>BMAW01053000.1:282502-397471 GCA_019974015.1 Nephila pilipes
TTGGTATGCTTCGTTCAATTACGTATTACTATTTTTTCTGTGTGGTAAAACATAGCAAAAAATCATTCAATTCATGATGAAATAAAGAAAGTTGAAATATTTTGCGACTACATAAATCAATTTTTAGATTACTTGTAATTATTGACATACGATGCAAATTAAACTCAGAGATTGTAAAAAACTCTCATAACATTTTTTTTTGAAGATAATATCAACTTGCTATATAAAATTAACAAAATTTTTTTACTTCATATTGTGAGTTTCCTATGGGTTTTATACTTTATTCTGTGATAGATTTTATAAACTTTTCATAAGCAGCACTTTTCAAATAAACTGGGTATCCAGAATTCATAATATAGAAACAAACTTGTGAATTTTCCAACTCTTCTTAATAGTTGACGTATTATGAAGAATAATACTCTTTTAAATGAAAATTTCAGTTCTCCCTTCTCACAAACTTCTTATAAAATAACAATATATAATAACTGAGTTTTAGTGCAATGCAAATATTACTTTTCGTTTCGAACAAGCTATCCTGATGCAGCAATTTCTTAAATTTTTATAATAATAAATCAAATTAACGAATTTTTTATTGTAAAGAAACATTTGTAAGAATCAGAGAAACTATAATAAAGAATTACTTAAATATTTTTTTATAATAGTAGAAAGTGTGGGTTTTTTTGTTCTTTTCTTATTTTCTTTTGATTTTTCTTACTACCTTACTAATTTCAGAGCTTAGTGTAAATTTCTTGAAAATTTTTTAATTATAAAAAGAAGCCTTGAATATCCCTATTTCTCAACAGATAATCTTTGTCATTTCTTTTCTTTCTTTTTTTTTCTTTCTTTTGTCTCATTAACTATGAATTCGATTATTTTTTCTTTCGTTGAATAATGTACTCGAAAATTACTACAGCAACTTGCGGGCAATGAATCTCATAATTTTTGATCAGAGGCAGATGTAAGAAAATCAATATTTGGTAGGCACCTTCTTTTTAAACTTCACCACACACACCAAACGAAGACCCAAATGCCCATTCGATTCTCTATAAAACAACAATTTCTATGGTTTTCAACCTTTCTTAAGTGTGACTAAGTCTCAAAGAAATGTACGATGAAATATAGAGTTGGAGATACTTCACACATCTTACAATGTTTGTCTAAAATTTATTATAACAAATTATTTATTCATATAGATCAATTTTATACTGATTTAAATTCATATAGAATATTTTTTTAAAAAAAAAAGTCCTTGATTTTGTGATCATAAGCATCCCTCGTGAATAATTTTCATTCATTGAAAGAACTACACGTCGCCAAATCAAATCATACAACAACTGATTTGCTGAATATTTTACCGACAAATGTACTCGTAAAATAAGAAATAAAAGAACGGAAGAAGTAAGTAATTATTCTGTTATATTGCAGTTCAATTCTTTGTTCGTAGGGTACAGGGCATTAACAAAAATTATTTAAATGGAATGTAAATTTTCCTTTAAAAATATTGTATATTTCTTATTTATAGATACGGATAAATTATATCGCATTTAAAATTTAAATAACAGAACTTTTCAAGAAGAAACAGAAATGTACGAAAAATATCTAATATCAATCTGCCTTTTAAAAGCAAGTATTCCAATTCCTCCATTTTTAAATGATGCGAATCACTTCAGGTGGCATTTTAAAGGTTAAAATAGATTTACTTTTTTATTTATTTACTTTATTTTATTTTGAAGAAAAAATTTGGAAAATGGTTAGAAACGAGAAGGTGAAATAATATGTTTCTCCCTCTTTTCTTTTATTTTTCCCTTGCAAGGTTAAAAGTGTCAGAAAACAAGAAAGCTCATTTGTGATATTATATCCTTTCAAATTACATTCGCTTTCATAACCAAATTTTTTATTACAGAAATTAGTCAACTTATAATGTAATTTACTTTTGATTTTAAAATTAAAATTGGTGGTTGTGAGAGATGATTGACATGTTGATCATAAACACTTGACTCGGTATTATTTTATTATTTTGTGATTCTATTCCTTGGAAAGGTAATGTTAGATTCTTTGAAATTTTGGCATTTTATTACAGTTTTTATCATCATCATGCCCAAGTCAAAGGAGATCATATCCGAGTCATATATGACGCTTTGATTATATAAATCAATGCACAGAAGAATGAAAAGGAAATTACAAGAATCTACGCCCTCAACTCTTGATTTTCAGTTGTAAAGGCATATAACTGACCTGTAAAGATCCGGAAATTCCTGGAAAGTGTCTTGATCATCTGAACATCTAAAAAGATATCATTTATTCATGTCTCAACCTCATAACTCGAAACTGTGAGAGTTTCGTTGATTTAAATGTTATTGGGAATTATCCTAGTTTAAAGAGTTATAAAACTTAAAACTTCTATTCATCTGAGAAACAATTAATGATGGGTTTCTATGAAAAATTAAATCACCTTTTACAATGGTCGTATTTATTTCAAACATTAGTACCTTCGTAATTTTAAACTATTAAAATTGATGAAGAAGGAGTGATACCCGAATATATAGATATAAGAACATAATTCAGAAGAACAAAATCTTTGAATATTCATAGAGTAAGCCTTTTCCTCAGGAGCAAATTCTATAGATTGCTTTTGTAATGGCTTCTCTTGCCCATATCCACTAACCTTTGCTTCTTTAATACTATTTATGATTTGATACTTGGCCTTGTAAAAAAATGCATGATATTGTGTAAGAAGCTTTTACTATATAAAAAAAAGTATAGCGAATAGGATAGAAGACACGGAATTAGTAAGGGGGGGAGATCGTAGAACACTGTATTGATTCGAACAACTAAATGGCAATTTGTGTACCTGATACCAGGAAACAATAATGGCACCAATGATACCAGGCTCCGGACCCGTAACTGGAAGTATGATTCAGATCCAGTTATTTCAAGTATGCTGTTTAGAATTACCAAACAAAGTAAAATTCTTCATTACAATGTTTGGTTAAGAACTCGATTAGTTAACCGCTCCCGTTATTAGTTTATTTTGATTTTGCTCATCAAAGTTTGAATAAAGTGATTAAAATGTTTTGGCTGCATTATTATTTATAGCTATATCTCTTGTTGATGCGATGAGGGCAATACCATCATAATTTTATTGCCTACATAGTTTAACTACACTCCAAGTGTGTATTCGTGCAATAGCACTGATGGCCTTAAAAAATGGAGAATGACAGCAAGTTTTATTTTTGAATTTTAATAATGTGGTGCTGAATCGAGGAATGGTCTTTGTTTAAAACCGGTAGAGCATTTGATAATTAATTTCATTTCCATATTGCAGTCTAATATTAACGAAATAAAATGATCATAAACTGCAGTTTTTGTGTATGAATTTTTACTAAATATTATTATCATTTTTTTTTATTTCTCAAGGAAAATACTTGTCTACAAAGAGCAAGTCATAATCAGACTAAAATAATCTGTACTGCGAATCGGAGTCTTAATATAGGGTGAATAATCTGGTCTGCAAAGTAATTAACAATACTGGCAAATTAAAAGACTTGCCGGGAACTTTTTCGCAAAAAAATGGAATTATATTATGTATTACTTGTTTGAAAATAACTATCGAAAATAGCATTTGTTATTCATTAAGAAAAAATATCCTTTTTTACTGAAACTGTTATGATTATCTAAAAACAGAATTTTAAATATAGATGGATTTAGTAGTATTCTCTTATAAGTTTTCATGATATATTTAGAGTATTTTTATATATACACTTATAATATCGTTACATACAAAATTGTAAAGTTCCCCATATGTAATATTTTCACATCAAAGTCATCTAGATTGTCTGATTCAGCATAACAGTACAATGGTGACGTCATCACAAATGAAAAAACAGCTAGAAATATTGATTTAAAACAATAAACGTTGGAAATATATAACTAGAAGGGCACCTTTAACGGAAAAAAATATATCAGAACTTTATTCTCGGAAACATAATATGCCATAATATTTTTACCTAAGCATTACTCCTGGGAAAAATTATTGTGGTACTTTCTTTTCATTTATCAAAGAGTTCTTACTTTTTGCGATCTATTTTGTGCCCTTTAGATTGGAATTATGAAATATATGGAACACGAATATTGCTGGATGTTTTCTGAAAACTGTTCAAATTTCCTTTTCTTTTTGTTTCTAATATTATCAAGACTATTATTTCTTAAGCAGAATCGGCCTTTTTCTATAAAAGGGCTTTATGAGTGCAAAAGAAACCATTTGGGTCCCAAAATTTTTTGTAGAGCAAAAAAAAAAAAAAAATACAAATACGAGCATATATTACTAATACATATTTATTTAATGCATGATTTTTGTTTTTTGCTAAGAGTTCTACACATATGCTTGATAGTTTAGTTTATGTGAGGATATTCGAGTTCCCCGAATAAAATATAAAAACAACCATTCTCATCGTAAGAATTATTTTTTTGAGAAGAAGATTGTCGAAATTCTCTCCCAATTTTCTCAATGTTTGATCATCTGAACTTTTAAATCCATACTATTAAGCAATTTTAATATTGTTTAGTTTTCATGTGCAAGAATAAATTATTTTAATTCATGATATGTTGGGGACCCTCAATTGCGGAAGGGTGGTCGCATGCCGATTACGAAGCATCCGTCTCATCTTATGATAACCCTGCTATTAAATTCATTGCAAAAAAAAAAAGTTTTTAACTGCATTTTATAATAACAATCTAATGTTAATTCATTTTATTTTATTATGTCACAACTCAATTTTTACCGCACACTTTTCAAACTCGGTATTATATTCTACGAAATATTTTTAATATAATGTTGCTGCTTTACATCAGATTTCTTAATCTCTTTCCTTTATTACATCGGTTTCCCCACTTATGACCGCCTTTGCTAGCAAAATAGTGAGCTCCATGATAGCGGTACCAAGTGACATGTTCAGTCCTGCTTGAGCTAGATACCGTTATGTATAATAAATGGAACTGCTGCGTTACAAAGAAACTGATCGTAATTCTTTCAAGGTAACGAGAATGATTAGGAAAGTGAAGTACCAGTTCTGACATCCTCGATCGCATAACCACGTTAAACGATACGAAGTCTTTCAACCAATCAGTATCGAAAGCTGCTTTTGTAATTATAAGAGAATGATACCGTGATACATTTATTTCTCATCATATAAATTATGATCGTTTTAATGTACAGAATCTTTTCTGAATTAAAGTTTTACTTATTAAAATTATATAAATGTGCATATTATTATTTATTTTTCCAAAGAGAACGGTACCTTTTACCGTAACATTTTTTGGTCTAAAATGCAACTATTATTCAATAATTGTTATTTCCTGATAATCAGGAAGGAAATACAAAAAAAAAAAAAAAAAATGAGATATTTAAAATAAAGATTCCAAGATCACCTGAAATCTTTCCGTAGACATGTAATGTAATTTCGACATTTTAAACTTTTTTTCTTAAAAAAAAAAAAACCAGCAAATCAGACAAAATATCTGAGAAAGACAAAACAAATTCTTTTGGAGCATAAAATGAATTCATTCTCATAAGGATCAAAGTTTTTTTTTTTTTTCATTGCTATCGTCCTCATCCTGTAGTGTAAGAAGTGCTTTTATTTACACTACTTAAACGATTTTTTATGTTGGTTTAGTGAATCCTTGTTTTGAACCACTCGTTGAAATTCCTGAGTCAACATACCGCATGTAATTGTCTATATAATTCAGATTGTGTCAGGTTGTCCTTGACTAGAGCTAGACTTCATTAATACTCAATGTATTATAAATTCCATCTCATACTAGTGATATTCGTCATTTATTAATTTTTTTTCTTCATGATTAGCATAAAACAGCACTAGGATCCATAAAAACTGTATGGAATTTATACATGTTATATATTGAACTCTTTATTTAAAAAATCAAAGAATATTGTATCAATTTTCCTAACTTTCAGAATTTTCTCTCCAAATATTTTCCATTCTTTTATTATTATTTCATCTAAAGTTGGGTTTACTTTTTTAACACACTGAATGATAAGAAAAAGTCATTCTGACCGCAAAAATACTTGGAGAAGCTGATAATTCTTTATTTTTCAACAAACTGAATTCCATGCTTTTCAACCCTATTTGAGGTTTTTTAAATACATCACAATTTTAAAAAGAATATTTTGTATAAACTTACAAATTAATGTTCTTCCACTCATAAGTTTTAATATATGCTGTAAAAATTCCAACTTTACTTTTCTGTGCATTTTGCACCAGCATCTGATTAGACGACATTATAATGTTTTTCTTTCATCGGCATAGTTTTTTCCAGTGTTGTTGGTAACAGTAGCAAGCTAAATTACAGCAGTGCCTGTTTTAAATATACCCTCTCATCAAATTACCTAGTAAAAAAGTTAAAGGAGAACATCATTTTAAAAAAATTTTAAACAATTGTAATCAACTATAATAGTGATCTAGGCAACAAGCGCCTGGGCGTTCGGCAGAGTGAACGCTGCCAGGAAACAAAGTTGGAAAATAAAGTGCAACGCATTGCCATCGGACGCTGTAGCCAGTAAGCTAAGAAGCATATATAGCAATGGGCGGAGAAGAGAGCGTTAGAGATTGGGACTTCAATTCGAAGGCGAAAACGACTTCGAAGCTGTCGATCCGCAGGTTTTGAGAGGTTGTAACTATAGATAAAATAAAGTTAAATTAAATGAAATAAATAGAAATGCCGTACAGAAAACAATTTTAAAGAAAAATCTGAATTAAAAAGTTGAGGAAAAAAATTTAAAACCTGAGAGATTGATTTTGAAAAAAAGAGAACTAACATGAATTGAGCTATGCGCCACTAGCGACGCTTGGTGGTTAAAATTAGTTCTAACTTGTCATTGTTGGTAAATGTGGGTATTAACATTATTTCAAGCATTGGTCGTCTTACGGTTTCTTTTCAATACCTCGTTCAAGGACTGAGTATTTGACAAGCGTTTGGTTCTTTACATCAACTTGATGACAAGTGCAGAGAAGACGATGAAAATAATATTAATTACAAATTTTTAAATTTCTTCTGAAGCTGAATTGATGAACTAAGTTTGAACTTCTTTGATGAAGTAATGAATTGACAAAATCTAACATATTGGTGATTCTTCAGCCATCTTCAAGCTATCAATGGGAATTGAATTGTAGAATTCTTGCGGAAACAAGCAGGAGCTACCTTCAGGAAAAAAATTGAGAGAAGGAAGTATAGGACATATTCACAGCATGGATTGCTGATCTCGAGTTCATATTGAAACATATTCAAAAAATGAATGATTGAAGAAGCTCACTGCCAATTAAATAGGATTCATTGAACATTTACTTGAAACAATTTTATGTTCATTGCTATAGTCTACACCAGAGGAGTAGTACATTGTTATTCATTAGACTTGAGCAATTTATGGTCAAAAAAATAAACAGCGTCATACACAATATTTAAAAAGAAATGATAAGCGGAAATCGTTTAAAGAAATTCTCCTGCTCCCTGCAGTTTGAAGATAAATTGACTTGTTTGACTCAGCTCGAAAAGGATAGTTTGCTCTTTGCTTCGAGTTATGGTCTTCTTTGTGTTTGGTCTCAGTTAAGTTTTATAGTGGGTGAAACTATAACAGTGACGGGCAGCTGTATGACCATGTGAAGCACGTTGCAAATTTCTACGATTCCACGGGGAATAAGCCTGAAAAATTTGCATTGCTGTGGACGATGAAATCAAATATTTCTTGAATAATTTTGTGTATCTTGTAAGGATGAAGATACCGGAGTGTGCAATTTGGTGAATATGTCGTTGTGAAGTAATGAAACCCTTCCTTTTTTAGGGAAGAAATGTCACATCTGACAATGTTTTTTTTACATCTCTCAGGAACTTGGGGGGTTTTGCTCATAAGCAAATTCTGTTGTTGGTATATTGCGTCCAAATCGAAAGAAAATACCACCGATTTGTAAAAGCAAGTCCCAAACGTTTGTTTATTATCGACAATTTGAATTTGAATGGTCGATAAACTGTAACCTGTTTACTAATTAAAAGAAATTGTGATGTGAACAAAAAATACCTGCAACTGAGCACTGTGTATAAAAGCGTCAAGATTTGTAATCAAAATAATTCCCAGAGTGTGTCGTAGATATGCATGAACAAATGAGTCTATTGGTTACGACGCAAATCGGCTTCTATAAGACCTGTTCCCATTCTTTTTTAAATGTTCTAGGTATTGCAGTTACAATTTTTGGATTTTTATTCAGAGAATGTAACTCTTTGCAAATTTCTCGAAGATCCCTTATTTTGTACTTTGGTAACGAACTGAATACATTGTTTGTTAAAATAAATGACTTGAATGTACCTTCTAAGCTCTGCTGAAACAACCAATAATAAACGTCGTCAATGCAAAACTAAAAAAATGTGTCTCTGATGTGTTACGAAAATGTGTGGATATTAAGAACAAAGTAATAAAATTTTTTATTACAGATCATGTGTTAAATATGAATACAATATGCATTTTTTCTGAAAAAAAGTTTTTTTTCATTTTATGAAGTATAACGTTTTACAATAGAAATATTCCATGCAGCACCAAACTGTAAATTAACAATGTCTTGTTGAGTTGGAAAAAAAGTAAACTTTGGCTCATGTTGTCTTAGAAAAATGGAATCACATTTTCTTAATTACATTCCAATGGTAATTTTTTTTATTAAAATCCTGCAAAATTAACTTGCCGTATCTATGTTCGAAAAACATCAACTTCTGAGAGCTACAACATAACGAAGTCGAGCAGGTGAAGAAAAGATTTGTATTAAATGGGCCAGTGGACTTGGAAATATAGAATCACACATATCTTTCAAAATTAGTTTCATCCGAGATAACTCAAATAAAATGAATTAAATTCGAGATTTGAAATTTAACTCAAAATTCTTTTAAATGACTCTTTGATTAAAAATCAAAATTTCTCTTGAGGAAATATAAAGTTTAATTGTAATAAAAGAGGAAGAAAATGTTCATTGCTATGGAAATAGGAAAAAAAGTGTAAATCAGTAAATAGATTTCCTTTGGTGCTGAAGGACGCCTTTCAGAGAAAATAATACGAGACGAAAAAATACGTATCTCTCTTTCTCTAGCGTAATAAAATTACGAACAACTGCTTATTTTCATTCTTTTTTTGTTTATGCAGCAATTTGGATGTTGGATATCAAATAACGTTAAAGATTCATTGCTACTTTTGTAGCGTTAAGTTCATTGCAGAGAAATTTGGTTTATTTCGATAAGATGTGAGAACGGCAGGAAAAAAAATGTTTGTAGCTCGGAAATGACAAAAGGAAATGCATGTTTTTTCTTGAAAATAGATATAATTTCTTCGGAGAAAGTAATATTTAAAACCTTTGCCACTGACATAGTTTTTTTGTTATAAAAAGCATTGTAAAGGAAATCTGAGGAAAAATTATTTTTTAAAAAAAAAGAAAAAGAATTTTGGATCATTAAAATTCTGGAAAACAAGACGATCCATGTTTGAAAAGAAGTCATTTCAAAGAATTAATTTTTTTTTTTTGTAGATTTGTTTCATAAATGATTCGTCTTTTTTCAAGTTAGGAATTAATCAATAAAATATATGAAAAGACAATGGCTTTTGATCCTCAAACTTTTTTTTTTGATTTTAAGGCCAAGATTTTTTTTCGTTGTAAATTTTTTTCCCAAATGTGCCATACAGAGAAAAAATCGTGATTAGTTTTAACACATTAAATATCTCGTGCTTTGTTTCTTCAACAATACAAAATATGAATACCTGTTCACACCTTTGTAACACAAATTATTACCTGATGCACTTGGAAGGTTACGGTCCAAAATTGGCTAGTCTTTAGATTCCAAATCTAGAGTACAAATGTCGGAATATGAATTATCGGGGGAATAAAGGCGTTAACATCAAATACTTAAGTTTCCATATGCTTTTTTTTTTTCCTATTGGAGAGAGGTGCACTTGTTGCAGAGATGGGAAATATCCTAGTATTTCTATCACAGCCCGTAATGCAGAGAATCGTAACTACACGATGTTGTGTAGGCTTTCAAATCTTTTTCCTTGGATCCATCGATGTTTAATATAACCATGCCATGCCTTGCACAAAGAATATAAAACCCGAACTCCAGCTTCTCATTCTAAATTGTTTCTTTCTTGTTTACGAGCTTCATTTAATGTTATATTATCTGTTACATAACGTTGGACGTTGCGTCTCTGGGTCAATTCCGCCTTCTCTTATATCTTCACTCGCACGTGCAGAGAATTAAACTAATCTTGATATGAGTACGGTTGGTTAGAGGGAGTGTTGGAACACTGCAGCTGACTCTTACTTCCTCATTTACAAAGTTCTGTGTTGTGTGCCGACCATCCAGTATAAAACATTAAATTAATAACTAATAAACTAATAAACAAACAACTTATAAATGCTTCTCTAAATTAACGCATTCAACTTGACAACATGTCTTTTTTTTTTTTAAGGTAAATTAATTAAGACTTTGTTTTGCATTTTTATTTTACTCATCCTTCTTAAAAAAAAATTATAAAATTCTAAGCGATTCAAAAGCGAAATACTTTGCCTGCATGAACGTTTATGACTTGCCTTTAAAGAGTGTGTATGTACCCGTGGGGTAAGAACCCAGTAGTGAAAGGGCTCGCGTATACTATCTAGCCTCAATCCTAAACTGTGCGCGAGATCGAAAACCGACCAAGAGATGGATCCACCGCAATCGGCCCCACAAGAAGGTATATGCAATTTTAAAAAAACCTTAAATTATTTAAAGATTTGACAATGTAAAAATGACGATTGCAGTATTATTTTTTTAAAAAAATGTAAAATCAATGCTTTACGACTAATACATTCGACTTTACTCAACCTAATAAAATTCTACACATCTTTGAGAAGTGTATGTTTTATTGCAAGAATTTCGTAGAATTTCTAACCATTATATTTGGGCGAGAGATTACTATTGTATTTAATGTATATATATTCAGTTTCGTAAATGTTACAACCTTATACACGCTAAACCTATGCATTTGGTTTTAAAAGGTTCAAACTCCGCTACTCGGAAAAGTAAGCAGAGCAATAACAGTAAGCCTTATGTGCTCTTACTTTAGCAACGCCAAATGTACATTCTGACCACTTTTTCTTGCTTGTTTAGTACCTGCTTAGCGCAACGAAACCACGCGCAGCTGTTGTTACGCAGCGAGCAAAATGGCAAAATACTGCAAGCCATTGGACACTCCATTATCTGATACGATCTAAAATACTATTCTGAGGGATCGTAACATGTAGAAATAGGTTTTTTTATCAGTACACATTTGATAAAAATTCGAGACGAAATTCTTAGAAATATCAAAAACTATTAGAGAACCAAGTAAAAATTACAAAAAGTTCATTGTCAGAGAAAAAAATGAAATACTATACAGTAAGAAGGTGGAAACATTTGTCACTGACATATAAAAGAAACAAATAACCAGATTCTTAAGTAATAATAGCGTATGATGAAGATATACTTTAAGTGTGATAGAGAAAAACTCTTCTTCTTTTTTAAAAAAAAAAAAATAGTTAATTCCCCATTTTTTCTTTAAACAATTTGTTTCAAAACAAAATGCCGCTACGGAGAATAATGGATAAAAAATGTATCATGCCTGTTGAGGATATATAGTTAAAATTGTTTTACTTTTACTCTGATTCGATTCATATTAATAAAAATGTATATTTTTTTAAATACTTACTTACAACAATTTAAAATATCAAAATATATTTTTACATATGAGTTATAAGCTTTTATCACAAAAAACATCATTTGTAACCTGAAATAACAAACAATACTTTTAAAAGTAGCCATAATTAGAAAAAAATTCGAGGTGGAACATGTATGATTCTTTTGAAGAATTTAAATTTAGTTTATTTTATTGAAATTTTAATCCATTTCATTTATGTATTAAAAAAAGTGAATGGGTCAACTGAAGAATGATGTATTACTAGCGAAGAGTACTTTCTGATCATATTTAAAATATCAGTTGTGAACATCAAAGAAATCACATGCTCATGCTTAATATATAGTAACAATGCAAAAAAAGGAGAATTTCAAATTCATTTTGCAATTAAGATCATTCTATTCATTTCTTTGAAATGAATAAACAATCTTATTGAAATAAATTTCTTACTGAAATGGAATAGATTTCACTCCTCTCTCTCTCTATTGGAGAGGAAATAATAAGTATCCATATTTAAAACGGAGAAAGGCAAAGAAGCGCACTCCGCCGTCTCATTTCGACAGAAAAAGAGCAGATGAGCATTTTTTACCGTGCAGGTTAATTTTATAATAGAGGTTTTCTAAGAATATCTCCAGATCACGTGGAACTCACGTTGTATAAGATGAAGGGTAATGATAAAGTTTAAAATGGGGTCCTATCAGTCTTATAGAGATTACTTCTGCAGATTTATGATTCGGAAAGCTGAGTTAAATAGATGTTAAGCGCGTGATCTAATAAATAAAATGACAATTTTGAATTTTATATATATATATATGATTTTATAGAACTAATGTAATTCATACTATACTAAAATTTTTTTATGTTAATTTTTTAATCTACATAGTGTTATGAGCCTTCAATGAATGCATTTTATGATGATGAGCCTTCAATGAATTCAATAGTTCTCCCATAGATAGAAACACAAGGATGATAGTGGGAAAGTGTATAATTTTTGGATTTGAAAAGAATAGTTTCAAAACCTGCTTTGCATCAAAATGGTCAAGGTGAACATCTTTCCTTCATTAACAGAAACACAGACCCAATGTGTACCTCTTTTTTGTCTCAATAAAAAACTCTTCGTGGTTTTTTCCTTGTTTCATCTTATTCCTACTTAACCAGAGTCTGCCCCATGCTTTATAAATGCTTCTACATATTAAGCTAATTCAAGTTAATGACAGGTAAGACTTAATAACATATAAAAAGTTTATGGAAAGGAAAAGTTTTCTCAAATTCAAAGGTCATGCACTTGACGGAAGAAGGAAGGAACAGGAAGCGAAACTCAGGGGCCATTAGCAGCATATAACAAACAAACAAAAAAACTCTCTATATATATAGCAAAGTTATCACTTTCTCCTCTTCTTCAGTTTTTTTGCGTAAATACATTCAATACGTATTCCGCATGTCAGAGAACCTTAACAAGCTCTCAACCAAACAATGGCCGAATTAAAACCCATCACGATAACACGCATCCGTTATTTCGACTCTTAAACAGATTGTAGAAGTTGGCGACTTTCCAGTGATAGTTCTGTCGCTAATTACACGATCGCCACATGTTTGGTAGGCTGTGGTTGTTTGCCCTCTGAATGTGAATGAAGGTGCAAAGATTCTCCTATAAGAACTCGAGAGGTCATCAAGGAAGAGAAAAGCGGCCAAATCAAGCAGGCTAGGATGATAGGTTGTCGCGGCCGAAAGAAACGCGATGGAATCATTCGAAAAGACCATAGGTAGTTCCGTTGAGGGGTAGCCCTCTCGCAGCTGCTGATGATATTTTTTTAAGGTAATCTCAGGTGTTCAGAACGAACCGAAGGATTCCAATTGGGATTCCGCTGCGTCCTTTAATGCTTTTCACACTTGCGGTTCCCCGATCACAAATGTTAACTGTAAATCAGAAATTTGATACGTATTATGTTGACATCCTGGTTCTACTTTGGAGCTGAATAATTTAGAGATTTGGATGATTCAAGGGGAAAAGAAGACCATAAACACAATTACTCTTTACGATTATTTAAAAGGGAAAGAAAAAATACTGAATTGAGAGTATTAATAAAAAAAACTTGACATATCGTATCGAAAAAATGATTTGGAATAATTACATATTAAATTTAAAAGTTATGTAGTCGATGTACTCGACGGTCACTTACGTTTTCATTTCCTTTTTCTTTTCAAAACGATAAATGAAGCCATTCGTTGGACGTTCAAATATTATACTTAGAATCTATCATTATTCAATTTTAGGTACTTTTTGTCTTTCACTTTTTACACAACAAAAGAAAAGTTGGAAAGATGCTGTTCCATCGGATTTTTCTAAAAAAGGTTATAGCTTAAGTTGTAATCCTTTAAAAGGAACTTTAAAAGACTTGTAGCCATATAAAATTAAGCAAAACTATATAACTTACTGATAGCAGCTGGACAATGTTTATTCTTTCCTGCATATATAAGAAAGCCGATTGGCCAGAATTTTTTGTAAATGAAGTATATTTTAAGATTAAAGCAAAATAACCAAGAAATTAGTTGACATTGATATGCCATTGGAAGCTTTAAGCTATAGCTTATTGCTATTATAAAAGTGAAGCAAGTACCGTTTCACACTTTTACCCTGAAAAAAAGTAATGTTTTTCCTACAAACGCGAACCAATTTTACATTCGCAAAAACAATACTCTTGAGTGGCTAATGGAGTTTATAGCACAACTAATCATTGATTGATTGTTCTATGTTCAGCATCAGAAGTGCAATAATTTAAAATATTTAGGAGATTTGATTACTTCAACTAGTTTTGAAATTTTATAATAATTATATTCAGTATTCAAATCATGCTTTTAAAAAGTTCACATTTTTAATACTGTACATTTATAAAAAAATATTTTTTTGTTATTGACGTCTAAATTTTTTGCTAATATTATTATAGTTAAATATTTGTATTCATTTGCGTAACAAATAAGCCATATTTTGAAATAAAAAGTCTTTCTGTATAATATCTAGTTTTCTATTTTACACCTCAGTAGATTCCTTCAAAAAAAAAAAAAAAATTACGAAGAAAGAAAAAATTGCTCACAATTTCCTGTTGTCAAAATACTACTGTTTTCTTCTGGGTAGGTGCGTCATACCAAACAAGTTCACTGATGTACTCTTCATAGAAATAACAAAGAAAACTGACTAAAAAGGAGAAGAAATGGCTATTGATATAAATTATTTTTAGTAATCAGTTAATCAAAATTAAATCGATATGAGCAGAAATAGAAGAACAGATTAAATGAAACTCCTCATTATAATCTTTAAAACATTAAATTATAATGAGGTTTCTACTTCTTAAATCTTGCCTCTACGAATATATAAGGAATAAACAGTATGCAGATCTTAAATATTAATCTAACAAGATATGACAATTCAGCTGTTTGACTTGAACTTTTTTGTCGACAACTTGCTTGCACTTATCTACTTCCATCTATGCCTTTCACTTTTTGCTACTAACTTGGCCAAAATCACAGCATATTTGCTTGAAAAGCTTTAAAAAGCAAGACTGTTATCGCATTGCTTTATAAGTCGCCACTAGGACACCAGTTGGCACAACGCAGCAGCGGAACTTCTCACACCAGCGCGTACCAGAAGCGACCTATTAGCCTCTTATCCAAAGCGATTTGCATTTCAGACACGTTTCTGGCATGCCCCCCCTTACACTGTAGGTAGAAAAGTGGCATGAGTTCGAACCCAGTCGAGCGAACCGCCGGCAGTGAGTCCGCAACCATGACCACTAGGCTATTGCGCCCACATTTGTCCTAAGATGCGTGCATGTTTTCGTTTCGAGAGATTCAATGTTTGTCTTTAAACTCAATTCAATGACTTACTAATTAGCTGATTTTAATGCACTAATTTGAGAGAATTGCTTAGGATATGGTTTATAAACTGCATTGATGTAAAATATAAATTATATTAGATACTAATCTCAGACAGCTTTTATGATAATGTGGCATTTATATACACTGATTATTCCTTGACTTATGAGAAAATACTGAATAAAATTAAAACTAATAGTTCAGAACTAAAATTGAATTTTTTATTGAAGTCGATTGTGTTTGCGAACTCAGATTGTCATGGATTGTGTATTTAGAGAGAAAACCTTTGTGCGCACGATTGCTCTAATAAATCGTTTCGCTTTTACAGCACACCTGTGACATTCGTGGATTTTTTGCAACATTCGATGAGGATAAAACGTTGCAATAAAATGAATGAGATCTAACATCGGATAATGGAATTAGGAGCACCTCGTCAGGAGACTTGAGGCAGGAAGTGGTCTACCAATGTAGATTGCATGAGGCTGTAATGTAACGCCCAGTGCAATATTAAGAACTAGTTTAAAGAGATCAGTTCGTCAAAAGGAAGACCTGGGAAAGGTCTTTCAGACGATAACTAATGAAGATTTAATATTTTTCATTACAATGAGGCGTAAGCAGTAGTTTTAAACATAAGAAATGGCTAAGAATTCACTATCTCATGAACTTCATTCGGCTACAAGAGACCAGGTTTCCCAAGGGGTTATGCTTTCCAGAAGGCTACATGATACAAAGTCTGTATATAGGAAGTACATACTGATCCTTACCTCCTCACTTCTGCACTCAAAGAGCCCATTTAAATTGGCGTGAAGAACATCGACATTGGGTGGAATGAATGAGAGATACCATTTTGTTCCAGAAGAGTCCAGATGCGGACCTTATACCACTGATTGGTCGCAGCCGTACCTTTCTCTGGAAGACCAGGGACCCGCTAAATTTCCTCTAATATTCAAGGACATGTATGGCAGCAGAGGTTTGATCGTCTGCACAAGCATCGTATTGGGCGAAATCATTAGACCTTCATGCTTTTAACAGAGGAGCTATGACTCCTGTGAGCATCAGAATGAAATCGTGGCACATATGGTCCTCTTCAGGGGAGGCAAATGGGATGAAGATATTTTTATGGATGACACGAGTTCAACTGACCGACAAATTTTTGGGAAAGGGGAGAATATTCACCGGATGGATTAGTCAAGCCCAGGAATCTCGTATGTAAAAACCTATTATATTTGGAAGCCTTGGAGGACAGGACGAATTGCAATTCATCTTCTCCTTGCAGACCTCAGTGTAGAAAGTTTAGCTGAAGAGGGATTGTATTTGATAATAACCCTAATTTTATGGTCCCTCGCTTAAAGTTTCCTGCGTTTGTTGAGACCACTACAACTATGATGCATACGTACCATAATCGTTGTAAAGCATTATTTAGTACTATTGTCAACCCTATGTATTTACTTAAATTTCTACAAAATCCTGTCTAGTACTTCTAGAGACAATCTAACGAAGGTGAAAATTCTCTTAATTTTGAACACCATCACAAAGACCGTTTATTTTGATAATAGATGGAAATGTATTGCAAGCATTGCAAACAGTTGAATAGTTGTCAAGATCATTAGGATTACCATTCCTTGTCCCTGGACCCAATTCAAAATACGATGTTTTGACGGGTCAACTGTCGTCATGCATTATAATGCAATTAATCTAGCTAAAAATAAATCAATTCATAAAAAATGTCTGAATAGTTCGTGAGTTTATCTAACTAAATTGTCCACTTAATTTCTAAACAAATAAGATGTATTACTTCCTTTTTGGCAGAACTGTGTTATTCTTATTTTGTTTTTGTTATTATATAGTTTTGTTTCTGTAATTTTACTTTTGAGGGATATATCTATCGTTCACAGCTGTAAAATGTTGTGAGTACTACTTTAACGAACATCTGTAGACAATTATAGTAAGCAGCATAAAATGGTTTATTTATTTTTACTCTCCATCATACTCTAGAAACCAGCTTACAGAGGACAAAAGACAGGCCCACTGTAATTCATACGACATTTCTTAAAGTATGATTGTATGCTTGAAGTGATCTTTGAGTATCTGTAGGAAGATAGTATCCTGTAAGATAGAAACAATGGTTTTTACACAATGTAGGGCTTTCGATTTGTCAAAGCGTTGCACAAAATCAATAAAATATATTACCACTCTAGATTCGACTATTAAGAAAGGTCATTTACTTGAGATGAAAAGAAATCCTTTGAAATCTCTTCGTAATATCATTTGCGTTGTATGAGCGTGTGAAATCCATTTTAAAGACATTTAAAATCTAAGCTAAAATTAATATTCTATTAGATAAATTGATTATTTCAGTGCTTTTAAGAATATAATTTCTTTGTCGAAATATAACATGCATAAATAAAATATTTATGAATTCATAAAAGATAAAATAGTTATTAACTGAATGTCTCATTATTCTGTAGCAAATATATTTTGAATTCTGCTTTTAGAATGCAATAAATATTTTTTTTTAGAGTCATTACAATTACTTTCTTAACATACATTGATGTTAAATAAATTTATTTTAAAGAAATGTCATAAGAATTCCTTAATATAAAATAAAGCTGACAAAATTAATAAAATAATGCAAGCTAAAGCTGCTGCATTTGTGCATTGCCTTGGCTTAATTTTAAACATTAGCTAATTCTTGCCTCAGAAACAAATTTAATACTATTTTGTCGGAAAAGCAAACAAATGACTACTTTCTAACCGGCTGTTCGAAATGGCTGAAACATGCTGACTCCAATATTAGACCATTATATCAAATATAATGCGCAAATTACCGCTTTGTAGTCAATGCACAACCTTGCTTGAAATGAATCAAAGTATTATAACTGGGCAAACATTTAAAATGGTGAATGAATACTTTTAACAATTTCAGTACTTAAAAATTGTATGAGCAAGTACCATTTATACACTGCAGAGTCTTCGGTACTGGTAATCTCGCGAGGTATACCACGCGGTAACAGACCTCGCGCCATAGGTATGTACCGTAACGCGTTTACGGATATGCGGTGCCCCCCGTACGTGAAGCTTTACATTACTATCCAATCGGTCTGAGCAAATTTCGGTGAGGGTAGCCGACAGCGTCATTGTAGCCATTTTTGTTTCAAGTAATCATCTTAGTGTCTCTCGATCCAAGCCGATCTTGCTCGTGCGAATCGGTTGTAATAGAGTCTCATTCCAACTTCGGGTCGATTGCCTACCACTGAAGACTACAATACTAGTATTAAGGGTGAATGTTGTTTACTGCTTAATAGCATGGACATGTTCGTTAGCAATTCTATCTACTACTGTAATAGTTTTATGTTAATGGCACGTTCATTTATAGGGTGATTCATTTCAGCTTAAACTCTTTATGGTCAAGTACGCTTTCAAGCCAAATTCTTAACCTTATTTGCGATCCGCGCGTAATATGCTAAGTTACTGTAGGATATCAGATTTGTATAAGAGAATAACTCTTTAGGTCGGGTCTTCCTTTTCACTTAAAACAGTCTATCAATCTGAAAACTGGAGACAGTATTTGTATTTGGTTGTTTACATAATGTTTGATACATGCAAGTCGTGTAGGTAAAGATTCTATAATGTTGTGTTTTTGTCAATTACTATATGTATGCAAGTGGTGCATATGAATGAGGTGGACGCTTATTAAAAGAGATTTTTGCATTTATCCTGTAGTCCATCCTCGTTGCATACGGTTTAATTATATTAGTTGATAGTTAACTTTTTATACCTTGTAAATAACTAAGTCTACAACCAAAAACAGTTTGTTTTCATAGCAATTAAGTACGAAGTTTTACAAATTAAGATTGCTTATATCAAAATAGAGTGGCAATAATGGACTTTTAAATTTGTTTAAAAGTTTAGTTATAATGCTTCAAATGCAAGTGTAAGTGTTAAAGATTGAATAGTTAACAAAAAAAACTCAATATTTGCAATACAAAAAAAAAAAGAATCGTGCATACTCCTTAATCTAAAAAAAAAAACACAGTTATGAAGAGAGTTTGTAACGTTTAACTTTCCTGGACAATCACTGTTCTTATTTTGGGAACCAATCACTGACAGTAAAGAAGCTACAGACATCATGTTAACAGTTGGAACCAAACTAATTATTGTGTTTTTGTTCTGTAGTAAGAAGAGTTGTTTTCCTATGTAAGCCAAATTATAAGTAGGATTGTAAAAAAATGAATATATAATCAAAACAACATACTATCAGGATAAAAGGAGTAGTTGGACACCCTACAAGAGATACAGAGTTATTGTGTACAAAAGTGCCTTTTACTACTGAAACTTTCTGCAGACAGAACATGTTGCTTTTAGTGATAATCTGGACGACCAAAAGTTCGTATTAGATATTAGGGAACAAATAATAAAATAAACAAAAAGTTTCATTGTGTGACAGGACTAGACTGATTCAGAGGGGCGTCACCATCGTTATGAATACTCAGCTCAACATCGAGGATATAAGGATGTTGACCTAGAGGGTATATCAACGAAAAAAGCACCATTCGCAGCGTAAAGTAAGGGGGGCGGAGGAGCACGTGAGTGGACAGATGATCAGTGGATCAAGTTATACTTGGAGCCAAAGAAATCACATCGTTATTCGGTATTTGATGGGCGAGAAACATGAGGGCATAAGAGTAACTAGAAGGAGTTGCATCTGACTGCATTCAGGCAATTTAGAAAAAACCCACTTAATAGTATGATGTTGGGTCATGCATGCCAATGAAGGTATTGGTCGCCTTCATGTCATCGAGAGACATTGAATGTCAGAGAAAGTTACATTGACCTTTATTCTAGAGACAAAACTTCTATCTTCCATCAGACTCCGTTTGAAAACTTTTGTCAGATGAGATCCATCAAATAAAGGGAACTAAGTGGGAGTATAATTGACTTCCTGTCATCCTGTAATACTGAAGGAAGCCTTAAAACTATTCGTCACTCATGATAGAACACTCGATGTGAAGCTATAATAAAAAATAAAGTTACCCTAATAAGTACTGATAACTCACAGCAATCATCAGTATCAATGTACATCTATAATTAGTGCAGAAAAACTTTTTTTGTATTGCAAATGTTTGAATTTTTTTGCATTGAATTCAAGGATCTCATTATCTTTAAATGAGTGTATATGATGCTTTTAATTTTATTGAGGCAGTGAAGCATTTTCTATAAGCATACAAAGTTAAAACATAAGAAATTACCAAAGTGTCCACAATTTTGACCACCACTGTGTATACTAAACAAAGTGTTGGCTGCTAAATAACCATAGTGATGGTGTAAAAAAATTTGAAGTCATACATGATACATGCTTAATATCACACTTCATATACACACCTGCTCTATCCTACAACGCTTTATGCGAACCTTCCATTATTCAAAACAGGCCTGGAAGTCTTCGGTCATTCTCAGATCGATGTCACTTTCCCTTTCACAGTCAATCGGACTCAATTTTTGTTCCACTTTATGCGATCACTAGAAGCAGATAGAAGTCGCATGGGAGCAAGATCGGCGAATAAGAGGGATGTAGTCTAACTACTGGGATGCTATACTTGACCTCAAATCTCTGAGACAATGCGGAATATCTTGTCCTTCCAATATTCCGTCGTTTTTTCTTTATTCTTTCACGGAGTTCTGAAAGAACAAGTAGTAAGTTTGTAATATTTGTCCTGGATAGTATTACGCCAAAGAAAAAAACAAATCGCTCATTGCTGATGTCACTCTTTGGCTTGGCTTCGGTGAGATGCTTTCTGTCATGATTGTGCTTCGTTCAGGAACTAAGAAAAACCACGATTCTCAATTTATCCTTAAAGTGTCTTCAAGATTAAGACGGTACACATTTTTGGAACTTTTTAGCATAAAAATGATATATTAATACAGATTTGTATCATGTACTCAAAATCCATTGATCAGATCACGATAGGAGGTATCGTTTCAAGCGACCGGACATGAATCATCTACAACGTCTTCTCGACCATCACAGAAAATCTTAAAACCACTCAAAAGCATCGGCGATGAAACATTCTATGTAATGCACTTCTTTCGGTAAATTATTAATTTTTCAGTAGCAATTTCAAGCTTAAAAGTGAAATTTCCACAACAATTCGTAGCTGACTCATCATTTTTTCTGGAGAAATAAAAAAAAAGTAGTTCATGTGAACGAGGTTGCGGATCACACTTTACTTACAGAGCGAGGCAGCTACATGTCTAAAGAGAGATGCTTCTACTGCAAAATAGCTATCCGTTCGCTGGCGTTTGGCGCTTACGTCTTCTTTAGCAACGTTAGTCACATCGTATTTAATATACCAGTACCTTGTAATTATACACACCGCTAATATATATATATATATATATATATATATATATATATATATATATATATATATATAAGTGTGTGTGTATAATACAAGGTATGGCTATTAAATGATGTGACTAACGTTGCTAAAGAAGAACGTAAGCGCCAAACGCCAGCGAACGATAGCTATTTTGCGAGAAGCATTCTCTTTAGAATGTAGTGCCTTTCGCTTCTGTAAGTAAAGTGTATCCGCACCCTTCGTTCACATGAATCATTTTTTTTATTTCTCCAGAAAAATGATGAGTCAGCTACGAATTGTTGTGAAATTTCACTTTAAGCTTCGAAAATTAGCTACTGAAAATTATAATTTACCGAAAGAAGTGCATTACATAGAATGTTTATCGCGTGCACGTGCTTTTGAGTGGTTTAAGTATTTTCAAGATGGTCGAGAAGACGTTGTAGATGATTCATGTCCGGGTCGCCCTTCCACGTAAAAAACGGAATATCTCAAAATTCCGTTATCTGGTTTGATCTGACCCTTGGTTAAGTAATGAGATTGCTGAGACTGTAGAAATTTACAAAGAATCTGTATGGCAAATTTATATTACATTTTTAATATGCTAAAAGTGTGCACCAAAAATGTTTGTACTGACTCTTTGAATGTCATTGAAAATGACACAAACTTATTGGAAAGGATAATAACATGTGACGAATCGTGGTTTTCTTCTTATGTTCCTGAAACGAAGCACCAATCCATGCACAGGAAGAGTCCATCTTCACCGAGAGCCAAAAAAGCTCAAATGAGCGAATCAAAATTCAAAGCAATGATGATTTGTTTTTTTTTATCTATATTAATGGGATTGTGTACCATTACTGAGTTCCTAGGGATCAAATTATTAATAAACATTACTACCTTTATGTTCTTTCAGAACTCCGTGAAAGAATAAAGAAAAAAACGACCGGAATATTGGAAGGACAAGTCATTCCGCATTGTCTGTCAAGAGATTTGAGGTCAAGTATAGCATCCCAGTGTTAGACCATCCCTCTTATTCGCCGGATCTTGCTCCATGCGACTTCTATCTGTTTCCTAGGGGGAAATCTGCATAAAAAGGAACAAAATTTGAGTCCGTTGTGACTGTGAAAGGGAAAGT
Organism: Nephila pilipes; assembly: GCA_019974015.1. Classification (NCBI taxonomy): domain Eukaryota; kingdom Metazoa; phylum Arthropoda; class Arachnida; order Araneae; family Nephilidae; genus Nephila; species Nephila pilipes. The sequence goes on from BMAW01053000.1 coordinate 305,616, forward strand.
GGTACACGTCCTGAAGAAGCTGACCGAAGACTTCCAGGCCTGTTTTGAATAATGGAAGGTTCGCATAAAGCGTTGTAGGGATAGAGCAGGTGTGTATATTGAAGGTGATATTAAGCAAATATGTATGACTTCAAAAATTTTTTTACACCATCAATATGGTTATTTAGCAGCCACACCTTCGTTTATATACACAGTGGTGGTCAAAATTGTGGACACTTTTGGCAATTTCTTATGTTTTTTAACTTTGTATGCTTATAGAAAATGCCACGTTTCACAAAATTAAAAGTCATATACATCATTTTAAAGATAATGTAATTCTGAATTCAATGCAAAAAAATTCAAATATTTGCAATACAAAAAAGTTAAGCTGCAATAATTATAGATGTACATTGGATACTGATGATTGCTGTGAGTTATCAGTACTTATTAGGGTAACTTTTATTTTTTATTACAGCTTCACATCGATGTTTCATTGAGTTGACGATAGTTTTAAGCGCTTCCTTCGTTATTACAGGATGACAGGAAACAATTATAGCCTCAATTAGTTCCCTTTTATTTGATGGGATCCTCATTCGGACAAAAGTTTTCAAACGGAGTCTGATGGAAGATAGAAGTTTTGGTTCTAGAATAGTGTCAATGTATTTTCTGACATTCAATGTCTCTTCGATGACATGAAGGCGACCAATACCTTCTATTGGCATGCATGACCAAATCATAACATTAAGTGGGTTTTTCACAATTGCCTGAATGCAGTCAGGATGCAACTCTTCTAGTTACTCTAATGCCTTTCATGTTTTCGCCCATCACTACCGAATAACGATGTGTTAATTTCTTGGCTCCAAGTATAACTTGACCACTGATCATCTGTCCAATTAATGTGCTCCTCCGCCCACTTTAGTCTTTTTTTGCACTGCTGTAAATTGAGATAAGGCTTTTTTCGTTGAATTATACCTCTTAGTTCAACATCTTTTAATATCCTTCTGATTGTTTTTGAGCTGACAAAAACACCAGTAACATTCAGATAACTTCTGATGGCCTTTGACGTCATACCTCTCTCTTGAAATCATGATCTTTCTAGTCTACTGTCATCAACAGATGTGGAGCAACTTTTTCCTGCTTTGTTTTTTATTGAATTTGTCTCCTAATATCATAAATAAAACTTTTGGTCTCCAGATACAGTCACTAAACCACCCATCTGTCTTGCAATTTCAGCATAGAAAAGACTACTTTTTCGTAACACAATAAACTTGCATCTCTTTCTAGGTGTCCAATCTACTCTTTTATCCGATATATTTGCTTCTTGATTATATATTAACATTTTTTTACAATTCCTACTTATAATTTGCTTACATAGGAAACAATCTTTCCCTACTACAGAACAAAACACAATAATTACTTGTTCCAACTGTTAACATGATGTCAGCTTCTACTGTCAGTGATTGGTTCCCAAATAAGAACAGTGATTGTCCAGGAAAGTTAAACGTTACAAATCCCTTCATAACTGTGTTTTTTTTTTTAGATTAAGGAGTATGCACGACTTTTTTTTTGTATTGCAAATATTTGAGTTTTTTGCATTAACTTCAGCATTAAATTTTCTTTAAAATATCATATACATCTTTGCATTTTGTGAAACGGAACATTTTCTATAAGCATACAAAGTTTTAAAACAAAAATTTCTAAAAGTGTCCACTATTTTGGCCACCACTGCATATATATGTAATGCACAAAAACAGCTAAATTTATGTAATATTGCTTAAAACCTAATACAGTACTTGCAATTAAAGTGTCAAACATATGAAACAACTCAAATTACAAATAATGTTTTGTTTTGTATTGATAGACTGTGTTATTACAGTGAACAAGGAAGTATAAAAAAATGTTTATAACTTATCAACCTGTATATATATATATATATATATATATATATAACCGCCGGATTACTGGCAGGACCGGAAAGGCGAAGTGTCGGACTACAGAGGGAGTACTGCAATGATTTTATATAACGTTCATATTAATATAAAATATTAAGTATATATAGTATTGAAGTAAAATAAATTATAGATTCACCGCTTATGTACAGAACATTATTAAATAACATTTTCATCTTTCCATAATTTCCTAGATTTAGGTTTAGTGAGGAAAAATCCTCCGACCCTGGAGAGACTCCTATTAAGCAACCGCTCCCAGCGGTACACTTGCGTTTGCGACTGCGGTCGCAAAATAATTAAATGAATTTGGTTGAAATGAAAATATTACCCAATAAATGAATTTGGTTGAAATGAAAATATTACCCAATAAATGAAACGTGACTCATGTAGATTATATTAAAGCTATTGAAGTGTAGATATTAGAATTGGGGAAATGCATGCATAAGAGTGAAACATTTAATATGAGAGTATGTAGTCTAGATAGTGGTAGATATTGCGAGCAGAAGTTGTGTCAATATGAGACATCTATATCATATCTGCACTGAGTAAGGAGGTTTCGAGTGATCATAGAGATGATCTACAAAGGGTCAAGGATTCGCACCCTCATCAGTAAATCTTGACTCGAATCCGATTGGATAGGTAAGATAAATATTCAGTTATTATATTAAACGTTAGATCAGCAGCGTTAGGCATCTGAATTGATTATTGTAAGATCTCATTTAAATGACCCCTTTTCATTACTTTTTTTCAATTGATTAGCAAATTTTTAATATTCATTACACATTTTTTTTACATTATTTTGCCCAGTTTATTTTATTCATTTCAAAACGGGGATTACAACAAAATGGGGAATTTGGATTATATTTGATATAATGTTCTGAACATTTTGGTATCTGTGCAGTGTTTCGATTCGGAAATCATTCCAGAGTTTATGAAAGTGCAGTAATTTGTTTGTCTTTCCGATTCATAAATAAGGTAATTAAAATTCTGTTTCAAAATATTACAGTTTTTTTAAATACTTGAAATTCGTGAGCATTTACTTCATTTATTTATTAATTTTTGTCAGCTTTATTTTATATTACAGGAATTTATGACATTTCTTAAAATAAATTTATTAAATATCAATGTGTATGTTAAGAAAGTAATTGTAAGTGACCTTAAAAACAAATATTTATTGCATTCTAAAGCAGAATTCAAATATATTTGCTACAGAATAATGAGACATTCAGTTAATAAATATTTTATTTTATGAATTCATAAATATTTTATTTTATGCACTATATTTCGACAAAGAAATTATAATTTTAAAAGCACTGAAATAATCAATTTATCTATTAGAATATTAATTTTAGCTTAGATTTTAAATGTCTTTTAAAATGGGATTTCATTAATGTCATACAAGCGCAATATGATATTTACGAAGAGACTTCAAAGGATTCTTTCTCATTCAAGTAAATGACCTTTCTTAATAGTCGGAATCTACGAGTGGTAATATATTTTTATTGATTTTTGTGCAACGCTTGACAAATCGAAAGCCTACATGTGTGTAAAACCATTGTTTATTTCACAGGGAACAATATCTTCCTACAGATACTCAAAGATCACTTCAAGCAATAAATTCACTACTTTAAGAAATGTCGTATGAATTAAGGCTGTCTTTGTCCTCTGTAAGCTGTGTTTCTAGAGCATGATGAGAGTAAAAATAAACCATTTTATGTTGCTTATTATAATTGTCTACAGATGTTCGTGTTGTAAGTAGTATCACAAATAATTTTACAGCTGTGAACGATAGATATATCCCCTAAAAGTAAATTACAGAAACAAAACTATATAATAAAAACAAATAAGAATAACACGTTTCTGCCAAAAAGGAAGTAATACATTTATTTGTTTAGAAATTAAGGATCTAATTTAGAAGAGTAAACTCACGAACTTATTCAGACATTTTTTTATGAACTGATTTTATTTTAGCTAGATTATTGCATTATAATGCATGACGACAGTTGACCGTCAACAAGCATCGTAATTTTGAATTGGGTCCAGGACAAGCGAATGGTACTCCCAATGATCTTGACAAATCTATTCCAATTGTTTGCACGTTGCAATACATTTCATTATCAAAAACGTCTTTTGATGGTGTTCAAAATTAAGAGAATTTTCACCTTCGTTGATTGTCTCTAGAAGTACTAGACAGATTTTAATGAAATTAAGTAAATACATAGGGGTTGATATAGTACTAAATAATGCTTTACAACGATTATGGTACACATGCATCATAGTATGTATGGTTCAACAACGCAGGAAACTTTAAATGAGAGGGACATAAAATTAGGTTATTATCAAATACAATCCCCTCTTTCAGTTATACAACTTTCACTCCTGAGTGGCTCTGGGAAGGAGAAGATGAATTGCAATTGTCCTCCCAAGAGCTTCCCAAATATACTCTATAGGTTTACTATTTAGAGATCTGGCTGACTAATCCATCCGGTGAATATTCTCCCTTTCCAAAAATTTGTCGGTCAGTTGAACTCGTTGTCATCCATAAAAAATATTTCACTCCCATTTGCCTCCCTGAAGAGGCGAACATATGGGCCCACGATTTCATTCTGATGCCTCACAGGAGTCATAGCTCCTCTGTTAAAGACATGAAGGTCTATGATTTCGCCCAATACGATGCTTGTGCAGACGATCAAACCTCTGCTGCCATACCGGTCTCTTGAATATTAGAGGAAATTTAGCGGGTCCCTGGTTTCTTCCAGACGAAAGGTACGTCGACAATCAGTGGTATAAGGTTGCATCTGGACTCTTCAGGGAACAAAATGGTATCTCATTCATTCCACCAATGTCGATGTTCTCTACGCCAATTTAAATGGGCTCTTTTGAGTGCAGAAATGAGGAGAAGGTAATCAGTATGTATTCTTATATACAGACTTTTGACATGTAGCCTTCTGGAAACATAACCCTTGAAACCTGGTTCTTGTAGCCGAATGAAGTTCATGAGATAGTGAATACTTAGCCATTTCTTATGCTTAAACTACTGCTTACGCCTCATTGTAATGAACAAATATTAACCTTCATTAGTTATCGGGGCTCTTGAAAGACCTTTCCCAGGTCTTCCCTTTACGAATCCGATCTCTTTAAACTGTCTCCATATATTGCACTGGGCGTTACATTACAGCCTCAAGTAATCTACACTTGAGACTACCCTGCCTCAAGTCTCCCGACGATGTGCCTCCTAATTCCATTATCCGGTCGTTAGGATTATTCATTTTTATTGCAACGTTTTGAATTTCATCGAATGTTGCAAAAAATCCACGAATGTCACAGGTGTGCGTAAAAGCGAAACGCATATATTGGCACGTGCGCTTACAAAGCGTTTTCCTCTAAATACACAATCCATACACCTGAGTTCGCAAACACAATCGACTTCAAAAAATTATATTTTAGTTCTGAACTATTAGTTTTAATTTTTATTCAGTATTTTCATAAGTATGAATACCAGTGTATATAAATGCCAATTATCATAAAAGTTGTCTGAGATTAGTATCTAATATAATTTATATTTTACATCATAGCGCATTTTTATAACCATAATCCTAAGCAATTCTCTCAAATTGAATATTTAAAATCAGCTAATTGTAACGTCATTGAATTGAGTTTAAAGACAAACATTTGAATCTCTCGAAACGAAACATGCACGACTCTTAGACAAAATGTGGGCGCAATAGCCTAGTGGTCATGGTTGCGGACTCACTGCCGGCGGTTTCAGTCGGACGTGGGTTCGAACCTTCATGCCACTTTTCACCTACAGTGTAGCGGGGGCTGATGCACGTGAAATCAGTTGAAGTTCTAAATCCTCCCGTTGTTATTGTGTGGAAATTAGGAGAGGGAGGTGCTAGCTTAGGTGTCGCCCTTTTCACTTGACAGAGACTCAAAATTATGAGGTCCGTCGTCAATAGCCCTCGTGTTTCTTCTTGTGCGACGTTTATAAAACCAATTAATCAGTCTTAGTTCCCTTTTATAATTATCAGAACATCTGAATTTTACAAATTAAGTAGCAGAAATATGTGAAAGCAAATCAATGGACAGTAGATTTACATGAAAATATGTTTGTTTCTACAAAAAAAATATACAAGGTCAAAAATCACTGAAATTGAACTCATATTTTAGATTAATATTTAAGATCTGCATACTGTTTATTCCTATATATTCGTAGAGGCAAGATTGTGAAATATGAAACTCTCATTATAATCTTTAATGTTGTTAAAGATTATAATGAGAGTTTCTCATTTAATCTGTTCTTCTATTTCTGCTCATTATCGATTTAATTTTGATTAACTGATTACTAAAAATAATTTATATCAATAGCCATTTCTTCTCCTTTTTAGTCAGTTTTCTTGTTATTTCTATGAAGAGCATCAGTAACTGTTTTAAGTGACGCACCTTACCCAGAAACAGTAGTACTTTTACAATAGGAAATTGTGAGCAATTTTTTCTTTCTTCGTAATTTTTTTTTTTTTTTTGAAGGAATTCAAATTGAGTGTAAAATAGGAAAACTAGATATTATACAATGAAAGACTTTTTTTATTTCAAAATATAGGTTATTTGTTACGCAATGAATAAATATTTAACTATAATATTGCTAAAAATTCTAGACGTATTATAACAAAAAAAAATTTTTTTTATAAATGTACAGTATTAAAAAATGTTGAACTTTTTTAAAAGCATGATTTGAATACGAATAATTATTATAAATATTTCAAAACTAGTTGAAGTTAATTCAAATTCCTAAATATTTTAAATTATTGCAATTTTCTGATGCTGAACATAGAACAATCAATAATGATTAGTTGTGCTACAACTCATTAGCCATCGAAGAGGTTATTGTTTTTGGTAATGTATAAATTGGTGTCCGGTTTGTATGTACAAAAACATTACCATTTATTTTTCAATATAAAGTGTGAAATGCGCGTGACTTGTCTTCACTTTATAATAGCAATAATTATATTAAGCTTAAAATATTACATATTCAATTTAATAATTCATCGTCTGCTTTAATTTTAATTGCATTTAACTTAAAATATATTCATTTTAAAAATTTATCAATCGCTTTCATTTTAATATATGAAAAGAATAATATTGTCCACTTCAATATTATATAGTTTGCTTTAATTCTTATATTTGATCGAATAATTTAATAATTGCTTTAAAAATTAACACCTTTTAAAGCTAAACCTATTCTTTAGAAAACTTTGTATGGAATTCTAACTCTTTTCCCACCTTTTTCTTTTGTTGTGTAAAAGTGAAAGACAAAAAGTACCTAAAATTGAATAACAATGATACATTCTTAAGTATAACATTTGAATCGTCCCAACGAATGGCTTCATTTATCGTGTTTTGAAAAAGAAAAGGAATGAAAACGTAAGTGACCGTCGAGTACATCGACCACATAACTTTAAATTTAATATGTAATTATTCCAAATCATTTTTCGATACCGATATGTCAAGTTTTTTTCTCATTATATTACTCTCAATTCAGTATTTTTTTCTTCCCTTTTAAATAATCGTAAAAGAGTAATTGTGTTTATGGTCTTCTTTTCCCCTTTGAATCATCCAAATCTCAAATTATTCAGCTCCAAAGTAGAACAGGATGTCAACAATACGTATCAAATTTCTGATTTACAGTTAACATTTGTGATCGGGGAACCGCAAGTGTGACACAGCATTAAAGGACGCAGCGGAAATATCCCAATTGGAACTCTTCGGTTCGCCCTGGAACACCTGAGATTACTCATTAAAAATATCATCAGCAGCTGCGAGAGGGCTACCCCTCAACGGAACTACCTATGGTCTTTTTCGAATGATTCATCGCGTTTCCTTTCGCCGCACAACTCATCCTACGTCTTGTTCTGGCCGCTTTTTTCTTCCTTGATGACTCGTCGAGTTCTTAAGGAGAATCTTGCACCTTCATTCACATTCAGAGGGCAAACAACCAGACAGTTTACCAAACATGTGGCGATCGTATTGGCGACAGAACTATCACTCGGAAAGTCGCCAACTTCTAGCAATCTGTTTAAGAGTCGTAAATAACGGATGCGTAGTTATGTGATGGGTTTAACGGGCTCATTGTTTGGGTTTTGGAGAGCTTGTTATGTTTTCCTGACATGCGTGAATACGTATTGAATGTATTTACGTAAAAATTGAAGAAGAGTGAGTGAAAGTGAATTTTTGTATATATAAGGGAGATATTTTTTGTTTGTTTGTTATATGCTGTTTCAATGGCCCCTGAGTTTCCTGCTTCCTTCCTCTTCTTCCGTCAAGGCTGATGACCTTGAATTTGAGAAAACTTTTCCTTTCCATAAACTTTTTGCGTTTTATTAAGTCTTACCTGTCATTAACTTGAATTAGCTTAATATGGGAATGCATTTATAAAGCATGGGGCGACTTGGTTAAGTAGGAATAAGATGAAACAAGGAAAACCACGAAGAGTTTTTATTGAGACAAAAAGAGGTACACAATTGGGTCTGCGTTTCTCAGTTAATGAAGGAAAGATGTTCACCTTGAATTTTTCGATGCAAAGCAGGTTTTGAAATCATATTTTTCAAATCCAAAAATTATACACTTTTCCACTTATCATTTGTGGTTTCTATCTATGGGAGAACTATTAAAAATTCATTGAAGGCTCATCATCATAAATGCATTCATTGAAGGCTCATAAATTTATGTAGATTAAAAATTAACATAAAAATTTAGTATAGTATGAATTATTAGTTCTTAAAATCATATATATATATATAAAATTCAAAATTGTCATTTTATTTATTAGATCACGCGCTCATAACATCTATTTAATCAGCTTTCCGTAATCATAAATCTGTCAGAAATAATCTCTATAAGACTGATAGACCCCATTTTAAACTATCATTACCCCTTCATCTTATACAACGTGAGTTCCACGTGATCTGGAGATATTCTTAGAAAATCCCTATTATAAATTAACCTGCACGGTAAAAAATGCTCATCTGCTCTTTTCTGTCGAAATCGAGACGGCGGAGTTGCGCTTCTTTTGCCTTCTCCGTTTTAAATATGGATACTTATTTCCTCTCTCTCAATAAGAGAGAGAGAGAGGAAATCTTTTATTCATTTCAGTAAGAAATTTATTTCAATAAGATTGTTTATTCATTTCAATAAGAAATGAATAAATGATCTTAATTGCAAAATGAATTTGAAATTCTCCTTTTTTTGCATTGTTATATATATTAAGGCGAAGCATTGATTTCTTTTGATGTTCACAACTGATATTTTAAATATGATCAGAAAGTACTCTTTCGCCTAGTAATACATCATTTCTTCAGTTGACCATTCACTTTTTTAATACATAAATGAAATGATTAAAATTTCAATAAAATAAACTAAATTTAAATTTTCAAAAGAATCATACATGTTCCACCTCGAATTTTTTTCTAATTATGGCTACTTTAAAAGTATTGTTTGTTATTTCAGGTTACAAATGATGTTTTTTGTGATAAAAGCTATAACCATATGTAAAAATATATTTGATATTTTAAATTGTTGTAAACAGGAAAGTTATTGTTTAAAAAAATATACATTTTTATTAATATGAATCGAATCAGAGTAAAGTAAAACAATTTTTAACTATATATCCTCAACAGGCATAGATACATTTTTTATCCATTATTCTCCGTAGCGGCATTTTGGTTTTGAAATAAATGTTTAAAGAAAAAAAATGGGGAATTAACTATTTTTTTTTTTTAAAAAAAGAAGAGAGTTTTCTCTACACACAAAGGGTTATATCTTATCATACGCTATTATTACTTAAGAATCTGGTTATTGTTGTTTTTATATTGTGTGACAAATGTTTCACCAATTTACTAGTATGGGTTTATTTTCATATTTTTCTTTCGAATTTGCTTATGAAACCTTTTCTACTATTGTTACCATCTCGTATATTTATAGCACTTCCGTTCGATAATGATGTGTTTCTTCGAATATGGATTCCTATAGAATTCTCGTCTCGAATTTTTATCTCAAAATGTGGGTACCGATAAAAACACGGAACTGCAATATTTCTAAAGAAATATATGGATTCCTAAAGAAAATACAGTATATTTCAGTATGTATGCAGAACATATTCCAAATGTTTCGGAATGTATTGGATATTTTGCTCGGAACAACATGCGTGTGTTTGTTGTCTGCTGAAATATAAAGTACAGCGAAAAAGATTAAATTACATATTCTGCAAAAAATACATTATTTATTGATTCGTCTTGCACTTTTCTCAGTACGGAGAAATTTAAACTTTATTTTAAAACCGTTAAATGATTAGGTTTTAGCGTTACAAGTTGTAACATTTACGAAATTGAATATATTATACATTAAATACAATAGTAATCTCTGCCCAAATATAATGGTTAGAAAAATTTACGAAATTCTTGTAAAACATACATTTCAAAGATGTTGTAGAATTTTATTAGGTTGGAGTAAAGTCGAATGTATTAGTCAAAAGCATTGATTTTTAATATTTTTTAAAAATAATACTTCGCAATGTCATTTTTTACATTGTCAAATCTTTAAATAATTTAAGATGTTTTTTTTTTTAAATTGCATATACTCCTGTGGGCCGATTGCGGTGATCCATCTTCTGTCGGTTTTTCGATTCGCGCACAGTTTAGATTGAGGCAGTGTAATTAGCCGCGAGCCTTTCACTAGCTGCTCTACTCACGGGTACATACACATCTTTAAAGGCAGTATAAAAACGTTCATGCAGGCAAAAAGTATTTCGTTTTGAATCGCTTAGAATTTTATAATTTTTTTTAAGAAGGATGAGTAAAATAAAAATGCAAACAAAAGCTTAATTAATTTCTACCTTAAAAAAAAAAAAGACATGTTGTCAAAGGGAATGGCGTTAATTTAGAGAAGCATTTAATAAGTTGTTTGTTATTATTAGTTTATTGAGTTATTAATTTAATGTTTTATACTGGATGGTCGGCACACAACACAGGGAACTTTGCAAATGAGGAAGTAAGAGTCGCTGGGTATGTTCCAAACTCTCTAACTAACCGTACTCATATCAAGATTAGTTTAATTCTCTGCACGTGCGAGTGAAGATAAGAGAAGGCGGAATTGCCCAGACGCAACGTCCAACGTTATGTAATCAGATAATATAACATTAAATGAAGCTCGTAACAAGAAAGAAACAATTTAGAATGAGTAAGCTGAGTTCGTTTATATTTTGTAAGTGATGGTATGGTTATATTAAATCATCGATGGATCCAGAGGAAAAGCATTTGAAAGTTACACAAATCTGTGTAGTGTTACGATTTCTGCAATTTTTACGGGCTGTGATAGAAATACTAGGATATTTCCCATTTCGTAACAAGTGTGTAATCTCTCTCTCTCTCCAATAGGGAAAAAAAAGCATATGGAAACTTAAGTATTTGATGTTAACGCCTTAGGGGGGGGGGGCGCGGGAGTTCATATTCCGATTACTTGTACTCTAGATTTGGAATCTAAAGACTAGCCAATTTTTGGACCGTAACCTTCCGCGCATCAGGTAATAATTTGTGTTACAAAGGTGTGAACAGGTATTCATTTTTGTATTGAGTTGAAGAAACAAAAGCACGAGATATTTAACGTGTTAAACCAATCACGATTTTTCTCTGTATGGCACACGGGGAAAAATTTACAACGAAAAAAACTTGGCCTTAAAATCAAAAAGTTTGAGGATCGTTACTGTCTTTCATATTTTATTGATTAATTCTAACTTGAAAAAGACGAATCATTTATGAACAAATCTAAGCAAAAAAAAAAAAAATTAATTTTGAAAATGACTCTTCAAACATGGATCGTCTTGTTTTCCAATTTTAATGATCCAAAATTCTTTTCTTTTTTTAAAAATAATTTTTCCCCAGATTTCCTTTACAATGCTTTTTATAACAAAAACTACATGTCAGTGGCAAAGGTTTTAATACATTTTCCGAAGAAATTATATCTATTTTCAAGAAAACATGCATTTCCCTTTTGTCATTTCCGAGCTACAAACATTTTTTTTCCTACGTCTTCTCGCTATCTTATCGAAATAAACTAAATTTCTTCTGCAATGAACTTAACGCTACAAAAGTAGCAATGAATCTCTTAACGTTATTTGATATCCAACATCCAAATTGTTTAAGCAACAAAAAAGAATGAAAAATAAGCAGCTGTTCGTAATTTATTACGCTAGAGAAAGAGAGATACGTATTTTTTCGTCTCGTATTATTTTCTCTGGAAAGGCGTCTCATAATCAAAGGAAATCTTATTTACTGATTACACTTTTTCCTTATTTCCATAGCAATGAATATTTCTCTTCCTCTTTTTATTACAATTAAACTTTATAATTTCCCAAGAGAAATTCTTTGGATTTTTAATCAAAGAGTCATTTTTAAAAGAATTTTTGAGTTAAATTTCAAATCTCGAATTCTAATTCATTTCATTTGAGTTATCTCGGATGAAACTAATTTGAAAGATATGTGTGATTCTTATACTTCCAAGTCCACTGGCCCATTGCATTACAAATTCTTTCACCTGCTCGACTTCGTTATGTTGTAGCTCGTAGTTGGGATGTTTTTCGAACATAGATACGGCAAGTTTACCTTTTGCAGGGATTTTAATACAAAAAAAATTACCATTGAATGTAATTAAGAAAATGTGATTCCATTTTTCTAAGACAACATGAGCCAAAGTTTACTTTTCCAACTCAACAAGACATTGTTAATTTAAGCAGTTTATGCCGCATGGAATATTTCTTATTGTAAAACGTTATACTTCATAAAATGAAAAAAAAATCCTTTTTTCCAGAAAAAATGCATATTGTATTCATATTTAACACATGATCTGTAATAAAAAATTTTATTACTTTGTTCTTAATATCCACACATTTTCGTAACACATCAGAGACACATTTTTTTAGTTTTGCATTGACGACGTTTATTATTGGTTGTTTCAGTAGAGCTAGGAAGGCATACATTCAAGTCATTTATTTAACAAACAATGTATTCAGTTCGTTACCAAAGTACAAAATAAGGGATCTTCGAGAAATTTGCAAAGAGTTACATTCTCTGAATAAAATCCAAAAAATTGTAACTGCAATGTCTAGAACATTTAAAAAAGAATGGGAACAGGTCTTATAGCCGATTGCGTCGTGTCTAATAGACTCATTTGTTCATGCATATCTACGACACACTCTGGGAATATTTTTGGATTACAAGCAATCTTGACGCTTCTATACACAGTGCTCAAGCCGCAGGTATTTTTTGTTCACATCAATTTCTTTTAATTAGTAAACAGTTACAGTTTATCGACCATTCACCCAAATTGTCGATAATAAACGTTTGGGACTTGCTTCTTTACAAATCGGTGGCATTTTCTTTCGATTTGGACGCAATATACCAACAACAGAATTTGCTTTTATGAGCAAAAACCCCCAAGTTCCTGAGATGTAAAAAAACATTGTCAGATGTGACATTTCTTCCCTTAAAAAGGAAGGGTTTCATTACTTTCACAACGACATATTCACCAAATTGCACACTCCGGTATCTCTCTTCATCCTTTACAAGATACACAAAATTATTCAAGAAATATTTGATTTCATCGTCCACAGCAATGCAAATTTTTCAGGCTTATTCCCTGTGAACTGTAGAAATTTGCAACGTGCTTCACATGGCTACAGCTGCCCGTCAATTGTTATAGTTTCACCCACTATAAAAACTTAACTGAGGACCAAACACAAAAGAAGACCATAACTCGGAAGCAAGAGCAAACTCATCCTTTTCGAGCCGAGTCAAACAAGTCAATTTATCTTCAAACTGCAGGAGCAGGAGAATTTCTTTGAAACGATTTCGCGACATCATTTCTTTAAATATTGTATGACGCTACTATTTTGACCATAAATTGCTCAAGTCTAATGAATAACAATGCATTACTCCTCTGGTGTAGACTATAGCAATGAACATATAAAATTGTTTCAAGTAAATGTCCAATGAATCCCATTTTAATTGGCAGTGAGCTTCTTCAATCATTCATTTTTGAATATGCTTCAATATGAACTCGGAGATCAGCAATCCAGCATACAGAATATGTCCTATACTTCCTTCTCTCAATTTTTTTCCTGAAGCGTAGCTCCCGCTTTGCTCAAGAATTTGCCATTCATTCCCATTGATAGCTTGAAGATGGCTGAAGAATCAACAATATGTTAGGATTTTTGTCATTCATTACTTCATCAAAGAAGTTCAAACTTAGTTCATCAATTCAGCTTTCAGAAGAAATTTTAAAATTTGTATCATTATTTTCATCGTCTTCTCTGCAATTGTCATCAAGTTGATGTAAAAGAACCAAACGCTTACCAATACTCAGTCCTTTTGAACGAGGCATTGGAAAAGAAAACTGTAAGACGCATCAATGCTTGAAATAATGTTACTGACTCACATTTACCAACAATGACAAGTTAGAACCAATTTTAACCACCAAGCGTCGCTAGTGGCGCATAGCTCAATTCATGTTAGTTCTCTTTTTTCAAACTCAATCTCCTCGCGTTTAAATTTTCCCTCAAACTTTTAAATTGCATTTTTCTTTAAATTGTTTTCTGTACGGCATTTCTATTTATTTCATTTTAATTTTAACTTTATTTTTATCTAGTTACAACCTCTCAAAAACCTGCGGACGACAGCTTTCTCGAAGTCGTTTTCGCCTTCGAATTGAAGTCCCACCCCCTAACGCTCTCTCCGCCCATTGCTATATATGCTTCTTAGCTTACTGGCTACAGCGTCCGATGGCAATGCGCTTTCGTAACTTTACTTTCCAACTTTGTTTCGGCAGTTCCTCACTCTGCCGAACGCCCAGGCGCTTGTTGCCTAGATCACAATTATTATAGTTGATTACAATTAAGCTAAAATTTTTTTAAATGATGCTCTTTAACTTTTTAATAGTAATTCTGATGAGAGGGTATGTTTTTAATTTTAAAACAGGTACCTCGTAATTTTAGCCGTTACCGTTACCAACAATGACACTGGAAAAAATCTCACGCGCCGATGAAAGAAAACATTATAATGTCGCTCCAATCAGATGCTGGTGCAAATGCAATAGAAAGTAAAGTTGGAATTTTTACAGCATATGGCTAAAATCTCTATGGCGGAAGAACATTAATTTGTAAGCTTGTTACAAAATATTCTTTAAAAATTGTGATGTATTTAAAAACCTCAAATATAATAAAGCATGGAATTCAGTTTGCTGAAAAATAAAGAATTATCGCTTCTCCAAGTATTTTTGCGGTCAGAATGACTTTTCTGGTCATTCAGTGTGTTAAAAGTAAACCCAACTTTAGATGAAATAATAATAAAAGAATTGAAAAATATTTTGAGAGAAAATTCTGAAAGTTAGGGAAAATTGATACAATATTCTTGATTTTTTAAATAAAGAGTTCAATATATAACATGTATAAAATTCCCATACAGTTTTTATGGATCCTAGTATGTTTTATGCTAATCATGAAGAAAAAAAAAATTAATAAATGACGAATATCACTCAGTATGAGATGGAATTTATAATACATTGAGTATTAATGAAGTCTAGCTCTAGTCAAGGACAACCTGACACACCCGAATTATATAGACAATTACATGCGGTATGCTGACTCAGGAATTCTCAACGAGTGGTCTCAAAACAAGTGATTCACTAAAACTAACATAAAAAATCGTTTAAGTAGTGTAAAATAAAAGCACTTCTACACTACAGGATGAGGACGATAGGCACGAAAAAAAAAAAAAACTTCTGATCCTTATGAGAATGAATTCATTTTTATGCTCCAAAAGAATTTGTTTTGTCTTCAGATATTTTGTCTGATTTTGCTGGGTTTTTTTTTTTTTAAAAAAAAAGTTTAAAATGTCGAAGTTCACATTAAGGCGTCTACGGAAAGATTTCAGGTGATCTTTGAATCTTTATTTTTAATGACATCTCATTTCTTTCTTTTCTTTTCTTTTTTTTTTTTTTTTTTGTATTTCCTTCCCTGATTAATAGAAGCAAATAAATTATTGAAGTAATAGTTGCATTTGTATTCAAAAATACTACGGTAAAGTGTACCGTTCTCTTTTTTGAAAAATAACACAATATGCACATTTATATAATTTTAATAAGTAAAACTTTAATTGTGAAAGATTCTGTACATTAAAAAACGATCATAATTTTATATGATGAGAAATAAATGTATCACGGTATCATTCTTATAATTACAAAAGCAGCTTTCGATACTGATTGGTTGGAAAGACTTCGTAATGTTTAATCGTGGTTATGCGACGAGGATGTCACCAGAACTGGTACTTCACTTTCCTAATCTATTCTCGTTACCTTGAAAGAATTGATGATCAGTTTCGTGTAACGTGCAGTAGCTCCATTATTATACATAACGGGTATCTAGCTCAAGCAGGACTCGAACACATGTCACTTGCGTTTCGCTGGTCATGGAGCTCACTATTTTGGTTAGCAAAGGCGGTTTGGCGGGAGGGGGGGGAATCGATGTAATAAAGGAAAGAGATTAAGAAATCTGATGTAAAGCAGCAACATTATATTAAAATATTTCGTAGAATATAATACCGAGTTTGAAATTGAGTTGTGACATAATAAAATAAAATGAATTAACATTAGATTGTTATTATAAAATGCAGTTAAAAACTTTTTTTTTTTGCAATGAATTCCTTAATAGCAGGGTTGGTCATAAGATGTGAGACGGATGCTTTGCACCGGCATGCGACCACCCCGCAATTGAGGGTCCCCCAACATGGTCATGAATTAAAATAATTTACTCTTGCACATGAAAACTAAACAATATTAAAATCGTTGTCAGTATGACGTAAAGTTCAGTTTATCGTAAACATTATTATAGAAAATCTGGGAGAGAATTTCGACAATCTTCTCTCAAAATAATTCTTGATGATGAGAATGGTTAGTTTTTGTTATTTTATTCGGGGAAGTCAAGCATATGTGTAGAACTCTTAGCAAAAACAAAATCATGCATTAAATAAACATGTATTAGTAATATATGTTCGTATTTGTATTTTTTTTTTTTTTTTTTTTTGCTCTACAAAAAATTTTGGGACCCAAATGGTTTCTTGCACTCATAAAGCCCTTTATAGAAAAGGCCGATTCTGCTTAAGAAATAATAGTCTTGATAATATTAGAAACAAAAAGAAAAGGAAATTGAACAGTTTTCAGAAAATATCCAGCAATATTCTGTGTTCCATATATTTCATAATTCCAATCTAAAGGGCACAAAAATAGATCGCAAAAGTAAGAACTTTTGATCAATGAAAAGAAAAGTACAATACAACAATAATTTTTTCTCAGGAGACAAGCGTTTTTTAGGTAAAAATATTATGGCATATTATGTTTCCGAGAATAAAGCTCTGGATATATTTTTTTCCCCAAAAAAGTTAGTATTCTTCTATTATATATTTCAACGTTTATTACTTTTTAAATCAATATTTCTTGTGCTGCTTTTTCATTTGTGACATCGTCACTATTGTACTGTTATGCTGAATCAGACAATCTAGATGACTTTGATGTGAAAATATTACATTATGGGGAACTTTTACAATTCTTATATGTAACGATATTATAAGTGTATATATAAAAATACTCTAAATATATCATGAAAACTTATAAGAGAATACTAATAAATCCATCTATATTTAAAATTGTTTTTAGATAATCATAACAGTTTTTAAAAAGGACATATTTTTTCTTAATGAATAAATGCTATTTTCGATAGTTATTTCAAACAAGTAATACATAATATAATTCCATTTTTGCGAAAAAGTCTCGGCAAGTTCTTTTAATTTACAGTATTGTTAATTACTTTTGCAGACCAGATTATTCAATTCTATATTAAGGACTCGATTCGCAGGCCAGATTATTTAGTCTGATTAAGGACTCGTTTCGTAGACAAGATTTTTCCTTGAGAAATAAAAAATGATAATAATATTTAGTAAAAATTCATACACAAAAACTGTGCTTAATGATCATTTTATTTCTGTTAATATTAGACTGCAATATGGAATGAAATTAATTATCAAATGCTCTACTCGGTTTTAAACAAAGACTCATTCCTCGGATTCAGCACCCACATTATTAAAATTCAAAATTAAAACTTTGCTGTCATTCTCCATTTTTTAACACATCAGTGCTAATATTGCACGAATTACACACTTGGAGTGCAGTTAAACTATGTAGGCAATAAAATTATGATATATTGCCCTCATCGTGATCAAGAGATATAGTTATGCAATAATAATGCAGCCAAAACATTTTAATCACTTTATTCAAACTTTGATGAGCAAAATCAAAATAAACTAATAACGGGGAGCGGTTAACTAATCGAGTTCTTAACCAAATATTGTAATGAAGAATTTTACTTTGTTTGGTAATTCTAAACAGCATACTTGAAATAACTGGATCTGAATCAAGTATACTTCCAGTTACGGGTCCGAGCCTGGTATCATTGGTGCCATTATTGAGCCTGGTATCAGGTACAATAAATTGCCATTTAGTTGTTCGAATCAATACAGTGTTCTTACGATCCCCCCCCCCCCAATAATTCCGTGTCTTCTCTATCCTATTCGCTATACTTCTTTTTATATAGTAAAGCTCTTTTACATAATATCATGCATTTTTTACAAGGCCAAGATTTCAAATCATAAATAGTATTAAAGAAGCAAAGGTTAAAGGGATATGGGCAAGAGAAGCCATTACAAAGCAATCTATAGAATTTGTTCTGAGGAAAAGAAGTACTTGCGAATATTCAAAGATTTTGTTCTTCTGAATTATGTTCTATATCTATATATTCGGGTATCACCTTCATCATCTTAATAGTTTAAAATTACGAAGGTACTAATGTTTGAAATAAATACGATTTAATTGTAAAAGGTGATTTAATTTTTCTATAGAAACCCATCATTAATTGCTCTCAGATGAATAGAAGTTTTAAGTTTTATAACTCTTTAAACTAGGATAATTCCTAATAACATTTAAAATCAACGAAACTCTCACAGTTTCGAGTTATGAGGGGTTGACATTACGAATAAATGATATCTTTTAGATGTTCAGATGACTCAAGACACTTTCCTTGTGGAATTTCCGATCTTTACAGGTCAGTTATATGCCTTACAACTGAAAAATCAAGAGTTGAGGGCGTAGATTTCATAATTTCCTTTTCATTCTTCTGTGCATTGATTTATATAATCAAAGCGTCATATATGACTCGATATGATCTCCTTTGACTTTAGTACGATGATGATAAAAACTGTAATAAATGCCAAAATTTCAAAGAATTCTGTAATCATTACCTTTCCAAGGAATAGGAATTCCATAAAATAATAAAATAATAATGAGTCAAGTGTATTTAAGGATCAACAGCGTCAACTATCTCACAACCACTAATTTTAATTTTAAAATCAAAAAGTAAAATTACATTATGTTGACTAATTTCGTAATAAAATTTGGTTATGAAAGCGAATGTAATTTGAATGATATAATACAAAATGAAAGCTTTCTTGTTTTCTTGACACTTTAACCTTGCAAGGGGAAAAAATAAAAGAAAAGAGTGGAGAACACATTTCACCTTCTGTTTCTTAACCATTTTCCAATTTTTCTTCAAAAATAAAATAAAGTTAAATAAATCAAAAAGTAAATTCATTTTAACCTTTTAAAATGCCATCTGAAGGATTCGTATCATTTTTTTTAAAAAATGGAGGAATTGGAATACTTTGCTTTTTAAAAGGCAGATTGACATTAGATATTTTTCGTACATTTCTGTTTGAAAGTTCTGTTTATTTAAATTTTTAAATGCGATATACTCATCCGTATCTATAAATAAGAAATATACAATATTTTTAAAAGGAAAACTACATTCCATTTAAATAATTTTTGTTAATGCCCCCCAAAAATTCCTACGAACAAAGAATTGAACTGCAATATAATAGAATAATTGGCTTACTTCTTCCGTTCTTTTATTTCTTATTTTACGAGTACATTTGTCAGAAAATATTCACAAATCAGTTGTTGTATGATTTGATTTGGCGACGCAGGTTCTTTCAATGAATGAAAAAATTATTCACGAGGGATGTTTATGATCAGCAAAACTGCGACTTTTTTTTTAAAAAAAATATTCTATATGAATTTAAACTCTGTATAAAATTGATCTATGAATAAATAATTTTGTTATAATAAATTTTAGGACAAACATTGTAAGATGTGGAAGTATCTCCAATCATTTTCATATTTCATCGTACATTTCTTTGAGACTTAGTCACATCTAAGAAAGCGTTGAAAAACCATAGAAATTGTTTTATAGAGAATCGAAATGGGCATTTAAGTCTTCGTTTGGTGTGTGGTGAAGTTTAAAAAGAAGGTGCCCACTCAAATATTGATTTTCATATCTGCCTCTGACTCAAAATTATGAGATTCATTGCCCGCAAGCTGCTGTGTAATTTCGGAGTAACATTAATTCAACGAAAGAAAATAATCGAATTCATAGTTAATGAGACAAAAAAGAAAGAAAAAAAAAAGAAAGAAAAGAAATGACAAAAGACATTCATTGAGAAAATAGGATATTCAGTTTCTTTTATAATTAAAAATTTTCAAGAAATTTACACTAAGCTCTGAAATTAGTAAGGTAGTAAGAAAATCAAAAGAAAATAAGAAAAAAGAACAAAAAAACCCACACTTTCTACATAAAATATTTAAGTACTTTATTATAGTTTCTCTGATTCTTACAAATGTTTCTTACACAAAAATTAAGTTAATTTTGATTTATTATAAAAAATTTAAGAAATTATTTATCAGGATAGCTGTTCGAAACGAAAGTAATATTTGCATTGCACTAAAACTAAGCTATTATATATTGTTATTTTATAAGAAGTTTTAGGAAGGAGAACTGAAATTAATTAAAAGAGTATTTATTCTTCACAATACGTCAACTATTAAGCAGTTGAGTTGGAAATTCACAAGTTTGTTTCTATATTATGAATTACCTGATGTTCAGTTTATTTGAAAGTAAGCGTTTTATGAAAAGTTTATAAAATCTAAATCTATCATGAATTTAAAAAAAAAGGGGGAAAAAAAACCCATAGGAAACTCAAGCAATAAGAAGTAAAAAAATTTGTTAATTTTATATAGCAAGATATTATCTCTCAAAAAAATACAGAGAGTTCTTTACAATCTCTGAGTTTTAATTTGCATCGTATGTCAATAATTAAGGCAATCTGCAAAATTGATTTTATGTAGTCGCAAAATATTTCAACTTTTATTTCATCATGAATTTGAATGATTTTTTGTTGCGTTTTACCACACAGAAAAAATTGGATTTTTAAAATAATCTATAAAATTATTAATAGCATAAAGATAATCTTTCAATAACATGCGATGAATATATGTTTACAATCGTTATAAGCAGGATAAAAAAAATCTTATACATGAAAGTAATTTTATATAAGTAAAACAGTAATAATTCTTAATCTTAAATATTCTCTCGCGAAGAAAGAGTAAATTATACACTCGTACATAAAATTTATCTTTAATCTTCATAAAACTTCACCGCTGTAACGTTTGTAATAAAAATCATAAAATAAAGCCGTTAATTGTTAATGTAATTATATCGGGAATTCGATATTTTAATTTGGGTATGTAAAAGGGTTTTCTCTGCTTACGCTTTTCAATAGCTGGAAAACTTATTTCACAGAAATTATTTGGATATTCATATTTGATTAATGATTCATCCGCAAAAATTCATCAACGAATTACAAAACTATTTATGAAAATAAAATCTAAATACGTTATGAAATATTAATAAATACCATGTATATAATAATGTAGATCTCAAAATGAAATGAATTAATGGAAATTTACCGCAAAATTTATGTTTTAACTCGTCTTCCATTACATTGTCCTTAATATTTATTATCTTATCAATTATTAACTCGAAGAAAAGAGCGCTATTTATTATTGTAGAAAAAAAAATTTTATGAGAAGAATGGAAGCAATATCAAATATATTTTATTCAAATTAAAACACTAAACACAGTTCTCTTGGGGTTTTATAAATCTCTCTTTCCACAATTTTAAATTCACATTTTCATTTATTCTTGTGATTCGAAATAAATTAAAAAGTTCGTTATACTGCCTTAAGAAAAATTTGAAAATAATCTAATTTTAAATTAATTATTTTATATCTCAAGTTAAAAGTTTAAATGTATGTTTTTCAACTTAATTTTTAAATCGACAGAAAGTACTTAATATTTAGCTAGATGTATTTAAGTTATTTATGCGAAGCAAGGGTTTCCAACTTTTTTTGCTGCTTGGGCCGCATAGGAAGAAGTCAATATGTCGCACAAAAAAAATCTAACTCTAAGACACTAACAATAGCTCATGGGGGGGGGAGTAAAACAAATAGTTAACATATTTAACTAATTTAAACTTGATAATTTATGATTTTTATATTTTTAAGGCTGCAACACAGAATTAGATTTACATTGCTTTATACATCTTATATGATATTTTATACGTAATATTTCAATACAAATATTACAAGTACAAAGATAGCTAGAAATCATAAAATTGATGTGATATTTGTCATTGAATTTTAGAAGCTAATGCATCGGTATCTATTCCGATTGAAAGGGTTACGATTTTCAGGGATTTCACAAGGTGTTCATCCGATTTCTAGACATAATATTACTCTTAGTGTAGTAGCTCTTAGAAAGAGTTTCTCATACGTGTACGGACTTCCGAACAATGATGATTGTGTGAATGAATGATTGTGCAGAAAGGGACGTTTGTCTTCGGGCAGGTATGGCTTGTAAATGTCCAATAAAGAAACTGTTAAATTTCTCTTCAACTTGGTTGTCAAAATGCAACTCTATACATTCCAATTGAAAATTTGCTGGCAGCATATCTATAGCGATGGTAAATGGAGTCACTAAATAAAAAAAATACTTTCAAATTTTTTTTGAACTCCCTTAAACCCATTGTCAAATTCTTCTATGAAATCGCCTCCTCCCTTTTTTTTAGGATTATGTTTGGTCAACTGACTGAAATGCAAAAAAAAAAAAAAAAAAAAAAATTCTATAATTTCACTTCCACTTAGAACGCGTTTATGGTTTGAAACATTATTTAAGATTAGTTGTTTTTTACCTTGAATGTGTGTGTTTAAGACAAATAAATGCGATGTAATATTTCCTAAAAATGCTAAATTGGCAAGTTAGTTGGCATTATCAAGTTTTAGTATATGTTTTTCTTTCAATGGCAAGACGATTTGATTTCATTAAGTACGTCATACTTCCTCATCTCTGTAAACGAAAACGATATCTCCATACTCACATCATCCAAACATTTAAGATATTCTTGGAATTAATGATGATTCAGTCCCTTAGATATGAAAATTCATAGTCTGGACGGCGGTCCATTTTTAAAGCTTTTCCACATGCATATGGTTTTTATATTATGCAATAGCGCTTCAAATGAGAGAGTTCGGTAGCAATTGCTTCGTCTTCTATGACTTTTACGATCCTCTTTTTTACCTATCATAGATGGGGCATCATATATAGCTACACCAAATACGTTGGTAAGAGACAAAGGAAATTGTATCGACTTTTTTTTTCCACGGTTCAATTAATTTCTTGGTGTTATCAAGTCATTTAATGGAAAAAAGTAAATCGGTTTTTACAATTATTTTATAATCGTCTTTAATACTTCTAATTCAAGCGGTAAATTGGAACGTATAGGTAGATTTAGTACTCTCATCCCTTGTTAAAGAATAAAATTTAAAACTACAGACTTTACTTTTCAAACCCTTTTGGGGCAGGTATTTCAAGTTCGTCAATTATTCCGGCAGTATTTTGATAAAATAAACTGATTTTAGAAATTTCGTCTTTTTTATCAGGGAAAATTATACTTCTCATGCTTTCCATGCCTTGCTTAATAAACTCACCATTTGATAATGATTTGCATTTTTGGCTATGAAATTTGGGACTACATCACTAGCCTTTTCACAAAAAATTCGCTCAGAACAGTAACATTGTAGAAAATGCTTTGTTGAGACACAAAGTCTGTTTTCATTTCGCTATTTTGTCTTTACTACACTCTCCTTTGATACGTATCGAATTAGAAAGTTTTTTTTTTTTACGTATAGTGCCTTTTCAAATTATACTCTTTGAAGACTTTGAAAAAGGGCATTTCTCCTTAATAAAAATTGTTCATTTTTCTTTGAATAGTCTTCTTCCATCGGTATGTATTTTTTTTTGCTACAAGAATTCGTTGAGACATATATAGAATCCATGTTAAAATTACAAAACTTTCAAACTACTTACTTCGTAACGGTAAAGATAAGGATAATAATACAAATAAACGATAAGTTCATTATTTTAAAAGAACAATAAAAATAAAGATAGCAAGGTTCAACAATGAGTTAAAATTTATTAACCTGATTTTAACAATGATCAAAACCGACCAATTAACAACTATTTCGTTTTCATCAACTGATTTATGAAAACATTTACTTTGTCAATTCAACTGTATTGCCGGAAAATGGTTCACCGAAATAACGAAATATGCGACGTATCAAGTGATGTACAACTGTTATCAGAGTCCATCTGACTGCGACAGTAAACATGTAAATTGTAAAATGAATTACAGCTGTTTGGCTCTTACTCTTTGTTAAGCTTCGTGTGAATAAAATCAGTTTCAGACAAAAATCTGGTTGACTGAATGGATGACAGTGAATGTAACAAAAGTTTTAAGTAAGAGCCACCTGTCTTTCTTCACACTCAGTCAACCGACACCCCTAGGCAAGTATCCACCGGGCACATGTGTCGTTCCCTTTCTTATACCCACTAGCTGAATCAAAGGACGATATTCTATGGTAGGGTCCTTAGACTGTCAATTAGTTGAAAGACATCTGAGTTGAATCAACTATGCCGCTTTGTCGGCAACCAGCTTAAGGCTATTTGTCATAAAAGAGGCGTGGACACTGGCTTCTAAATAGACCTGATGTTATCTTTTTCCGACCACGTGCGTCAGAAAAGATAAATCACCAATGTTTATAGCTCAAGATGACATTACGGGGACACTTTAACTAGGCATGAGAATTTGTATAATGTTCAAACACGATAGAAAGGGGCAAGGAAACTTGAATCAAAAAAGGCAATTTGATTTTGTGGAAATATATTTGCAGTAATTTTATGGAAATATGTTTGATATTTCTTTCGCTCCGAACTCCTATTTGAGCCACATCTTCTTGTGTACCGCGGTTTCTACACGCCTGAGACAAAGTAAACTAATAATATAATATTTTCTAGAAACATTTATAACAATTTCTTAAATTGACACATAAATATTTTTCAAGTAATTGAACTTGAAAAATATTGTATTGTATGCACAAAATATTGTATGCACAAAATATTGTATGCACAATTATATTTGTATGCACTTTTATGGAGTTTTTTTTTTTTCATACTGATGTTTACATGACAAATGCAGATAAAACTTTAACAACAAGATGGGCTTTTAATTAAAACTTATATTAACATGAATAAAATAACGAATCAAAATAAATATAATACAATAAATAACCCGGTAATTTTATTTACGCCCACTAATATTGAACCTTTCTTCTAATACGGAAACCAGAAAACAAAAAGAATGTGAAAAATGCTATTTCAGTTGGCATATGATTTAATTTAATTAGCAATGGAGAGAGAGTTTTTTAGCTAAATAAGTCAAATTTCAAATATAAGAAAAATTATTACTTCCGATTAGATTGAAAGTAAGTTGTACATGTTTTACCATATTTATAATCTAATTAATATATTTTATTTAATGCTGTTTATACGATAAATAAATATTTATTTCGAACAAGCTTTAATTTAGCTAATGGCTTTAAAATAATTATGCTACAAAGAAATAATAGGAATTATCACTGCAAAAATATTTCCTTTTTACTGACAAAAATCGTCGAAAATATCACCCGATTAACTAATTATTAAAATGGTTTTTAAAATTTTCATTATTTTTTATTTGCCAACTTATTCGTTTCAACCCTTAGAACAAGTTTTTAAAGAAAAATAAATATTAAAATATTTAGAAGTAAACATCTTGAAAATGTCCATTAACTTAATTAATAAAAATGTCTTTTAGAATTTAATCTTTAATAAATACCTGCATGTATATATAATTGAATGAGCCTCGAAAAAAGAGAGGATTAAAAGATACAGAATTCAACAAAAGCAATATAATTAAGTGAAATTCTTAGAGCTCCAAGAAATATTTAATAAATTTGTTGATGATTGTATTAAAATTAATTGCACTTGGTGAAAATCTTATTTACTCTATCATTCCTTTCATAAAACAGTGTTTTAATCATAGAGAAATACATCTGGTGGTTAGGTTCTTTTCTTCAATTAATAAAATATATTGCTAAAAAAACTTGATTCTCTTCGTTCTGCTGATATTTCTATTCCTATCTACAAATATTCTATCATTTGCTTAAAGCATTATAAATAATTCATAATAAAAACTTTTTGCTCCATTATTTCTAATTCTTTATTTGTTTAATGGTAATTTATGACGAAAGTCTTATATCTTTATATGCTATGAAAATTAGTTTCGTATAAGATGCCTCAGATATAATAAACTTGGAAATTCTTATCTATTTTCATATAAATATAAGTATATATTAATGTGTTTTCTACTGTGAAAAGAATTTCGATGATTCCTGGCTATAAAAATATTTGTGTTGCAAGTAATTAATGGGTTTATATTGTTTTTTCTTGTCTATAGATGTTTTGATTAACTTTCGTGGGAAATATCCTGCGAATAAAAAATTTTACATTGAAGAATATACAACTCTGTGAAGGTGAATAGTATTGCGGATTTTGAATCCTAAAATTGATTGATGATTTCTTTCACTTTCCCACACACATCAGTTATATAAATTACTCTTTATAATTTATGAAATTTCGATTAAACAGAGTGAGAGATCGTAATTATTATTAGTATTTATTGCTGTTGAATTAACAACTGTTATTATATTGATTTTTTATAAACTCTAACTATTTATACTTGCAATCTTAAAGTACTACTGAGGAAAAGGTAAATGTATTAAAAAGGGAAAACTGATTATGTGTATATGTATGGTAGTTTTTAAAAAAATCAAATTATGAAGTTTATAAATATAAAGCAATAAAGGATAAAAATTCTTATCCTTCGATTTGTTTCATTTTTATTAGTGATGATTAATATGTTACGAATAACAATTAATGTTCTTAAAAATAATTATTTTTTATACACTGTGTTACTTTAGATATATGCTACTTCAATATAACTATATTTTTAATTTTTGTTTTACATCTGAATTCTTTTTTTTTTTTTTTTTGAATTTTTAAAATAAACAAGTATTTACAACAGTTAAAAATTTAAATATCTTAGAATATTTAAACATCTACAGAATTTAATAATGCTTACCTTTAAAAATTGGAAAATCAATTTCCTCAAGTTTCTCAAATTATTATTTTTTTCTTATTGAAAATTTAAATTCCATTTCTAAATTTAATACTTCTGTATTTTATTTCTTTTGTATTTTTTTTACTGGTTTGCTTGTCTTTCTCAATAAACCGAAATAAAAATAATTTTAAGTAGATTAATAAAATTTAAGTAATTTAATAAGTAGATTTTTTTTTAAAGAATGTCTAATGGTTTTACAATAAAAATATTTAAAATTGTAAAACCTTTAAAAAAACAGGTCATCCATTATTCTTTAAACTAATTGACATCTTTGTAAGGTTTTTATTCATCTGACACAGTTAAATCAAATTGTATAAGATAAAATAATTGCCATAGTCTCATATATGTGTTCGTTGCTTCGTGATATGATATACTGATTTATAAATAAATACACGCATGCACAAAAACACATAATGAATTTTTTAAATGTTTCGCTCCATTTTTTTTAGTTGGTCTGATTTAACCTTACTCCAGAGTTAAACTCTCGTTTAACTCTGGTGCAATGGCTTCGTAATTTTAGGCCATAGCCAAGTTATAGGAAACGAAACCTGACCCAGCTCATAGACCCAGCTAAATTTAACATGCAATTATTGAATTTAATGGAAAGTCCTCCCCCCCTCCTCATCGTTATTTTAAACGAGAGTCTTTGGTTTGAGTAACACATCGTAGGCCCTTTACTTTTTCTTTTACCATCAAGTTTTTCGATAAATATAGAATATTATAATTCAAACGATTAATTTGAGAAGAAACTATTGTTAATAGCACTGAGAGAGAGAAATTTATTATTTTTAACTATGTTAGCTCGAAGAGATAAAATCATCATCTATACAACAACATCAAATATCTTAATACTTAGTTCAATAATTTATTATGGATTTCTAATGTAAACTACATAGTTATTTTAATGAAAACTTTCTTTTTTTTACTACTTTTCATAGTTTGTGATAAACAATTGCCTAAGAACAGATTTTTTTAAAAAATAATTTTTAAGGCGAGTTGTTGAAAAGTGACAAGAATTAAGATTATCACGATATTAAGGTAACATGAATTCCTTATACATTTAATTGTTTTGATTTACAGTTTCTCTCGTAAATCTGAGATTTATTTCCTAAAATATTTCAGAATAATTCGTTCTTTTATTATACTATAATAGAGATTTTCTAAATTTTAAACATAAGAAATTTTACTTCTCCTCATGCTTAAATTTTTCTCATCACGAAGAAAAAAAAAAGGATTACAATTAAGCAAATTCTTGAGATACAAATAGAAGTCTTTGCTATCTCTAAAAGAGTGCCTCTGAGATTTAGTGTTCGAAGATGAAGTGGGGGATAGTGCATTCTTAAAAACTGCACCCTCACAGAAATGCAAATTTTATTCTCAAAGTATCTTAATTATTTTTATATTATTTTAATTTTAATTTCTTTAGTGATTTTTATTTTTTAAATTTTTATAACTTGATAAAATTATATCAAAACTTGAACAGTTTTAAATAGGAGAAATAAGATTCATATACCGTATTCTTTATTTTTGAACAAGAAGTAATTAAAAAAAACTAAAGAAATCACTTCTGTCGCGGTTATGACAATATGCACCCCCAAAAATTATTTTCTGGGTTCGCCAATATATATATATATATATATATATATATATATATATACACATATATACATATATATATACATATATATATACATATATATATATATATATATATATATGTGTGTGTGTGTGTGTGTGTGTGTGGATAGGTATGTATGTGTACTTTTCAATCGCGAAATGCGTGATATGCTCAGTTAATTCAAATTATAATAGTGATTACAGAATATTTTATTACTTACTAGTTATTTACTTTTAGTATTGTCATTTTTTGTTTTATAATTAGAAACGTAACAGGACGTCCTTGATATTTACTTAAGATTACGGAGGTTTGTACCTCTGAGTAGAACGGAAGAAAAACTCGTTCGCCTCTGCTGACGCTGAACCGTTCCTATTACTTTCAAAGTTTAATGTACAGAGGAATATTAATTCCTTGAATCATCTCACAGGAAATGCTATTTTTTTTATTTCTATTTGTTTTAATTCCAATGTTTCTTCACGGAACTGAATTTGTTACCTACGCCCTTGTTTGTGGTTTGGAGACCCCACGTGCAAGTTCATTCATATGAGTACTCACACCTACTTTCGTAAAATGCATATTTTCACTTTGTTTTGAAGAAAGTGGTTCTAATCTGGTTTTGTCAAAGAAAGTTTTTAAAATAAATACTCGATACATCAGACCTCGAAACAAATTCTTTTCTATCCTTTTTATATGCTCTATCGATTTCGATAAAACCATGCTAATTTTATATAATTAAAATGCATATGTATGTATTTTTTTATCAGTCACAGTGAATTATATAATAGCTTATAGATGAGTTGCTGAATTATAAGTTATTAGAAAACGCGATTCCGATCTAAATACCAACTTGATACCTTGAAGTAAGCTAATAACTAAAGTTGCAAGCTTCGAACAAATTTGAATCAAATAATTCGTCAATTCAGTTTGAACCGAACAGATCTTGTCAATTATCTTTTGCGCGATGTGAAAAAAATAACTGCATGGTTAGTTCAACTTATACTCAACCCAAATGATGTAGGGTGTGATGGGGAGAGAGTAGATTTTATCTTAGGGATTGTCCTCATCTCTTGATCAAGGCTCAAAATTACGAAATTCGCCTCCGAAAGCCTTGGTATAGCTCTTAATTGAAATTAACCAACAACAGAAGACCATCAAAGGGAACAATGACTGATTTTACATATTAATTCTGAGTCTTAAATGTTAATACGCAAGTTCTAACTGACTTTTAACCCTTCACATCGAGCAGCTAGGCTGATGCAGTTACATCTGTCAAGGCTCCAAATCTGTACGTTGGCGTGGTGTGGAAGTTAAAAGAGTGGGGTGGTAGCTCGGATGACATCCTCGTCACTTGAACAAGGTTCAAAATTACGAGGTCCGTCATCAATAACTCTTGTGTACCTCATTAAGTGCTACGTTAATAAATACTCAATCTCGAAAAACACTTATCGGCACTACCAATAATCCGACGTCTTTACACAGTCTGATACAAGCTTAACTGTTGGTACACAAGCCATACAGACGTTATTTCATACTTCCCAGTTCAATGGAATGTTGCAGACAGTCAATATTAAGCAATACGTTTTTCTGTAGTTTTAGATTCTTTGCGTATTTGACACTTTATTTGCATGCACTGTATCAAATATATAACTATATATATATATATATATATATATATATATATTCCGTTTAAATACATTATTATCAGTAATTTTCCAGTTATCCGACCGTTTTGGTTATCCGGTGGTACCCTAATTCAATATCTGCCGGATTACCGACAGAGAAAACATTTTTTTTTTGAAATAATAATGCATTTGGCGTTTGTTTCTTTAATTTCCCCCTAATAAATCAAAAATTATTTCCAAATCCTAGTTTGATACTCTTGAATTAATATTTGTGATTAATAAATATTTAACAATAAAAAAAATCGGGGTTTATATTTCCCCCAATATATAGTAACAATTATATGTTAATATTCCAACCTAATCTAGAATTCTGAAGATAAAGGAAAACATCCAATTCTAAATTTCAATTTTGGGCACTGTTTTAAAATATGTATGTTATGTTCTGACATGCACTGATATAACTTGAAATCATGAACTCAGTTCAATGCTTTGTAGTGTTTGGAAAAACCCGCTGATCTCCAAAGGGTAAAATATCATGTCTCGAAAACAGAGTGTTATTCAATATAATCTGTCTCAAAATATAATCTTCCTCTTTAAAAAAGTTTCAATAAAGCTCCTGTTAAAAAAAGAAAAAAATTTAAACTTCAGTTTTATCACTTTTACAATAGTTTTGATGCGGTGGCATATTCTTCTATGAGTTCAAAGCCTCGAAAATGTGCGTTTGTTTTTACCATAAATATAGACCATAAACAAACACGAAAAGCAAAAATAATAAAAAAAACCCTGGGCATCTTTTCCCGTTTCTGCACAGCTTTTTGTTTCCAAGAAATCTTTACGGAAAGAGAAAAAAATTTACGGAAGAATTTTTTTATTCGACTACCGTTCACAAAAAAACCCCTCGGAAATAATTTCCATGAAACCGAAGAAGATTCAACCGCACACACACTTAGATCTTCCCTTGCACGCAGAACCACTTACGGTACAGTAATTTACGCAGAAAAACGCCATCGACGAATCTCGCCAACATTCGGCGATAAGCCAAGAGATGTGGCATCTTGGTGTATAAGAGATCGCTGTCAAAAAGCAGCGGATAACCGGTCCCGAGGCAAACCTCTTTGAGCAATCGTAGGTGTCGGACTTGCATTAGACGCGGGAACAGCAAAAAGTCATTCACATTGTCACTAGTCAAAGGGGTAACTAGCATCATGATGGACCTGTGCAGGTTTCAGTTTCATCTCTTGCGCGTTTGTGCGACATGTGTCATCTTCCTTCATTTTAATTCACTGACTACCATGGCAGCGCCGGTCATTTCTTCCGAAATTCAAGCAATGGTGAGTTCTTCATTTTATAAAATTGTTTATTAAAAATATATATAAAAATATTTGAAAATTAAATTTTTGCATTGTCTTAGAATTAATTGAAATTTATTTTAAAATCTCGGTGTCTGCTCTAAAATGTGTTAAAGCATAAAAATGGTACAATTTCAAAATACTACTGAATTATCATAAATTAACTTTTTTATTGAATGGCTTCCATTAGAAGTTTTGTTTACAATAGAGAGTACAAAATATAAATTCGAACTTCATCGTATTAGGATGGTGTTATATTTATTATTATAGAACATGTATTGAGAGACAAGCAGTAATCGTCATTTTTATAATTTATTTCAGAAATTATTGTTACATTTCAAAGTACACTATTTTTGTTTTTGAAATGTTATACAAGAAAGAATATGTCATTAATTTTCCTTGAAAATTTCCTCTCGTTTTATAAGATATATGAAGTTATAATAATATATTTATTACATATTGAGGATTTAGTATATTATCTGACAAAATTCTGTTCATTATTACTTTTAAGCTTTGGGAATTTTCGAATAAAGAAAATGACAGAAGAGAGAACGAGTGTGTATACGTATTTGTTGTAAAATATAGCATGTAGTTTTATTTGTAAAACTCCTTAAATTAAAACATTTTAGTCAAATTTGAATATTTTAAGTAATTTGAATTAAAACTAATGCAATAACTATATTAATTGTAAAATAATTTTTTTTTAGGTTTTTAGAATTTAATTTTTAAAATTTAACATTTCTGCATGGAAGCCAAATTATTTTCAGTCAGAATTAATGAATTAGAAAAATAAATTTATAAACTTTATTGAAAAGGCCATAACAAACATCAACATATGTGGTCATTGTAATGCTATGAAGTGGTCAATATTGACTTCATCACTTCTGTATTTTAAAATAGCCTTTATAACTGGAACTTACAAAAGCCTGGTTTTTAGTGTAATATTTTGTACATCAATGTCATTTATAATATAACATTCTGTTACTCTTGAAAAAAAAAAGGAAAAATGAGTCATAAATATATTTAGATGGAGATTATTTATGCATTAAGGCACATCAGATGAGTATATCTATTAACTTGTGTAATATTTTATGAATGTGTGGAAAATATAATGATTAAATATTAATATTTTAAATTAGTTGCTTTTACAAGATGAGTTATTTTGCAGCATCTAAATGTCAAAATGCATTTTCAAAAGTTGCATCAAAATTATATTTCAGTAATTTTTTTTTTCTTCTTTTGGTCGCATATGATTTGTATCTTGGATACTTAGTTTAATATATTTAACAGATTAAAAAGAGTGCAGTGAATAATAGTATCTAATGATAGATTTTAGATTATCCTCATGCATTTCTAATCCCTTCTTGAGTACAGCTCTCCTGTTGTTGTTACTATAGAGAACAGTCATTAAATTGTTAAGAGTGATCATCTGAATAAGTTCGTTCTTTGAAGTGGAAATATCATTTCATTAATCTATCTTTAATTATTTTTAATCTATTTGTTAAATTTTATTCTAATCTGTAACTAAAATTGAAGTAAATATTTTTATTTTTTATTTCATGTAATCAAGATTTAAAATCCTTGCAAATATCTTATTGTAACTCATTTCTTAATAAGGTTCGAAAACATATTTTCTTCGTTTTGTTTACTCTCTTTGCCTAGTAAAATTTCTTTGTACACATTAGTTCTAAAATTTATTTGTGTATTAAGAGAATTTTCCCGTCTGGGAAATTAACCGTATTGCTTTACCCTTCTTTAAAAAAATAAACCCGTGTGGTGACCGGGTGTGAAATAATAGTCTCACTGTTGTTGATACATGTTGTAAGATGTGACTGGAATGAGTACTCTGTGTCTGGGGATGTAGCCGGGCACGCTGCCTCTGGGGATTATATCAGGAGATCTCAGGAACGTGCCTTCTTTTGGTAGGCATGGGCATCATGACCCCAAGGCCCCCTAGTGATTTTTTTTTCTATCACATGGGGTTTACTTTCTTTAGTAAACACGGGTGACACGCCCCCGGGATACCTAGGCGATTCTTCTCTATTTTCGACTGTCCTTCTTTTCAATCAAAATTTTACCTTTTTTTTCCACACGTCTAGATCACAGATTTTGACTTAATTAGCTTTGCTCTCACTCACTGACTTTGTTTGCCGCAGCATGGCCGCATCTGGGATTTACGCCATTTCAAATCAATCACCCATTCACATGACTCACTCATCCATTGAATTCGCTGTGGTTATCATCAATCATTCATTCAAACGTCTAGATCACAGTTGCATCTTGTTTGGCGCCGCATGTCCACATCTGGCTTTTGCGCCATAAAACTTACAATCGCTACCACCGATTAAAAAAAAAAACCTTATTCTGTGTACGTTTGAATAAATTACAAATTCATTCCATACCAGAGAATACATATGCGACAATTCTTTATCTGTTATATATATACTTGTTTCAAGGTGCAACTCTTTCGAAAATCGCGCTGAAAGTATTCGAATTCTCTTATGACAAGTAAAATGAATCGGACATTTCTTGAATCTATGACTCTATTAATGGTCTTCTTATATTCAGGTAATTCTATTATAGATAAATTTATAGATGCATTTATTCTAGTAGCGTTATTTATTCCTTGTATATTTCTTTGTTAACAATCTCGTAAAACTGAAACATTTATTTGTCTAGAAATTCAATGTAAAGATACGAATTGTGAGAGCAGTCGTATAAATCAAGGGTATTGTTATAAACGTAATCAGATTCTGCATGCTTCGGATTATAATGGCATTCTCGATTAAATTTCAAGCTTAGTAATAATCTCGATGCATTGTATTTGTTTATATTGTATTCATTGATTGCTTTTTTCTGTTAATTTATCGGTATGTCGTATTTTGTTACTCTATCTATGCAGATATTTGCTTAAATTAATTTATTTCTGAAACTGAATTTCCTTGAATTCCTTTTAGAAGTACATCTTTTTTGTATTATTTCTGAACATAACTTTCAATTTTTTTTTAAGTGACATAATATTAAATTTTATGTTTTAATTTCAAAGAATTTCATTATTTTGATTTTTAAAAACAAAAATACGTTAATTTAATATGAAATAAAAAAAAAATTACATTGTACTAACATATTAGAAAATTAATTATTCATAATAATTTAAAAAAAAAATTAAAATTGAATTACAAGTTTTTCTCTTTAAATTTAATTTTTATGCTTTTTTAACATTTAAAATGAAGTGCAAATTATTTCCGAACTAACTCATCGCACTGTAAAAAGTGAGTCATTGCCATGTATCCGTCATAACACTTGTCAATAACTTTCGAAGGGAGAAAAAAAATCCAGAATCGCAATTTCGCAGCTGTCATCAGAGTACTTTATGAATGAATATGCGTAGTACAAAGTATGACAGGCAAGATAGTAAATTGAATTGTATTGTTTATACATGTGCTCGGTTAAAAACTTTTCTTCAATGAATGATTCAGCGCGTTATGCAGTCTAGTCATACTAATACTGCGAACATTCGGGGAAGTGTGACATCATCGAAGTCCAGCTGATTTCGTCCTTTTCCTTCTCTGTTGCTAATTGAGATCAATGTAAAATGACTCAGTGAGGGCGTGTGGTTTTACAATGGTGTTGGATACAATTATCTTATCTTGTTAAACTATTTATTTTTCGATGAACCTTGACTAGAATGGTTTTTAAAAAAATATAAACAGTGTGTCATCCATGATATTAGTCAGAGAAAAAGTCATTTCTCCATTATTCAGCATTCGTGATATAAATTATTTGTTGTCATCTAGATTTAGTACATTAGAGAAGCAATGAAATTATTTTCATATTTTTGTTAATTATTAAAGTAAGGAAATAAGGGTGACAAACATTTATTTTGAATGCACTGTTGGGAAAAAATGGAGAAAGTAAGATAGTTGGGGCAAAAAAAACCCAATTAAATTAATTTTTACTTGTCATGGACAATTATCTGTTTTAAATAAGTTTATTCGTTTGTAACAGATTTTTTTTGTTTGTTTTGCTGTATTCTTTCTATAATTTTTATTAAAAATGATAATTTTAGATTATTATTGTACTCTATGTTTGGATATTACGCTGGTCTGGAGTTACAAATTTAAAAACATTTTTAATAAATTCTTGCAGATAGAAAGGAAATAAATTTAAAAGGTTAATACATGATTTGCATTAAATTGTTAATTCAAAAAAAACATTAATTGCAAAATTTTTTAAATTTCTTTGTTGATTTGATCGTTTATTTATTTATCATTACCTGTTATAAAAAGAATATATTCTTTTTAACTTTTATTTTGTGTGATAGTTTTATTCATTCGGTTTTAATAATTTATACTTAATATACAGTTATATTATTAATTATAAAATAGCCATAAGTTTTTAACACATGGAAAAATTATAGGAGAATTATATCATCACACTCTCTGCCTTCAACTTCAACTGTACCCGAAATGAGAATCCCCCCCCCTCAAAATCAGAATTTTTTCCCCCGATTTAATTTCGGTCGAATGATAGAACTCGGTGAGATAATGCGATATTCCGGTGGTTAAGTTCATTAGCTTCTGTATGAATTTAGTTCGAGGGCTCGAATCCTGATGCCACATGTGAGCCACCGTATGTAATTGAGAGGTTACTGCATTTTTAATCCGTCTGAACTTTCAAGTGGCTAAAGTGTGGAATTTAAAAATGGAGTGTCAGATTAAATCCTGTCATCTTTTCGAAGATTCTAGTACCTATTTAAGTATTTCTCTACAGCCCTTAGTGATCATTTTCACTTCAATAAAAAGATAGTCCTTAACTTTCTGTATCCTGATAAAAAAGAAATTGACGTTGTGGTTGAACACGTAATTATCTGTGAAACGAATCTAAGTTCATCTTTTTTTTTTTTTTTTAGCTTTTTAGAAGGCATAATGTATGGTTTTCAACAACTTTTATTCATGCATCTCGTATCATTAACGATTTTTTGCGCTTAAACTGTGAGGTTCAAGTTCATATTTAAATAATTTCAAGGACAAAAAAACAACACCTTTAAAAAAAAATAAAACTTGAAGCTTTAAGATGTTTCATTGCAAAAGTGAATGTCTCATATTCACTATCAGTTCT
Source organism: Nephila pilipes (assembly GCA_019974015.1). Taxonomy (NCBI): domain Eukaryota; kingdom Metazoa; phylum Arthropoda; class Arachnida; order Araneae; family Nephilidae; genus Nephila; species Nephila pilipes. The sequence continues at coordinate 342,852 of BMAW01053000.1, forward strand.
TTTAGTAAGTAGTCATGGAAAAATTAATATTTCTGGTTGATCCTAGGTTAATAATGATGAATGATGCATTCATTCCATGAAATAGCTCCGTTCGGTATTGTGGTAATTTTTTATTTCGTCTCATTCCATTTAGAAATGAAGTAAAGCTATTATTTCATTTCTTCGTTACTCAGCGAAGTAAACGAAGGTTATTACATTTAGATAAATTTAGATAATACGATTTATATAAAGGCCGAGAGCTTCTTGATTTAATGCCATTCTAGGTTTTCTTTTTTCTAATACAAAACTAGTCGGAATTAATTTATTCTTTTAGATTGTCGAAATATATGGAGTAATTTAAGACGTTTTGTTCTTTTTAATTGACGCCATACTCAAGCATATATCTAGTTATTGGCGATTAATTCTGTACGTATGAATTGCGATGTAATGACGCAGTCTATGAAATTTCGCTTTCCATAATCGAAGAAGCGGCCGCGGTAGCCCAGTGGTCATGGTTTCGGATTCGTGACCGGCGGTTTTCATTTAGTCGCGGGTTCGATCCTTGGATGCCAAAGACCCGCCGTGTTGTCGGGACTGATGCACGTAAAATCTGTCGGGGTCCAAAGTTCTCCCGTTGGCGTGGTGTGGAAGTTAGGAAAGGGGGTGCCAGCTCAGGTGTCGTCCTCATCACTTGACCGAGATTCAAAATTACGAGGTCCGTCGCCAATAGCCCTCGTGTTGCTTCTAGTGCGACGTTATTAAAAACTAAAAATAAACTCCATAATTGAAGACAATTGCATTTTTAAATGTGGTAGCCTTCATTAATCTTTGGGAGGATATTTGATGGAATCGGGTATGCTCCCCTTTGTGTATAATTCTTGTGGCCGCGGTAGTCTCGTGGTCAATGGTCTCGAACTCGAGGCCGGTGTTTTCGTGGGTTCGAGTCCAGTTGCCACGGAGGACAAGCCATTTAATAGAGTTGATGTACGTTAACTCCGGTGGGCTTTAAGTCCTCCGCAGGATGTGGTGTGGAAGTTTGGAGAGAGAGGATCCAGCTCAGGTGTCATCCTCGTCGCTGGATAGAGTTCCAAAATTAAGTGGTCCGTCGCCAATAACCTTTGTGTTGTTTCTAAGTACGACGTTAATAAAACAATCAGTGAATGTATAATTCACTACAATTTAATATGCGATCCATCTTTATTCTTGCCAATCAATTCTTATCTTTTTTTGTCTGGATTTCAATTTAAAAAAATGTTTAGTGAAGCTTATAGCATGATTTGGTTCTTGCACTATTTGCCTTCACTAATTTGACTAAAGGCTATCATTGATAGCGACTGTCTGAAGGCATACTGTAAGTGCGAAGTTAATAAACAATCAATACAGGCGTATAGCAAAATCCCAAGAATAAGATCTCTCAGAGGTTCACTTTCCTTTGGTATGTTTGAGATTTGTGACCCTGATGTCTGTAGGTGATCTTTCCTTTCTTTCTTGAGATTGAACGTCTTTAATAAACACGAATGATGCGATCCAGAGGGAGGTGTTCCAGCGATTTTTTTTCTGTTTACGGACTTTTTCCTTTGCATTCCATACCCTTTTCTTTCTGGCATTTACAGATTCTTGTTCTTACTCTTGCTAGAAGGAGGATATTTTAAAGGGAATAGCCTTCAAAAACAAATTCGCTTTTAATCTGTATTAGAGAGGGTAGACGCACTTGGATTTTGATTCAACCTTCTCTCTGTATAGGAATGCGCTACAAAGAGATTGTGGTTTAAGCGTTGAAAAAAATATTTTTTAGAATTACAAAAGTGCTTCATTTGTGAATTTTTAGATGCATTGAATAATTCACTCACTTAGTGAGCTATGTGGTACTTAATGATTCTCATTTGAGAATGAAATCAAATCATCAGCCGCTAATCGTTTCCTATTCTCTAATGATTAATTAATACAGCGGTAGAGATGATAAATTGAGACGCGAAATTAATATTTCTGGAAACTAATGTAGAGAAAGGTAATTTATTTAAACTTCTAGGAAATTCAGTGGAGCTGCGTGTTTGAATCCTGGTTCCACGAAAACCCCTGTCGTGTGGTGGGATTGATGCACTTTTAAGTCTGTCGACGCAGAAAGTCTTCACGTGGATTGGTGGGGGTAGAAGAGGGGCAGCTTTGGGGTCGTTTACGTCACTTGATCGTGGCTGACAATTATAAAGACCGTTGACAATAGTCCAAGTGTTGCTGTTAAGTAAGAAAATTGAATGTTAATAAACAATCACTCAATATCCAAAGGAATGGACCAACATTTGAGAGATTTAAAAAGATTGTATCAGAATTGCGAAATTTTAAAATCTTTCTCAATCTCGAATAACTTCGTATTCAAAAGTGAAATGGAAAAAAAAAAAATATTTTTATTGCTTTTTTTTCCACCTCTATCACGAACCCTAGATTAAGATTTTACCCTTTGGAAAATTTCTTTAAAAAAAATTTTTTTTCCCTTAAGTTCTCTTTCCTAATTCTGGTGAGGAAACTGTTTGGCGAGCCCGCCTGTCGCGTTGGCGACGCACATGCTGAGAGGAAAGTAATGCATCTCGCCATGGAACGAAGCTTTGACCGCTTACGCGAGAAAATGGTTATTACATGTTTGATTCTTTCCAAGGTTAGTTTTAAAAGGAAAATTTTCAACTTTCCTTCCCATCACCCTTTCTCTCTCTCTCTCGAGATAGATTATTTTTTTAACGTAAAATAGTTTGACAAGTGCCATTTTTAGTTTTAATAGAGGAAAAAATTGGAAGCGAGAGAGAAATGTTTATTTAGTTCACTCTGAACATGCGTTTTAAATGAAAAAGTAATTTATTTTGGCTAGTTATAAGTTAAGCGATGTTGATGTTTTCGTTTACGAATCATTCATAAGGTTAGGTTGAGTGGTAAACAAGATATTAGTAAACAAGTTACAGTAAAGGGGTCAAGTTGTATTTGTTGCATGGATAAGTTTTTAATGATCGAAATATTTATCCTTATTGTTAGAAATTTTTATACATATTTTGTAAGTAGTTTATTTTGGAAATGAGAAAATATGGTGATGGGAAAATCAAGGATTTAAATTGAATTAATTCAAAATTATACATTCAGTGTAATAGACGAAATCGAAAACTGGATAATTAATTGCTATCAATGCATTCAAAATTCTAGTTTTTGTTCTAGTGAAAACGAAAAATTAAAAATATATTACACAATAAATGTTATCGATCCCACATCAGCGATAGATATTGTGAACAAAATAGACAAACATCAATTTGTTTTTGTTTATTTTATTAATGTTGCTCTTAGAAGTAGCTTGAGGCCTAGCGATTGATCTCGTAATTTCGATCCTCGTACAAGTTACAATGACGACACATAAGCTGAGACCCACTCTCCTAACTTCCACATCATGGCTAATGATGATTTGGAGCCTTCACAGATTCTTTAGTGGAATCTGAACTCGAACCGACGAAATTAAGCAAAAAATTTCAAAGGGTAAACTTTTAATAATTAACTTTTAGCAATAAAATTTTAATTAATTTTATTGTATTTTAAGTTATGGGATAGTGTTAGATTATATTCCTGGTCGTTTAATTAAAGGGATATATAAATGAATGCATATATTGATAAATGTAAACAACCCATAAATTTGTCGAAGTATTGCTTTAAATTTGAGAATCATGTAGCTTAATAGGTAATCATAAACCAGTTATTATTAGGTTGTGAATTCTGATATGAAAAACTAAAGATCATGGCTTAAATAATATATAATACTCATGATATAAACTTTCAGTCTCTGAAATTTAATGTTAAAATTGTTTTTCCTACCAATTTATAAATAGTTTAGTATTACAAGGCGTATTGCACATGTTAAAAATTCTACTCGGGACGGTATAAGAACCTTAAAATATTAATAAATAAATGTAAAAGTTTGTAAAAAAAAATGCAGTCACCTCAATGTTGTCTGGGTACAAACATCTGAATTTTAAATTTCGAACTAAGAATTTTGCAAAGAATGCAATAATAAGAGTTGAATGTTTAGAAAAATTCTTGGTGTGTGAGAGTTTCCTTCACGTGTTAGAGATAAGTAAGATAAAAAAAAAAGTGGACAATAAAGAGATAATCAATAAATTTATACGTAGACGTACTTTTGAATCTTTTTCAGCTTCAATGTCTGCAACTAGTCTCGGTTAGTACTGTAGTTCTTTATTTGATAAATTATTCTTTCAAAAAAAATATCGCGTGTTTAGCATATTTCGCTAGTGTTGTTGATTACAATTCAAAAGCAATGTGTAGGTGACACACTATTGATTTAAATGTCAGCTAAGGTAAATAATGTTTTTGAAAATATTTTGTAAATACTGTAAAATGAAAGGTAATTTTCCATTTTTTCCCCCTCCATCAATCTTGAATGGGTTTGAAAAAGAAGAAAAAAAAAAAAAAAAAAGTCTCCGGGCTTTGAATAATTTGCGCCAGTGGCATTGTATTTATTTTTGATCCTCTTGCATCAGACTACATTCCAAGTACAATTGATAATGATATATCACATTTTTAAAGATAATTCAGCAATGTGGAACAGCTAGGTATTTAACTATTCCGTCACTTTCTTCAGTGTAATATAAGAATTTCCCCCTCTTAAAAATAAAGATGGAAAGCATAAAGATGGCAGTAAAATGACACAGAAATTTCTTTTTGCAAAGTTAGAGGAAGTACTGTATTTATTGTAATTATATATTTTGAGACCATGTGAGAGGATTTTTGTAAAACTGAATGAAAACAAAAGTATAAAAATTATTATAAGGATCTATTTTAATATTTTTGATAAATAAAAGCCAGAAGTGAATGTGAGATTTAATATTTAATCTTAATTGTCAATATTCTCTATTAAAAATACTATTTTATCATTTTCGACTAGGATAGCAAATTTTCTCTTAAATCAGTCTTCTCTAGTGTATTTTATTTCGAAATGTATCTTTTCTTGTGCACATTTTGTAAAAATTTTATTTCTTATTTTTAACAGTACGTAATATTCATAAAAATGACATTTTCAAGTTCAAAGTAGATTGTTTTGGCAATATTTTATCAAAATTATGATGACGAGATTTTTGTTTTTACATGGGTTAAGTTTAAATTCCGAACTAAATATTAACAAACACTGATAATTTTTGCTACAAAAAAGTAAATCGGGAAATTTATTCCACTATGGAAATCGGTGGGCATTATTTATTAAAAGCCTTTGTTAGTTTACATTCAAGAAATCTGCTTTTATGAGGGGAAAAACTCAAAGTGTTGAATTCACACGCGATTACGATTGGCAAGCTCTGTGAATCTCCGAAAAGACTTCATACACTAAGTCCATTATTTTTGTTCTACCGTCACGCAATAACTTAGAAGCATACTTTTCCTTTCAGAAGACTACAGCAGAGAAAGATGTTACGCTGGGAAAGCCGCATGTGTAAAAGCGTTCGGAATAATGAATATGCGATAAAGCCTGTTCTTCTTAATTATTGCTAAAGGTTAAGTGTGACTTTTAATTTGCTAGGAGATTTGAGATGGGAAGAATATCGTAGGAGAGAGAGGAAAGTTGATATTAGATTAGAGACCACTCTCAAGACTCACCAGTGATGAAAATCTATGTAGGCATTAGTGATTAAAGTTGACTTTGTTACTACGAAATTTAATTTTAATTAAATGAATTTGATATCCTCTAATGTTCCTGCGGAAGTGGGAAGCTCTTGTGAGGGTAAATAGCATGCGAAAAGGGTATATTATTTGAGTGGGTAGAATTTTGGTATTACTTTTAAGGTCATATTTGTGAACAAAAATTGTGTATAATTTTGACAATATTTGCTTAAATTTTTTTGAAAGTAGTGTATTAATGTTTTTGAGATACAGAATCGTTTGATTTAATTTTAATTTATTAAACTACTATTAAGCAGTTGCCATGTTTTGTGCTGGTTATTTTCATAATTTCCTTTGATCCAGATTGCTTATGATTTCCAAATTTTCTTCAATTTAAATTTATTTTTGCATATTAAGTACGTACATTACTTTTTTTAATATTTATTTATGTGGCCGCGGTAGCCTAGCGGGCTTGCGGACGACGGTTTTCGTCGAGTCGTGGGTTCGAACTTTGATGCTTCTAAAGACCCGCCGTATCGCAGGGGATGATGCTCATTAAATCTGTTCAGGCTCAAAGTCCTCCCAAGGGAGTGGTGTAGAAATTAGGAGGTGGGGGTGCCAGCTCAGATGTCGTCTTCGTAACTTGACCGAGGCTCAAATTTAGAGGTCCTTCGCCAGTAGCCCTCGCATTGTTTCCAGTGCGACATTAATTAAACCAACCAACGATTAAAATAACTTTTATTTATAAAATAAACTGATTACTTCTGATATTTCATTTATTTTATACTTTTCTTTGCGAAATTTAAGAAAGTTCTCTTGTTCAATTAACAACTGAAGTAACATCAAAATCTGATCAGTTCTACGGATCTCGGAACATTTTTTTTTTGTTTTGTTTTCAGTATTGTAGTCTCTGTTTTGCTGCAAAACCAACCTCCATATTTTTTTTGTTCCTGAAGTGGTTCTTAAAGTACTTTTTGAAGTGCAATATTTACGTGTTCCGCAGCATTATCATTTGTTTACAATCCTAGTTCCTGGAATCAATCTCCTTTCAACAACACATGCCGTTGAATTTAGAAATGAGTTCGAAACAAATGGGCGTAATGACACTTTTAAGGCGTAAAAAGAACAAGCCCGAGATGCCGAAGGAAACAACGACATCCAGAGTTACCGAAAAGACACACCTCAACGAGTTCGCGACCTTCGAGAAGAGCGACGCACTTTTTCATAAAAACCGAGCACTTTTTCTTCGCTTTTCTTTCACTGTTTTGGTGGTGTTGAGCCCGTCTGTTTATTATCCGAGTTGCGAAACTACTGTGTCCACGCCATAGTAGATTTGCTTTTAAAAGAAATTGGGTGTAAAGCGATACCTACTTTACAAACTTGACAGATATTTTCTTTTATTCCATATTCAATGGAGGAAACAATCGCTTTCGTTTTTGAGTTTTAATTATTGTTTTTGACTGATATGATGATGAGATGATGACATATTTGTCAATGTCCGGGTTCAGATCCCAGATCAGAAATTTGCTGCAATATTAAATGTTCAAAAAGTACCAGTGTTTGAAGAAAGATGGCCTTGCTAAGGCTGCTTGTGAAACGGCGCTAGAACAAATTTGACTCGGATTCGTGGGTTAGTTCTGATTACGGGTGCGTGGAGTTGTCATTTTTCGTCGATTTATCACTGTGGATGAGATCTAGATTCATCATTATACACCAGAAACAAAATAACAATAAAAACAATGGGTTACTACCGGGGAATCTGTTCCAAAGAAAATGAAACGGTCATATCAGCAAGAAAGGTTGTGGTGACTCTTTTTTAGGGATGCAAAGGCCGTCCTACTCATGGACATAGAACAGGATACTGCACTCCCAACGTGGGTCCTTTTATATTCGTTCTCTTATCTAATCACCATCCACTGTATATCACACTAAATGCCATAAACCTGTTAAGGCATGCATGTATCTTTTAAAAGATCTTGAAAATTAAATTGAAAGTGTATAAATTTCATAATGTTCCTTAATAAATTGACACGGATGCGTTTCAGCGATACGTGACTGATTTTGGTATTTATTCAAAATCTAATACTTTTAATGTAATAAAATAAAGGGAATTTGCTTGTACAATCTCGTATACCATTATTTTAGGTTTGTGTACGCCAAAGTGTGAATATAATTTTTGCAACGTTGAATGATAACATTGTTTCGTAAAAGTACAAATCTATATAATCGAATTACGTGGTACTTGTTCTCTTTCATATTATATTTCATGAGAGGACTAACTGACACCAATAGCCTTCGAGCAGTCTGCTGCAATATAAATGCATTAAAATAAATACACGATATGAAGTCTACAAATTAAATTGTTTGAAATGATTTGTGTCCCATTTCTAAACGACTGTGAGTAGAAAAATAAAATTTTAAGTACAATTTTAAAAATTTATGAAACATCTTACAGTTTAAAAAAATCATATGTCCATTAGAACCATGTTCTTTTTGATATTATAAATAATTCCTCTCTCATTATCAATACACACCAACTTTCTTTAACGAGCACAGAGAGAGAATGTGGTCTATTGAACAAAAGTAAACATAAAATGGAATATTTCGGGCTCTAATATCAAACTCAGTATTTTTGCAAAAAAAAAAAAAAAAAAAAAAGGTAAACTGTCTGGGTTTTTAAAATTTTGCGAGTGCTGGAGATAATTTCATTCATTAAAAGCATTCCATTCAAAAATACATCTAGATACAATCAGTCGACTTTAAATATTCACTATATAACATAATTTCACAGTATCGATTTTCCTTTAAAATGTAAAACCCAAATGAAGTATTGTTTCCTTTGAAATATACAATAGCATTTCTATACAAAACTTAATTATTTATGTTATTTGATAATTCAATTTATGCAATTTGAAAGGGTCTTTACAGGTTAAAATATTATAAATTTATTGTTCAAATGCATATTATTGTATTTATTTAAGAGAATTAGCAAATTTACTAACATTTTCTTTCGAAAATCTTTATTTAGAGTTTAATTTTAAAATACACCGAATTGCGCGCCTTTATTATCAGGGTCCTAAGAAAAATTATTGAGTCTAATGCTATGTGTAATCTGCGAATCGAATTTGTACAGTATTTCACCTTAATATTATCTCAAACTCAAATAACAATTGTACACTACCAGGAAATTCTACAGAACTGGTTTGTTAGATCCAAGAAATGTGGCTTTTTTGATCTAGCTACGGGTTTTTGTCTCAAACAAAGAAAGGTTGATAATGCCCTACATGAAAGGGGGGGAGGGAGGGACAGGAGTGCTCTTACAGGATTCGCAAGATGACGTTTTTCTATTAAAAATGGTCAGGGTCACTCTTCCCTTCAAGGTTAAAGCAAAGTGAGAGACTTGAGGTTACAAGGAATCGGTTGTTTTAAGTGCTACAAAGAATCTTAGGCGAATTATTGATAACAAAGATTGTTTCAAAAATATTTTCATTGTAAAGTATAAAGAGTTAGTGGTAACTTGTCTCACTCTTATTATTCAGACAAATTAGCAGTTTCCTTGTATAGGGAGTTAAATAAAATGACCTTTATTTTCGTTTTAACTGTTATTCTTAACCGTCGAAGCATTTTTATCGTCGGACATCTTCAATTTAAGTGAGAGTCTAGGAAATTGATTTTCTTAATTTTGAGTTTCTTGATATTTTTTTTACTAGATACCATGCTTTTTGAATACGACGTCCTTTTCTCGGTTCTGGAAATTTTAAAGCAATAGAATAAAACGATTCTGAACTTTCATATCCTGTGGAAAAGCTGAATTTTTCATTATTTAAATGAAATCATTCTATTTTTCAATTCATTGCTCACTTTACAAACGGTTATCAAACTTATTCAGTTAAACACGTAAATTCTTTAATTCGTAGTGAATACTGTTATTTTGTTTATAACAATGATGAACACATAAAAATTTTCTTGGCACACAAAGTCCATACAAAAATATATATTTTTAAAATCACATAAATATATTGAAGAACATATTGATCTTTTCGTTTCAAGCGAGATGGTTATTTTAGAGTAATATAACTCTGATGAATTCTTAACCAGAAATAAGGTGACCCACCCACGTTTAAACGTGGGTATTTTCAATGAAATTTGTTGTAAAAACCTGAATTGTGCTTATGCATTTTAAAAGAGTACAATAATCACTAAGTCATTATCTTTAACAAGTATCTTAGACATATGTAACAGTGATTTGTCATTAACGTTGAGCCAAGAAACAACACGATGGCTTTTACAGACGGACCTCGTAATTTTGAGCGAGTGACGAGGATGACACCTGAGCTGACCTCCCTCACCGAATATCCATACTACACCTACGGGAGGACTTGAGACCTGGACCAGATTTAACATGCATCGGGCCAGCCGATCTCTTGTGGCATCAGGGCCTCAAGCCACCACTTGACGAAAACAACACCGACTGCATGGTAGCGACCATGACCACTAGGCCTTAGATATGCGAATGTTCAAATACTTTTACGTGCAACTGGAGAGTATTTTGTGTTTATACTGACATTTCTTCAACACAATAGGAAACTAAAAGAATAAATTGCTCCTTTCTTTCTTTCTTTTTATCTGATAGAATGATTCAAATTTTCATTATTCTTAACTTTCTCTTTTATGAAACGTTTCATTAAACTAGCATGTCATTCTGTATTATTAAGATCTTCAAACTAAAATGTATGTTTATGAAAATGTTTAACTCTCATATTTTGGGTATTATTACCGACCGAGACGAATGGTCATGGTCACAAGCTCTTGATTGGCATTGTTTCTGTCGACTCCTGAGGCCTTTTAAGACCCATTGTGTGGCGAAGCTGATGCACGTTAAATCCGTCGAAGCTTAATTCCCATGGGGTTTACTCTCTTTGGTAAACACGCGTGACGTGCCCCCGGGATACCCTAGCGATCCTTCTCTATTTTCGACTATCCTTCTTGTCAACTAATTTTTATCTTTTTTCATTCTTTTCACACATCTAGACCACAGTTGCATGTTGTTAGGAGCAGCATGGCCACATCTAACTTATGCGCCCATAAACTTCACTTTCACTCGCTCACTCACTGAACCTGACCAAATGAGATCCATTGCTAAAAGACTTTGTGTTTCTTTTAACCCGTGTCGTGACTGGGTGTGAAAAAATAGTCCCATTATAACTCATGTAATGTCGTAAGAGGCGACTAAAATGGGTACCCTATTTCTGAGAGTATAGCTGGGCACTCTCTCTCTCTCTCTCTCTGGGGAATTGTATCAGGGTACTTCATGGGCTTGCTTTTACGTAGATACGGACATAATGATACCGAGGCACCCTTATGATTTTTTCCTTTCTCATGAAGTTTACTGTCTTTGGTGAAAACAGGTGAAGCGCCTCGTGATACCTTAGCGACCCTTCTCTATTTTCGATTCTCTCCTTCTTGTCAAACTTTGTCTTTTTCCATTTTTTTTCTACGTCTAGACCATAGTACATCTTATTTGGCTCAGCATACTCACATATGACCCTTGCGCCATTAAATTTCACTTTCACTGACATTAGTGTTGCTTCTAAGTGCGATGTTAATAAACAACTTATCAATATATTCAATTTTATTAATGTCTTCAAACCGAAATCCATATAAAAAAAAATTCGAGAGCTTTTTTACTAATGGAATGGAGGAATTAAAGATAAATTTCTTATTGACAGTGAATACCAAGTTTTTTTTAGAAACTAAAAGCTACCATAAAATTTGGAGAACAAGCCCGTTTTTGTAGCTGAAAATAATGTTTTGATATAAGAAAATATTTGGTCGAATACGCAAAAATATATCCCTTACAACTTATTTCTATTAAAAAAGGAATAAAAAACACAAGCAGGAGAAAATAAACTTCCACTCACAAGAATGAAGGAAAATTTAAACTGATTTGAAAATGGTGGGGGGAGGGTTCTTGAAAGAGGTCGTGCTGTTGGAACGCCTTTTGCTTTCAGAAATGTGAAGTCGACGGTAGATATTTAACGCTCTTGTGAACAATAAACCAATTTGACGTTACAGATCGTAAGTTTTTCAAGTTAATTTGTATACTCACCCCCTCTTTTGGCGTGGCAACCTCAGTGTTTTATTCCATCTGCCTCGTAAATAATTTACACGTAATTATGTAAATTGTTCAAAATGTGCAGATTTGCCATGTAAATGATCTTTGTATCGATAACATTTTCATCAAATTGCAAGGTCAAGGCTTTTTCTTAACATGAGTTCGTTGCTTGTTTTCTGCATTAAATGGACCCCTGCTCTGGAAAACTCAATTAACTGCAAGAGTTACGATTTCAGAAAACCTTACTCCTCTCATAAAATGCCTCCTTTGACCTTGATGAGAACCGCAAGGGACGAAGCAAAATACCTAAGTGCAAAATTCTTCTAGAAAAAGTTGTTTTTTGTCAGAGGTTGTTGGAAATTCGGTTAGTGGAAAATGAGGTCAAAATTCGCAAGATAGGTAACCCTTGCAGCTTAATCTCGTGTGACATTCTCAAAGGCACGAGAAGAGATAAATTAATTTGCACTTGAGATGATTGTTTTTGAAACCCATCAAAAAATTATTTTGTATTCGTAAAAGTGATTATTGTTCCAAATTATTCAACTTTGACTTGAGTAAAGTTAGCTTCTCGCAGGATATTTCGTTGCATACATGTTTGTCTTCTCTGAATTTTACCATTTTGATAGATTTTGAAGTTCTGTGAGATTTTAAACTGGTGCTGTAACAATTAAAAAAACCACGTACATTCGTTTTATGCCTTAATGTGGTCAATTGTGCTCCTCAGAGGATTGCTTTCTTTGGTAAGTACAGGAATCATAACTTCAAGGTTCCCTTGTGATATTTCCTTCCTATGGGGTTTACTGTCATTGGCAAACACGGGAGACGAACTGCCCGGAATATCCTAGCGAATAGTCTCTATTTTCGACTCTTCTTTTTGTCAACCATTTTTTAACTCCCCTCCCCCCTCCGTCTAGAATACTGTTCAAAAACAAATTTTTGGCGCAACTTTACCAGATTTTGCATTTGCGTCATCAATCTTTACTGTCGTTCATCACGCACAATGGTCTATTGATATAGTACCCAATAGTTTCTAAATTAATCGTCATTTAAGTAGTCAATCTTTATTAAGATAACATTTAAGTGAAAATTCGCAAGATGGGTAATCACAAATATTGCTGTTGTAATGCTTTTACTTAGAAAATAACGAAGTTCTTTCCATGCTTGCTTGTATTGTCTAATGAGTATTACATGAACTCCATGTAATACTGATTAAGTTACCTTGGGGAACGGTATTTCACAGTGGCTAATATCCGGTTTCTATGTGCAAAATCTTTATATTTTGCTTCAATAAACTTGATATCAGTTTTTAGCTTTATTAGGTAATAAAAAAAAATAAAGCTGTTCCTCAACTATGATAATGCGGAAGAGTAAAGTATCACCTTTAACCTTAAAGAGAAGACAGTTTTTTGTGATGAGGATATTTATCTGATTTTTCGGCACATCAGCAATTTATCATCAGAATTTAAAAATTACAACTCCATCCAATCTATCAAAATCACATTTCGTTCCCGAGTATTCGTTCGTAATTTAATCTGAATAGTTGTTTTTTTTTTATGCAATCGACATTGATCTCTTTGAAAATCTAAATCTCTTTCATGAAGATTTCAATAAGATAAAAAGAATAAATAGTTTAATTATTTTATTTTTCTGTATAAAAAAAGATTTGTAGTTAATTTTTAGCTTTTGCGAATGTTGATTTTCCTATATTTGTACAGTCTTTTTATGTTGTAAAAATATTACTAATGTCTTTTCCTGTCACTGCGTTGAGAAATTTTCACAAATTATGATCATGTGAAAAAGTGTTATATTTCGAAGTGTCGTTCTCACTATTTAGTTAAGGCCGCTTAGAAAAAGGCTGACCTTGAGCACTTTGAGCGAAAAGCACTATGCACAAAACTATAAAAACGATATAAATTATTCACTTTCGACGAGAAACAAAAAGTTTCTTCTGAAAGAATGCCTTGTTTCGAAATGTGATGGACGATTGTATTGTAGAGTGCCCTTTATATGAAATGTGTGCTGCGTGAACATTTAGTTTGAGAAAAGAGCTTAATGATGCTATTCTTCATTTTAATTTATTTCGTGAACATTGAAATTACTGTTGTATTGAACAGGATCGACTTCTCAAATACACTTCTTTGATTATTGAATCTTTTCGAAACAAATGTGTTATGAACGAACAATTTTTCAGTCGTCTAATAGATAATTCAATCAATATATAAAATAATTGAACAGGAACCCGAAAGGTTGTTTTGTATTACATGATTATAATCTAAACATTATAATGATGCTTTTTTTAAATTTGTAAACATACGGAATAGATATACAGAGAAACTTTACCTCCTTAGTATTTATACAGATTGTAAAATAAGGATATGAAATTTTAAACTCCCATAAGTATAGTACTTTTTCTAATGTTTATTTTATATTAAATTTTCCAGAAAGTTTTGATTTTATTTTCTTTAAATAATTTAATTTTTATAATTTTAATTTCTTTAACTGTTTAAATTATGTTGTTATTATAATGACTTCGATTATGAGTCATTGAGAGAAAACTCTTGCACCGCAATAAAAATTTATGGAGATACAATAGAAGCAACGAGTATGCAGCGGGGGGGGATGTCTGTATTACATAATGGAATGCTGCAAGTATTACCTGAGATGATTCTTCACTCGTTAACATACCTGGACAATGGTTTTTCTTCTTCTGACAGATACTGTTGACCACTTCATTTGTTTCATCGGGGTCAAGGCAGAACACACCAGCACCTCTTTTCGTCCCCTTTCTGACTTGTCCATTTACTTAGGTAATTTAAGTATTAAACGCACTCAGCCATAACAATCTCGTTTCGGAGTTTCACTCGTTTCTTTGTAAAACCTTGCGACAACATCTTGCAAAGCTCAACATCTACCGAAACTTAAATTGTGGTCGAAAGGCTTTTGAACTGTGCTGATGAGGTTTTAGGTTGTGTCGATGTGATGATTTCGTATTTCGAAAATAAAATATTTTAGTGTAATACTTAGAAAAGAAGTTATTTTTGCAAATCTTCTGCATTACTAATCTGCCGTTATAGAATGCAGAATTTCGGATATTTCGTAACGAAGCAATTTAGAAGTGTTGCATTTTAAATAGATAAAAATTAAATGATTTACTACTTTAAAGAGTGATTTTTTAGAAAGTTTTTTTCCCCCCCAAGATTTACTTGTTTAAGCTTTATCTTTTTTATGACTAGATTGTTAGTAGCAATTTAAGAAAAATGAGAATTTTATCTAGATATTGATCCTATCTTAAATCGAAAAAATATTTTTTTGTAACTGGATTAATTTCTATACGGGAAACCTTATATATCACAAAAGTAAGTTTTGCTACAGATGTTACTTTATATCTTATAAGTACGAAATGAATTCCGATTGAAAAATTTCTTGAAAACTTTTGTTTCATAAATTATGAATGATGCGATGCGATAAATTTCATAAAATTTATCATGTATTTCGAATATTACTTACAATTTCTGAAGTACTTTATTTTTGTTTTTGTTTTTTTTAATCAAAAATACATGAAAATGAAAATTGAATATAATGTTTTTAGTAAAAATACTTTGAAAAAGATGCGTTCGATTACTTTGCGAAAATGTCTTGACATATTTTAGTCTTTCTCTATTGTAAGATTGAAAATTATTTTTATGAAATTCGTTTACATCGAGTTAGATGCTTTTCCCTTCATGTAAATTAATCTTCAAGTCTCCCCCCTCTAGAAATGCAATTAGTTTCTTATCGGATAAATAAAGATGTGCTTTGTGATAAATAAGCCATATTTGTTTGATTTGAAATCGAATATAAATTAGTTCATTTTTAATATAGTTTTCTTTATCATGACTTTTTTTTTTATAATTTTTTTTAAGAAATAGTTTCCGAGAAGTGAGTTGTTGGGAAAAAAAAGAATAAAAATTATTTTTCTGCATTTCAAATTTTCATTTAATTTAATTTATTAGAATAAGTACTTGGTCATAATTATCTATTCTGATTAAATTTTCACGCGTCATGTCTGTTTTTTAAGTGTTTGTTTAGAAAACGATTTTTATTCCAAAATTGATAAAGCCATGTCGAATATTGCTTAAAATATGAATTAATGATTATTTATGTCTGCTATGAAACTGACATTCTGTTAGCAGTGTTTTTAATAAACTTTTTTTAATCTTATGATGAATGTTTCATTTTTTGGGTTTAAATGCAGAATGTATCTGAAACAACATCTCAGTGGAAAAAAAAAAGTATTTGATGCGTATAGTAACTTGTGTCGTTTAACTCGTGTGTTTTCTTGTTTTAGCTATTGGCGAACTGCATCGTTTATACGTTTGCATTTTTTGTTTGTCCTTGAATTTTTAAAATACTTAATTTGTTAAAAATTACTACAGGTTTCTGGATCGAAGGAAGTAAATTTTTATGCTGTCCTTGTTCTTGGTTTTGTGATGCTGACTTCTCTTTTAATTTTGTTTGAAGACCCTCCGTTTAATCTGATATTAAGAAATGGAAGGATCATACATTTCATGTACTTGAAACTTTTTATTGTGTGCAAGCAGACCGCTCGAATTGCTACAGCAAATTTGTCTTTACAAGAGCAATTAGCTACGTTCAGTATCATTTAAAGTTACTGTTGTATTCAGACAAGCATCGTTTGTTCTGAATTCTATCAGCTACTTGTAATTTTTCAATAAGAGTTTTTTCTCCTTTCTCCCTGTTTTGAGATAAACTATTTTTATCTTAAGAGACTGCGAAAAATGAAAAGTAAACTGCTTGACAGTTAGGAAAAAAAAAGTTTAAATTTTTAAAAAAAAAAACAGTAACTCTGGGGAATAAGTCATTTTTAAGTGTATTGCATTTTTAAGAAATTGATTTTATCCAAATTTGAATTATTGCGAAATGCTTTTTAGAATACGAGACATTTTTACAGGCATTTGAATATTCAATTTTAAGTCTACAGAAAACTACATATTTAACCTTTTAGATTCAAAAATTATTTTTCAAGTTACGCAAACTTTTATTGGATTATTATTTAATAAGTTTTGAGGGATAACTTATATATGAAGTAACTGAGTCTCTAAAAGATTTCAAATTTTGTATTGTTTAAAATTTTGTTAATAACAGATTGCACTTTGCTGATTCCGTCGACGTATTGTTTATGAGAATTTAATCAATAGAACGTTAAAAAATTAATTTTAAAGTTGTAAAAAATATATCACACCAAAAAGAAAAATATCTGTTTTTGCAGGGTTTTTTCCCCGAAAGGTAGTCTTTTAAGATTTGTGTGGTACTCTTTTCTTAAAAAATCTAATTTATTCATTGTGTTGATCCGTATTTGGCGCTTGCGTCATAAGCCTCGACAATCACTCACTCACTCACCGAATGGACTGGCGAGGAATGAGGAAATGTAGTAAGCACCGTCGAATTTTCGTTTTTGAAAAAATGACAGAAAAACTTGGAACAACACTATTGCATTAAATTTTGTATAAATCTTTGCGATCCTCTAGAGGAAATGAACTGAGTGGAAAGTCACTAGATTTCACCGACGCACATGGGTCTCGGAATTGTTGGGGGAAGAGTCCAAGGTTGCTTCCAATAGTGATGGAATCGTTAGAAGTGTGTGGCAAAAGTCGGGGACTACTTTATGAAAGATAAATGTAAGATAGTTGCATCTGAATACACAAGTATTTTTTTACGAATAAAGGTTGGATATTTCTGAACACATGCATACAGTTGCATACACTTACAATTAGTATAATTTCTTTTCATGTTCCTCGATTAATTTTATGTTTTTAAAATCAATTTTAAGGACAACATTTTTAATTAGTCTTTAAATTTGGAAAGTGATGCATATTGTTCCGCTAAAAACCAATTATTTGGAAAAAAATTTATTAGAGAATCACCAATTCCTCTAACATTGGGAATACCCGCTTATTTCTACTTCCTATAACATTCGTGTTATCTCCTTCCGTTTCCAAACGAGGCGAGTAGGAAGAAAATACAGGAAATCAATACATGTCAAAGAGGTTCCTTTTGAAACAATGAGATTTGTGTCAATGTTAAAATACTTTGTAATTATTACTTTTTATATATTTTGCTTAATTGTGTATATTTAAATTAATATGTAATAATCGAATCTTGTCGTAAATTGATGAAATGATTATTTGAATTTTTATTCAAGATGCATTGTTTTAGTTTTTAATATTTTAGAAGAACAATCACATACAAAGTGGTTAATTTTTTCTGCGAAGAACATGCCGAACATATTAATTTTTATGATATTAAATTCATTATATGAGTTTTTCTCATTCAAAGTGTAGTAAAATTAGGAATTTTTGTATAAATATATGCATGTTTGATTTTGGAACATTTAATTGGATTAACAATACATCATTAAAAATCCCCATTGTCTTATATCAATTGCATATTTGCACCATTGACTACTCCGCATTCAACCATTTCTGCTAGCCAGATGCTTTTTCTCCCGTTTGTTTTGCAAGTCATTCACTTAAAAGCCTCCCACTAGAATGACTGAAAGCCAATTTTTTTTCCCTTTTGTTCTCCTTTCTCTCTCTCTCCCTCTTTTTTTTGTTCCGTAGCTAATAGAAGCTCGCACTTCTTTTATTTGAAAGTTCTAATAAGAAGACAGTTGGCTTTTTTCCCCCTTTACTTTCGTGGGCTAACTTTGATAAGTTAGTGAACCACGTCAGTTCAATGTTTGAATTCAAGGTGAAGACCGTTGAAACACGTGTTGGTGTATCGCTTTTTTTTTTTTTTTTTTTTTTTACTATCTAGATTTGTCTAGTTGTTATGAACTTCAATTACAATAATAATGATAATCTCAAACTTTTGCATTCGGATATTTGATTATATGAGTTTTAAAGCCGCTCAGATTGCTCTTAATCTGCATGGTTTGTTTATGTAGCATGATACTGTATCGTGGTGTCTTGAAGCGAGAAGCTACAGAAGACATAGGCGATTCGCTTTGCTTATCAGCATGATTACTCTAAGTCGTTTGAAACCTGACAGTAAACTCGATCATTTGATGACCTTGTCAGCTTATGTTTATTCCTATGTTTATTTGACGCGAATTATGATGTTCTCTAGTCCAGTTTAGTATTGATTGAAGGTTATATCAAAAATATTTTTTTTTACAAATATTAGCTTTGCATTTGTTTTTCTCCTTTTATTCTCGTGTAATTATTTTCCTAAGGTTACTTGTTCAGTTACTAAAATTTTAAAGAATTAAAAAGGATTGAGAAAATAATCTCAAATTCTCCGCTTTTTTTTTCTTTTTTTTTTTATTGCGAATAATGAATTTAAAATGTGTCAGAATGACCTCGTTCTGTAAAAAATTTAGTCGCAAACACTACACATATTACAAGCGAGTACTTCAATTTTAAATTCCATTTATAATTTACTAGTGTCCAAACAAATATTTATATCCATATTATAAGTTTTATCGTCTGTTATCTTAAATTCCTTAAAATGTAAAATCTATTTTTTAAAATGTATTTTAGGAATTGTTGCAAAGATACGGGTTGTTCTATTTTTTCTGCTGTTAAAGCTTAAACAGCCATTTTGAATATGAAAATATAATACTAATCCAATGAAATATCTATTTTCCTCTTGATATTCAGTTACTTATTTGAAGGTCATAAAGTGCATATAAAAGAGCAAAACGTAAATAAAAATAATAATAATAATGGTTTCTGTGGAATTTCCTAAAATTTAAAATATTAGAACATAGTTTTAAAAATCTGAAAATTAATGAACGAATCTTTGAAATAAATATTTTAATAATCGGAAGAAAAAAATACAATTTTCCTGAAACATTAGCTATTTTTCGCTCTTCCGTATGAACTTTATTGCATTTAAATAAATACAATTGTCTGCATTTGAAATTAAAAGGAATTCCTTCGCATTAACATGCATTTGATATCTCAAAAGAATATTTGCTACCTGTAACAAACTAAACTAAATGTAAAACCCCAAGGTATGTTAAATTTCTGAAATTATACTAAATTTATGTAGATTCATGCACTTCAAAATTTTTCTTTTAAAGCAATGTTATCTGATTTTATCACGAGAACAGTTATTTTAAAAGCAATATTCGCATTTCCCTTTTTAAAAAATAGTTTCAATACCGAGAGATTAGATAGATTAAAAATATCCAATAGCAGAAGAGTATTTTAAAAACTTTTTAATGAAGTCGAAATCGTTTTCATGTTAACGAGTATTTCCTGATGATAAGTGCGAAAACTGTGATAGGTGTTTTAACAAATAAACAATGCTTCATAAAAAGATATAATCATATTGAAAAGCAGCCATGGAATTGAAAAAAATTATTAAAATTTTGTATTTTCTATTTAAATGTTGCATATTATTTCAGATATATATATGATTTTGATTAGAATATGTTACTGAGCGCAATACTTGTGTGAAGACTGTTTTCATTGAATCATTGGAAAAATCTGTGTTCTGAAATTTTTTTAAAAAAATTAACCTTTATTTAATTCAAATTAAACAATTTATTTCCAGCAATTGCTGTATGAGTATCTTGGAACAATCTATTCTAATGCTCATCTGTTATTTTTTTTTAGATGTACCTCCAGAAATACGGTTACATGAATGAATCGAGCTCAAATTCTGCGTCCCTTATTAGCGAACAAGCAGTTTCCTTAGCAATCAAAGATTTTCAAAGGTTTGCTGGATTGGCAGAGACAGGTAAAATTATATTTTTTAAATTTATTGCTACTTATTCCTTAGTTCCAGATTTAATAGTGAATATTTCATTTTTCGTCGTTCCGTTTATTTCTTAAATGTAATTTTATTTTAAGCTAAAGCATTGTTTTTTTTAACTTTTCAAAAATTTGTTTTTAATGTCAGACGTTTTTGTTTTCATCTCATTTAGAAAAATATTGGCAACAAATTACAACAAACTGCTTGTGTTGGCTTAAAAAAAAAATAAAGGAATAATTTTTTTTTTTCAGAAAAATATTAAATTACTCGTCTTCATAGAATAATTTTTTCTTTTTAAAGAAATGATTTATTCCAAACAATTATAATTGTTTCATTCTTAAGACCGAACTTAAATTTCTTTTTGAAATTCTCATTTCTCTAGTTTATAATTGGAATCTTGAACACAATATGTTTTGGTAGAAAAACAAATTTTCCTAAGTTTTTAAGCAATTTGAGAATCTTTTATCATCATTAATAAGGGCTGCACATTTAATTATCCATTCGAAAAGAGGAATTGATCAAGTATGCAATTGTTAGGAAAAAGAATGCACGACTATCTGTAAATTATGTAGAGTACATTTGTACATTTCTTGTTATTTAGATGATAAAACTTTTTGCTCTTTAATTGTACGATGATTTACATTAATTTTATTATTAAGTAATAAACCCTTAAGCACCAGTTATAAGTAATAAGCACTGAAGTGACTAAGTTTCATATTTACAAATAATCTTTCCCCGTTGTTTCTTATAAACGTCGCTAGGTGCGATAAAAGTTAAATTCTATTTTCAATACAAATAGCTGCAGTAGATCACAAATAGTTATTTTTGTTAGTTATATTTGCAGCACAAAATCCAGTGACATTATACAGGTGCCACTCTATATTTAAATTAACTGATTAATGCCACTCTATATTTAAATATTAAGATGAGAGGGTAAATTTTAATTCTTAAAATAAGTACCTCTTTTACTATGGCCATTGCCAAGACTTCTTACTTCACCACATATAAATTTACTAATTTAATGAAAATGCCAGTTTCTTATTAACCTGTTCTAATATTCATACATGTCCTGTATTGCGTGTGAATAAATTGCAATATCAAAAGCATTAGTTGTATCCCCTCCGTTTATTTGTGTAATAATGTATCAAAATTTGCTGTTTTTAATTCTGACTATATCTGAATTTACTTTTTTTTTTTTGAAAGAACTAGAATTAATCGTCTTTCTGCTTCAAATGGTATTTTAATTGGTTTAATATAGATTTTATATGTGCTGTTGAAGCTGCTTATCACTTATGTTATTCTTATTCGAATATTTTGTTCTGTCAGGGGAACTGGACAACACCACGTTGAACATGATGAACATGCCTCGTTGTGGCGTGAGAGACAAGGTTGGACACAGCGGATCCGCTCGCAGGAAGAGATACGCCCTTCAAGGTAAGAGTCTAAAAATTACGTCACTTTCTCGATATCGATACACTCGACCGGTTTTCCTCCTGCTTCGTTGTTGTTAACTTCCCTCTTTGACGTAATAGCACATGCAAATTAACAAACACTTGAAGCCGCACGGGAAATATAGGTTTCTGGGTATGAACCACTACTGACGAAATAATTAGTAATGAGTGAAAAATCCCCTGAATGATAAACTGGTATATGCGTCTCCAACATATTAATCAATAAGTAAAACTTATACCAGGATGTTGGAGAGGGTTCGAAGACAAAGGTGAAGGCTTTGTAATGTTAATCTCTTTAATGGATAGCTTGGAACGCATTCGTGATATGTTGCCTGGAATGAGAGGGTTACTTCCCCCCCCCCCATTTCGTAAAAGTAGAGAATAATTTTCTGCTTATAATACTGCTTATTAATAGGAATTTTGTAAATGAGTAATGCTGTATTGAATTTTATTGGAGAAATTATTCTGTAAGAAAAACCGCAAAAGCCACCGAAGTTTAATATTTTACTAGTAAGTACAAAAAAACGTAGAGATTAATTATTTTAAAAATCAATTCTTCGTCTGTTTTTAAGCAAAATATTTCAATATTTTTATAATTGTAAAATCTGTTAACACATTTGAAATTTTTTAAAATAAATTTGCTAAATGAAATTAATGATAAAAAAATTATTTCAATGAATAATTTGATTGTTAAAAATCTATTTACTATTAATAAATTCTGAATTCTTAAAAGGGAAAAAGTATCTCAAACTTTTGATTCTAAATTTCAAAAAAGTTTAAGCAATGTTAATTATTTATGAAGCTATTTCATGTAATATGTATATTTTTATGTTAATTATTTTAATATGGTAAAAATTCTTCAAATTTAGCCATAGCTTTTGAAAGTATTGTTTATAAATTAAGTTTGTAATTGCTAAAATATATTAAAGTTCAGAATCATATAAAGATGTTTGTACAATTTTTATTGCATGCCAGACAGACTAAGCGAAATAGAAATAGAGGAAAATTTATTTTTATTTCTTCCATTTACCAGAAATTGTGTATTTCTAAGGTTTCATTTAAGATAAAGGAAAGCATAGAACTACGTAGAAAAGCAGGAAAGTTTTCAATTATGAAACTTGTTTGAAGTAATGAACATAATGGAAATAAAAATTTACAGAGATAAAGTTGCTATAGAAATTTATAGAATATTCTATACATAGATAAGAAATTATATGAAATGAAAGAAAATGACGAAAATTAAATATAAAATGAAAATGCGCGTAGGAATAAACTTTTTAAGGCCAACTCTTATAATAGGGAGAAATGATGATGTATTTGAAAAAAATTACGAATAAAGTATTTTGATATCGTATTTTAATTGAAGATTATTATCAGAGGAAAATACATTTTATCCTTTTAATCTCTAGGGAAAAAATATTGAAAATTAATTCGCGATGTCCCTCGTAGTGTGGAAGCGATGTTATTTCTCTTTTCTAAAGGAATATAATTAGTTTTGCAATTATTCTCGTTCATTGACACACCAAAAAAAGATATTTGAATAAGTAAACACATTTTTTATGATAATACCGAGTTTTATAAATTTTTAATGTCCTTCTGAAAATGTAAAATACATTAAAATCGGTTGTATTTTTAAGAATTAAACGCTCTGGATTGAAAGATTTATGTAATTTGCCTAATACTTGTATGTCTATATGTTTTAGAATGGAGGATTGGTTGAATAAAATAAATTAACTTCACTATAAGTTTAAAATTAATAAGGATTTTTATTTCTATCTCATGACCATTGCCATTTTCAGTATTTGTAAAGTGGATACCATTTTTAAGGGAAATATTTGTCATGCAATTATAAGAAGAAATGTATTGTGTAATGTTTGCGAGCAAAAATGTTAATATTCACTCAAAATTTTAAATTTCTCTTCTTATTTTTTCTTATCGCGACTGAAATGAATTCCTTTGCTTCCCAAAGAAAATTGCTATCCAAATAAAATTTGCAATATAATTTTTAAACAGTTTTTAATTGCTTTTGATATTTATCATCAGTCGTCGTAAACATTATTGATAAATTTTAAAAGAAGTGTGTTTAATCCATTAGTGAATATTACTCTTGTATTGTAATTATCATTGGCTATAGCGATCGTGACGCAATTGAGTAATTTTTATTTAACTCCGGTTTGGAAAATCAGTACAAAAGGGTCAAGAATTAAAATTAAAAAAATTGTTTTCTTGAAAAGGAACGAAATTGATTTTTTTAATTAATCGTTACATTCATTTTTACTATAGCTAATAGGTGAATTTGAAGTAAAAATACAATGCTAAGGCTATATCACTACAAAATTTTAAACTTTAATCGCATTTAATTTATTCTATTATAACGCTTCATTTCATAAGTCGGCGTAACTATGTCATGGTGAAGTGCATTCAAAAGCAGCAAAGGATGAAATAGTAAAAAACTAATAGCTTTAATAATGAAATAAATCCTTTTATTAAAATACTAGGAATCTCATTTCTCTATGTCCAGCAATGTCAAAGAGATAAAACAAATAAAACTAGTTTTAAATATAAGAAAATTGGTGAGCTCAACAGAATGTTGGCTTTTGAAATTTAATTTTGCTTTTTATAGCTTATATAGTTGAATGAAAGCTGTCGTCACATCTGTATCACGAAACGAGAAGAGAGAAAAACGTGAAACGGAAATCCTTCTCAAATCTATTCTTTCCATACTTCAACCAAGAGTGGCTTCTTTCATTTGTTATTGTTATTTTTTTTACCTTCTTTTTACCTTCGCCAAATTAACATGGCTATCTTATTATTTTTTTATTCAAGCAAACCCAATGGAACATCCCTAGCGACCTACGGACGACCTTAATATTGCTTTCTTCACCGCGTATGACGTCACTTCGTTTCCGCCAGCTTTTTGGTTTCTGTTTATTCTCAGTTCGCTTTTTATCCGACTTATCACAGGATTTGAAGTGACTCACGCTGTCCCATTATCTTGGGCATCACGTTGAAAAGACCTGAGTTATTCCTACTGATCTCTTGCTTCCTTATTGCAATTCAGTGTTTGCTGTTACAGTAATAGCTATAGACACATTAAGTACTTGATGCCATTTGCAGTTGAGTTAATTTGCATTTGATTTTCATAACACTCTGAAATAGTACCGTTTGGCGAACAGTTGATAAATTTGTTATTGCGCTAAAGCATTTGCTGCTGGAGTCATCACTAAAAAATATCTATCATACATTTGGTGTTATTTTTCATTCCCCCCCCCCCGTCTGATGTCAAAGTGTCCAAAATAGCATTGTTTGATTGATATTTAATGTATCGCATAATATTTCCATTATTATAATAAAATTATAACTTATTGAGACCCTTTTTGTAGTTGTATCAAAATTTTGCAACTTAATATTTTTCTTTCATTAAATCGTATTACGATAACGTCATTCTTTTTGAAAATTAGGAATTTTTTTTTTTATTTTTTTTTTTTAGAGAAATGTCAATATTCTGTGTGCCTTATTAACTAAGTGTTATTAATAAAAATTTACAAATAAGTTGGTGAAATTTATGTTCCGACAGAAAATGTACCATCTACTTTACTTAAAGATATGAAAATTTGAATAAAGAAATTACTTTTTACAAAATAGGCCTAAATACTTCAGAACATAATATAATTGTCCTGGATCTACAGGAGAGCTCTACATGATGGTTAATTATATCGATCCAATGTAATTTTGTAAAGTTAATTCTATTATATAGCGAGCATTTTAGCAGTTATGAAGTAAGTCACATTTGGCAATTCTTGAATTTGAGAATCCTGTCCAAATTTCCGCAAAATTCCATTTGAAGACTTGGATACCTAATTAGTAACGTGAAACATTTCTCGTTATTCCTCCTGATAGCGTCTGGTGGAAACATTAGAGCTTACGACGCACAATGGCCAATGAAATTATTCTAAGAATATCATTAATTCACTGAAACTCTTGTTACCAAGCCATCTCGATCTTAATAATATGAAATAAACTGATTGTCTTGTTAATATCATATTGATAAGAAATGTGCATTGAAATTGAATACGAATTCATTGTCATTTTCTTATCAAGGAAATGTTTCGAATGTTTGCAAAACCCTGATGGCATGTTTTTAATGTTGCTTAATTAGTTCCTTTTTAATTCATAAAAAGCGTACGGTTACGTAATTATTCTGATGTCAGTCGAAAATTATTCAAGTTATTGATAAGAAAAAAAAAATGTTTAATTTTCGGCAGCGTAAATTGCAGTTTCATTTCTTAAGCACAACATGAATTTTGATGGAATATTTAAGTTTGTGCAATAATTGTTAGTTATTTCCTTCAATGTACTTAACTGGACATGACTCCTTTTTTAAAACGTTTTTAAAGTTGAATTTTTTTAAAAAAAATAATACAATATTATCATTCAATTCGGACAATGGAAAACATAATAGTTTCAAAGACATGAATGTGAACTTGTACGATATGTTAATGAACGTGAATGAAGTATTCGTAAATGTAATTTGAGAAGGAAATTATCTCATCTTCATAAATAATCACTGGGAAAAATAACATTTATTTAAATGTTGACCTTTGTGTAAAAATAATTTGCAATCTCTACGCATAAAACTACCTACTCGCATCAAAGTAAAAGCGCTCGTGCTTATTAATTCGACATCTACTTTTTCTTTGAACTTCTGAAAGACCATAGGTGGGCTCAAGAAATTATAATCTTCCGGTTTGATGACCCTGACCGTGAAGATTCTACAGAAGTGTCTCATTTTCTAGAATATCCGATGACCTAACCAATATATTTCTATTTTTTTTTTTTTTTTTATTCTACCAAATTGAGACGGGCGCGGATAGATATTGCTATTCCGCATTGATTGCTGTTTTCAAATTATTTCCATTGAGGAATTATTTTAGACATGAATTGTATCTGTATACTGGAAGTAATAGATACTGTCCATTTTTTTCAAAATGCTAATTGATAAAATTTTTAAAAGTAATGAGGATTAAAAAAGGAATAATTTAAAAGTTAGTTGTCTGTTTCCATTGCTTCTCGCATTTTTAGCTTTGAAATTATTCGAAATGTATCATAAAACAAAAGATATTGAACTCCGAGTTAGAAGGAACAAATTATATTGTAAACAATGGAACGATTAAATGTACTAATCATAAAATGCCTGTAATGAACGCTTTTACTGCAAGAAAATGATGTTAAATATTTTCAGACTGATCAAATTGCATGGCTTAAAATTATTATTTCCTCAACAAAATGAGAAATATGTTAAACAGTTTAGTCAAAGATTCGAAACAATTTAGTCGTCGTTATTTGTCTTACTCTGCAACAATTTAATTCAAGTACTTTTCTTAGAATGTTTATTTTGCCCGTCTTTATTAATATCAGGAAATGCAGATTTAATTAAAACGTGCATACATACTTTATTCTTTTAATTTATTGTTACGCATTTAACTGATATCCGTTTTAATTCGGATTTAATTTCATTCACGCCTATGTCCATTAATAATTTTTAAATAAATTTATATTCGATTGTTATGGCAATAACAATCGAATTCCTATAACATTTAATTATAGGAATATAATAGTCAAATGTATTTCGACATAAGTATTAAATAATAGTGGTTTCTTCATTGAGTAATTAATGTAGCGTTTGTACTATTATTTTTTAAAAAAAATAAGATTAACCTCAAAATCATAACCTATGGGTAAACCGGAAGGAATGCACTTGAGGTTGAATCATTTTACATACTTGAGAAATCAAAATTTATAATTTTTCAGTGTGAATCATTTGGTTAGCATTTTTGAAAGGATTTATTGTCTTTCATATTAAAAAAAAAATCTTATAAAATATCATGATGTTGTGTCATCTAGTGGAATATAAATTGATAAATGAACCTCTTATCTATGTGTCACTTCACCCAACGACATTTATTATTATAATTATTTTGCTTCCTTTAAAAAAAAAACACTTAGTCAGCGTAGCGTCCGTTGTCGGAACCGCATTAATTTTCGTCCATCGGTTTCCATCAGTGAAACAAAATTCAAAACTAGAATTGCCTATGATTATATTTAGAAACTTCTCATGTAAGCTTTATTTGGAGAGGGATGTACCAATTCAGTTTGTCTACTTTGTTGTTTTACTATCAGGATTTCAAGTTTACCCTGAGGGCTTACCTTATTTAAATAGGTGCGGGCATCATGACATCGAAGCATTTTTATATTAGGAGGTAAAGTTTTCTTGCTAAAGGGTTGATATCTTTGATAAACACGGTTGACGCGACCTCGGTATACCCTAGCGACAATTTCCTATTTTTGACGTTTCTTGTCTCCTAAATTTTACCTTCCCCCCCCCCCTTCAAACGTCTAGATTCCAGTTATACCTTGTTTGGCGCAACTTGATCACATCTGGCTCTTGCGCCATTAAAATCAACCGTCACTTACGCACACAGAATGTCAAGTTTCATAGTTTATTTTTTCAATTCTTGTGCGACTTTAATAGAAATATTGAATGACTAAATTTTTTTTGGTTTTGATTTTTTTAAAAATCCTTTTGTTTGAATTTTATAATGAATATGTTACAAAAGTACCTAAATTCAGATAAAGGTAGCCGAATCGATATAAAAGTTAAATTATGATTTTGACTATTAGTATGTGACTTTATATACAGTTTATTCTTGAATTTAATTTGTGATGTATCTCAAATTAAAACTGAAAAGAATCCAAACGGAATTCCACATTTCTAATAAGATATTCCTTTGCTGATTTTAAATAGGAGTTAAACTGCAGTCAGAAAATGTAAATATAAATCTTGGGAAATAATTTTCACTGATATTGATTTTCCGTACTTTTATAATTCTAAAATAATAATTTATAATTTTGGAAATAATTAAGTTTTTGCCTTCCGATGAAATATTAAGGGAACCAGGACATCCGCGGAATTCTGGAAATCAAATCTAAGACTCCTCGTTTTTGTGATGTATATCTTTGCAAATTATTCAAAGAGCTTAGATTTTTTTTGTGTGCCTCATAGTGATATATGAATTCCTCTATCGAACTATAAAAGTAATTGTTTCGTCATAAAGAATTTTCACCCTCTCATTTGAATATGGACACGTTTCGCGATATATATTTGCATGTAGGTACCATTTTAAAGAAAACTATTACGCAATATGGTTCCATATTTTTCTATAGGGTATCTATATAGGGCTTCTATATAGGGTATTTTTGCATTTAGTGAAACTAAAATATTTCTTCTCTAAATAATACCTATTTTTTAAGAATTAATTTTGTGTAAGAAAAAAATAATAATAATAAATTTCCAATATTAAGAAGTTCTATCATTTTTTCAAAGAAAGTATACAGTAATATCATTAAAAAAATAAGTTCACTATATTTTTTGTATAGTTTTCTATACGATGAGTAAAATATTTTGTACTTTTATGGAATATTATTTTTAAAAATGGTACGTAAATGTAAATATATCTCGCAAAGCATGTCCATATTCAAATGAAAGTGGGAAAAAATCTTTATGACGAAAAAATTACTTTTATAGTTCGATGGAAAGATTTAAATATTATTAGGCACACAAAAAGAATCTTGGCTCTACTAATAATTTACAAAGATATATATTACAAAAACAAGGAATCTTGGATTTAATGTTCCAGAATTCCGTGTCCTGGTACCTTTAAAAGAACTCGAAACCAAACGGAAAATCCACAATTCGTAACAATATATTCCTTTGATGATTTTAAACCGAGAAGTTAAACTGCAATCAGAAAATGTAATTTAATATAAATCTTGCCAAATAATTATCATTAATTAATTATTCGAGCTTTTATAGTTCTAAAATAATAATTTTGGAAATAATTAAATTTTTGCCTTCCGGTGAAATATTAATTAGTGCATTTTACAGTAAGTATCAATAAGATCGAGTTTCGAGTTTATTACTGCTTATAAAATGTTGAGTTGTGTGGTATTCTGTCGGAAAATCGATGAGATCGTAGGAATCTGGCGAAATATCAAAAGCTTCCCGGAAGAAACTTGATCGTATTTTGAAATTACTTTAGTTAATGTGTTCCTGGAATAAAATTCTAATTACACTACTTCGAATTATTCTCGAAATTAATTTTTAATAATTGGAATATATTTTGCAAGACTTAGTAAATACGAATTTGTTCTTAAGTTTTTGGTATCAATTATTTTGATTAAAAGTATATAAGCACAGAGTTTGAAGTTCAATTATATTGTTTGTATCGTTAAAGCTATCTAAAACATATTTTGTTACTCTTTATTTATTCGAAACTGATAAAGGAAAAATTATATCGAGAATCTGCTTGCATATAAAGTCATTTCTTTGAGTGTAATGGAAAAGTTAAATAAATATTTCTTCAGAATATCTTAAACTGTTATAAATGTATAAAACGATTGGTTCAATAACCATTTTTTTTATCTATAAGTGATCTCTATATTCATATTTTAATCACCTATAGCTATTGAGTTGCTTCTTGTGCGACGTTACGAAAACCAATCAATCACCAACAAACCAATTCACATTTTAAATTAAACGTGTTCAGTTAGGCCCAAGATCTGCCCTTGGAAGCTCACCTTCTTCAACTAAGCACGGTCAGCACTCACTCGAAGCACCCTGATGATTTTTTCATTCCCATGGAGTTTACTTTCTTTGATAACAATGGGCGACGCGCCCCCGGGATACCCCAGTGATCCTTCTCTTTTTTCGATTTTTCTCCTTGTCAATCAATGTGTACATCCCCCCCCCCATTTTTTTCCAACGCCCACATAAGTTGAACCTTATTTAACACAGCATAGCCATATCTGGCTTCTGCGACATTAAATTTCACCAGCACTCATACTCACTAGCTCCAAGATTTTCAAACAAAATAATCGGTAAGGAGAAACAGAATATGATCACTTGTGTTTTTTGTAAAGGAAAAAAATATCCAATAGATTTATCGCCAGACGATAATGTCAAAGAACAAACATAATTTAATTGGTACTTATGTGATGATTTGATAATTCTTTACTTTTGTTTTAGGTAGCAAATGGCGTGTGACAGACCTTACCTATAGAATAAGCAAATATCCTCGACGATTGAAGGACAAACAGAAAGTAGACAAAGAAATCGCTAAAGCATTCAAGGTAATTGTCTCTTGCATTTCAATCTTCCTACTGTTTCCTTTTTCAGAGCACCCACCCTTGTATTGAGTGAACGCTTGCCAATGTTAGAACATGATAGTGTGGTATACATTGTTTTAACCGCAAGTTTCCCTTGAAGAAAAGAGGTAAAAAGTAATTAACGATCCCCGCTTTCGTTGTCGCAATCTTGAAAGTAGAAGGCTGTGTTATGGCGATTTTTAGCCTCATCATTTGGAACTATGAAATGCGAAATAAGTTTTTATATTTTTATTTGAAAAATTAGTTTGAAATTACTTTTTTGAAGGAAAAGACATTTTTATATGCTCAAAAAAGATGGTTTCGAGTATTTATATTTCAATTCTGATATTGTTAAAGATTTAATTATTCGTCGACCCTTTTTAAATCGAGTCGCGACTGCACTAGAGTTGTGTACAGAGTCGGCCTTCTCTATAAAGGGGCATGGGTGCAAGAAACCATTGTGGGTCCTTAGCTATTTGTAACGAAAAAAAAAATTGCAAACACGAACATATATTACTAATGTATATTTATTTAATGCGTGATTTTGTTTTTGTTAATACATTAATTACTTCAGAAAAATTACAATTTTTTGCAATTTCTTTTTTGATGCTTTGTATAGCAAGTGCATTTAAGCGTTCTGCACACATGCTTGATTAAAAAGTTCAGTTTAGGTGGGGATAACACTCGGGAGTTGCCCGAATCAAACAAAAAACAAAAACAAAAACTAACTATTCGCATCATCAAGAATTAGTTCAAGAAGATTGTCGAAATTCATAGATCTACAAATAAATGTTTTCGATAAAATGAGCTTTACGTCATACTGACAGCGATAAAAATCTTGTCAAGTTTTCATGTGCAAGAGTGCATTATTTTGTTTCTTTATCATGTTGAGGCCCTCCTGAATCACGGGCCTCTGGTGTATAAGCATCCTCCGCAACCCCCAGAGGATGGCCTTGTTGCGTATCTTAATTTCGCTTTGAATATTGAGGATGTTGGTGACAAAGTTACCGATATGGAGCGGACAAAATTAACTTGTATAATACTTTAATTTTATAACCAGAATTTTAATTGGGAAGATGAGATTACGAATAGGAAAAATTTAAATATCAAATTAGACAAATAAATATACTAATATCTGCCAAGTTCATAAAAAGAATATTATTTTCATAAATTTATTTAGAATTTTTTACTATTGTTTTGACAATACGAATAGGTGTGTAGGTATGAAATTTTCTATTCAACGCGTAATTGTGGGGGGAGGGAACATTTTACAGCTGTAATAAAATTAAATATTTTTGTTCGAGAAATTTTATCCTAAAAATGATATATACATATATTTTGTAATGATCTTATAATTATAAGATTATGGCCAATTAATCCAATTATTTCAAAAAGTATTTGCCTTCCTTTAGGACATAAATGTATAATAATGGATTTGAAATATTTTGGAACATTTAGAAATGTTTTAGTTTTGTAATCAGTTGAAAAAAGTGCAGCCTAAATTTTTTTAAAAAATTACATTTTAATTCAAAATTTTTCTTACTTTTATTTCAAATAAACTCATGTTATTTAATTAGAGAAAAAATCAGTGTTTTTAGCTTCTTTATAATGTGTATTGAAATTTAATTTGGTTTCTGAGAAATTTTAATAATTTTCATGTTTTCTGTATAATAAATAACAATCCTCATAAGGTTATAATGTATAAATAATTTTTAATTCAATTAGTTGTTAAAAATTCTAATTAAGTATATTTTTTGTTCGACTGATGATTAAGAAAACTTGTACAATATTTCAAATCTTGTTAAATATGTTTCATCTGAAATAATTCAATGAGAATAAAACACTTGGAGATAATCTATATCTCAGAAATAGCGCAATAGAATTATTTGTTTGACCTTAAATGACCTTATGAGGTTCGATGAAATAAATGATTCAATTTTCTTCGATTATATTCCTTCTCATAATGCTGACATATTCGTTAATTTTTTTTATCTTCTTTTCTGCGTACCCTGCTGCGAAGAAGAAAATTATAAACATTCGTGATGAAACTGCTCTTAATAGTATCAACGGTAGAAGAGTTTTCGTGAATTATTTAGCATTTTCGTTGTCAATTTGTCTCTCTCGGCAAGATAGTTACGCAATAGCCTCAAATATAATGTCAGTGCGGAAGAAACGCGTCGCCAGAGGATCGAAAGCCGAGAATGTGGAGGACGATTTTGACATGCAAACCATTAGGAACTGTATTTCCTGTCTATGAATAATGGATTGCTGTAGGATTTGCTTTCTATTCATTGCGTGGAGGTCAAGCTAGGAATAAGTGGTCATTTAATTAATAAAATAAATTGAAATCCTCGCGTATTTGTTATATCACCGATTTCTTACTGTTCTATTATAAGAATGCCTTGATTTTAATTTCGACTGACATGATTCAAAGAAGCAAATGCATTTGAGAAGTGAAAATGCTAGATTACTGATTACTAGCAGAAAAATAATTCGAGATAAAAACCAACGTTTTTAAAAACAACGTTTTTACATGGTGGCAAAGTTTATTAAAAAATATTATTTAAAACTGGTCGCAAATATCTAAATATTGCATTGTTAGGCAAGTAAGAATGGTTCCCCAAATTTCAGAGCTCTAGCTTGATTGGAAGTTGGTTAAATTAATAATAGAAAATTTGATGACACACTAATACACACACACAGACACACACCAAGTGAAATACATAATAACGTTAAAACTAACTGAAATTAATTAATTCATGCGGCTACCTCGGTCCGTTTTACGGACTTAACGTTTAGCCCAAAAAAAAAAAAAAAAAAAAATCGCCAAGTAAGGTGCCAATTTTTGAAATCGCGCCAAGTG
Organism: Nephila pilipes; assembly: GCA_019974015.1. Taxonomy (NCBI): domain Eukaryota; kingdom Metazoa; phylum Arthropoda; class Arachnida; order Araneae; family Nephilidae; genus Nephila; species Nephila pilipes. The sequence goes on from BMAW01053000.1 coordinate 376,861, forward strand.
GTTGGTCTAAACTGCATTATTAAAGAAAATATTATTTAAAATTTGTCGCAAATATCTAAATATTGCATTTGTTAGGCGAGTAAGAACGATTGCCAAAGTTTCAGAGCTCTAGCTTGATGGGAAGTTGGTTAAATTTAACGATCGAAAATTGTCACACACACCAAGTGAAATACATGAAAACGATTTAAAAAATGATTATCTTTTTTGGACAACATGTTAATTATTTTTCTTTTAAAAAAATACGAATTTCTAAAGGGTTTTTGTTAAGGTAGAAATTGCACTTAATCATTTTTTTAAAATGCGACAAATATTTTGAGTATTTTATTCTGTGTGGGATGTATGTCTTATTTCCAGAAGAATTGTAGGGAATTTTATAAATGTGACTGAGTATATTTAACTTGTACATTTTTTTTTTTTTTTTTTTTTTTGCAGTTTTTAGCATCCAAAAATGAATTGATGTAGGAATAATGAATCGAGATTTATGTATTTGTTCCCCAAATCCCTAAATTGAATGCTTTAATTACTAAATTAGTTTAAGTAACATCCATACTAACTTGCAACAATTGTGCTGTATGTTTTAAAAATGTATAAAAATGTATTGTGTATTTTTAAAACAGTACTTTAAATTCTAAGTGAAGTACTACATATAAACGTAATATCTGTTGTTTTTTTTTAATATTTTGATAAACAATATCGGAAAAGCGACTTATTTTTTTAAAAAAATACGTCTTTAGTATTGTAAATTTAACTATATTATTTAAATTTCATTTATTCATTGCATTACTTATGTTACATTACGATTTTGAGCTTATGAAATTGCTTCTGTTTCAAAACTTAGAAATAAAACACATTTCTAATACCTTATCGGTTCGAAATATTGCAATTTATTTCAAAATTAATTTTTTTTTTATCAAATTGTATGCAAAATAGTTAAATTTCATTTATTATAAGACACTATATTAATGGATTTCTCTCTCATTTTAAATATAACTTTAAATGATAAGGAAGTAGAAAAATACCGGTTACAGAAGTATTGAAAAATATTATTTCGGCGTTCGTTTCGAAGGACTGCTACTTCTATTGTCCTTCTCTTTTTCTCATCCTACATTAGAGATTGTTAGACCATGTTAATACATCCGCCTCAGCATTTATTTAAGCCTTTTATTTGGATTGCGTATCCTTAGCGACGGTGATAGTCAAGGTTGTGTGGTTTAAGTTAAGCTATTTATCTAATTAAATAGAAATCATTTAAATAAATCTTTTCTTGCAATGATAATTAAGACTTTTTTTTAAAAAAAATTTTAATAATCTATTTCTAAGTATAGGTATAACAGAAATAATAATTTTCTATCTAAATAACTTTTTTACAAAGTATTCCAGTTTTTTTTTAAATGGATTAATTTTTTCATGCTGAAAAGAAAAATCTTCGAATTACGAAGTTTGGCGATTATACGTAAATCTTATTTTATTTTTTAGCTTAATCTTAGATTTCGTATTTTATGAGCCATCAAGTACATCTATTTTCCCGTCTTAATTGTTTTATTTTAATAACAGACCAAAATTAAATCCGGAGCAAATATATTTTAAGTTAAATAATATAAACCCAGAATATAATGTATTTAAAGAATGACTTGCTTTTGAAAATCTTATTATTAGAGTTACAAAAGAGTATTTATTTTTCAATTGGACTAGAAGTTTAAAAGCATTGAATGTAATAATAAACTCACTCAGACTAAAAGAAACAGAAATAAAATCAATGAAATACTACTTGCTTGATAAATTGAGCCTCAATTGATATTTTCTCTTATAAGGCTCAAATAGTAGCACGTGCTATTGTTAACCTTGAGTCTCGATTTCTTTCCTTATTAAATAATTCAATGAATTACATCTACTTGCATTAATTTCTTTATTTAAAAAATTCTTGTATGTCGCTACTTTAATAATAAACATCTAATTTCAAAACATGCATTTTTTAGGTATGGAGTGACGTCACTAACCTGAAATTCATCAATACCGACAAAGGAAGAGTCCACATTGATGTGCGTTTCGAAGAAGGCGAACACGGTGATGGAGAACGTTTCGATGGACCCGGTAGAACACTTGCGCATGCATTCTTCCCGCAGTATGGTGGTGACGCTCATTTTGATGATGAAGAAAAGTGGACGATTAATCAATATTATGGTACATAATTTTTCCTTAATTCGGCATAATAATTATTTCTTATAATAGAATGAATACTAAGAAAATTGTTCGTGGCGCTATTAAGCAAATTAACTCTAACCAACAGGTTTAGAATTATTCATTGATCGACTCTTCTAATTAGTCTTTTGGAATAAATGTTTAATATTCTATTAAACATTTCACTAATGAAGCTAATTTAATTGTTATAGAAACGTAATTAGCTTCTAATTAGTAGGAAATATTAGTTTCCTAATGCTCTTTCGATCCAAGATTATCGCTGAATAGAAATGTTAGCTTTGAAATATTTTGGATATAAGTATTATTTTTGAGATATGAATTTGATGCTGGATTACGATGAAACCATTAATTTCAATTCAAATTTTGTTAAGTACAACGTTTTAATTAGAACATTGTTTAGTATTTAGTTGGGTATTACAGATGATCTTCAGTTTGAAATATCGTAATCATATTTATGATTTTTAATTCTTAAAGACTAAATATTAATTTTCTCCGAAAAGTATTTTCTTGCTTATTTCTTACCTCTCCTTTTCTCAAAGTCGATTGATTGTAATTGTGTTTTAAATAATTGCTTATCTATTTATTCCTATTTAAATATTGATTAAACGTCTCGATTTTTGTTTAATTGAAAAAAAGACTTTAAATTCAACTTGTGGGGATGAAAGTGAAGTTTTAAAAAAGGAATTATTTAAATAAATATAAAAGTACATACTAAAACTGTTCTGTTGTCGTTTAAAATTTGTGATGGTGAAAATAAATTGGGGGAAATGTTTTTCAGCTTGATAGTTGTCTCTCGAGCTAAGTTGGCAGAGATTCTCTGCAATTAGTGACCTTGACCCAAATGGTAATTACAGCTTTTCGCCCACTGTAAAGTAAAACAATGGCTCTAATTATGAAAGGGTTAAAAACATAAAAAAAATATTTTTAATACGTTTTGCTGTCACTTTTCTACTGCATAAGAAAAATTTACTTGGTGTATTAGGCAACAAATAATTGGGCGAAAAAGATTATTCGAAAACAACTAAATTTTTATGCTGATAATTTCGAGAAAAAATATTTTGCTTAACTATTTTCAATTTTAAGCTTAAATATTATAAATAAATTCCTTTTTTTTTTAAAGAAATCATTTGATATTTTTCTAATTTTTTTACATTGTTCTGAACGATAAAAATATATCTAAATGGAAGATAACCTTTCTGTATAAAGTATACTGCATTCATAATTTGAAAAAAAAAGGGGGGGGGGGGAAAATGAAGGGTTTTTAAAGACTATTGCTAGAGAAAGTTGGAGAAAAAATTAGAGGTATAAATTTGTCATAATGTATGATTTATTTTTTGTATAAGTATAAAATTCAGTCTTGCATGTGAGACTGAACCTCTCTGATATTTATATTTAAACTCCTCTCTGAGTTAAAATATAAATATCAGGGAGGAAGTTTTTCACACACACAAGCTGTTTTGTTTTAACTGTTTATATTAATAAAAAGGGATTTAATCGGAACACATAATTATTTTTAAATATTATAAAATTTACAATATTGTTTTCTTTAAAAAAAAATACAGTTTACGATTGTAGTAAATAATGTGTAGTAAATAAATTAAAAATTCAGCAATAACAAGTTCTCCAATAATTTTCATTCCAATAGGTACAAATTTATTCCAAGTTGCTGCTCATGAGTTTGGACATTCTTTGGGCCTGTCTCATTCTGACGTGAAAGCTTCTTTAATGGCTCCTTTTTACAGAGGTTATGAACCATCCTTCAGTTTAGACGAGGATGATATTTTGGGTATTCAGGCTTTGTATGGTACGTATACTTAAATTAACATTCTTAATTTTTTATGTATTCAATTCTGCAAAACTCTCTGTACTTGGATCTTGCTAAGAAAATTATTGCTATTCGTTCTTATAAAGGAGTTCATGAAGTATAAAAAATCGATAATATCATGAAGTACGTGTTTTTTAAATAATAAAATTATTTCTACTAGTAGAGTAGATTTCATATCAAAATGCGTCAAAATATATTTGCCCAATATTATAGAATAAGATATAATCATTAAAAAATGGTCTAACAGAAAATAGCACCAATGTCGATGCAGTATTCTAACTTTTCTCTTATATTAAGAGTGATGTATTTTAATATACTATTCATTTCTATTTGAATCGATCAATTTTTCTCTACGTAACATTGTTTCGTATTTTATTTTTCTTTGACTTTTAAATATAAAGCTACTATCCATTTTGCCTTAAAATAAAATTGCTTGTTCATTGAATCTTTTCTAAATTTTAAATTTGTGAATAGATATATAAACCCCGAAATCACTGAAACTTATAACAAATGTAGAAGCATTTTGATGTCTTTCAAATTCCGAATTTGAGTCTTTTTTTTTTTTTTTTTTTTGACGCTAACCGATGTCTTAAAATATATCCAGATTTCTTTATCAATGCACTCTGATTACATATTTAAATATATCTGACATTACATTAAGTTAAGACTGGTTTGTACTTCTCATATAAAAATAGTTATGATAAAATATCGAATTCTGTCATTTAATACCGTAATTTTAGTATACATTTAAAAATTATTTTTGTTTCTAATTACTTGTATTTTACTTGATGGAAGAAATAGTAATAAATTTAGCTAGTTTGTCTTTATTCATAATTGATATATATATTTTAATTTAAGGTTATCTATTATTAATAATGTTAAAGAATATTATCTTAAATTAGAACACTGTTTCCGATAACAAAGTACTTGAATATTAGTTTTATATTCTGACTTCGCTAACTTTTAGAAAGAAGCGTATTCTTTAATAATACTATCTGAATCCATCCCTTTTTTCTCGTGTTTAAAAATATTCGTTATTTCGTCTCCTATTCTGTAATGTTAAATGGGTTTTGAAAAATGCGCGTTTTTGGAATGTTCCTAAATTTTAAAAGTACTTCATCAAAAATGGATGTTCTCCTTACAATGTCACAAATTTTCTTATGAATACTGGAACATTTTTCTGCTTGAAAAAAGTGTTCCAAATTTCGATCGGGTTCTTTTGACGTTAGGCTAAGACAGCCTTAAACTGTAACATCTAAGTTCTTGAATGATCTCTAAATATTACACGAAATTAATGAGAATACAGAAAGCCATTCCATTTCTAAAACTAATCGCAAGTAATGCCGTAAATAATGAAATAAAATATTATCATTATTACTTTTTAGAGTTTAAGTTCCTGTATGATATTTCTGATATCGCAACCAATGCGTGCAAAATTGTTATTGAGATAAATTACAATACTTGTTTTCAAATAATTAAAGATAGTTTATAGGTTTTGCTTTCTTCATACAATTGATAATTTTTACTTAATACGATGTTATATGATTCATAAACTGTAGGACGACCCAGAAGAGAATCTGCTGTCCCAACTCCAGGGTACAAACCTCAAACTCCTGATTACAGTGGAGGGTCTCCTGATTTGTGCCAAGATGCTGCAATAAATGCTGCTACTACCACTGAAGACGGAAGAACTTATGTCTTCAAAGGTAAAACTTTTTTTTCTTCAAATTTTTATCCCTATTTTAATAATGGAAACGCTACAAGCTAAGTATTTTACGTATGTTTAGAAAGGACACTATTGAACTGTAGGATGTATACATTCGTGTATGTTTTTTTAGGAATCATTATGTGAAACAAATTATAAGTTGAAGTAAAATATTAAATACATTTAGTTTCAAACCATACATACATATGGTTTGAAATCCATATTAATTATTTGTCACCTTATACATTGCATCAATATTAACAAATATTTCATTAACATTTAATACATTGTTTAAGTAATTTTTTGTAGCAATGTTATTAAATTGTTATAAATAGTCAGTTTTTTAGGTTAATGAATGTAAAATCATAAATTCTTTTTATACAGTTATGTAATTGTGTAATGATTAATTTGTAACTGAAATATAAAGTAAAAAAAAATTAATATGAAATTTTATTTTAAAAAATTGTCGATTTTAACTTTTTTTTGTTTCAGGCGATTATTACTGGGAAATTAAGCAAACTGGCATTGCTGATGGTTATCCGAGAAAAATTAGCGAAGATTGGGGTGGTTTGCCTGGGAATTTAGACGCAGCTTTGACATGGACAAATGGAAAAACATTCTTTTTCAAGGTATGCAAGAAATATATTTCAATGTATCAAAGATAAGCTGATCACTTCTCGTGTTTGGTAAAATGATACAAACATTTTAAAACCTGAAGGTTAAAACGCTATTTTGTAATTTTTGAACCATATTTTGTAGCTAAACTTATTTAGATTAGTCATGTAAATAACATGAAAAATAGAAGCAAATAACTTCACACTGAATTATCATTTTTATAATTTTTTTGACTTAAACTAGTTTTTGTCCCTAGTCACTGTAGACTTTGATATGAAATACTTTTTATAAAAAAAACTTTCAGCTTTTTAGTAGGGCTTTTGTGTCAAATTTTTTCCCTTATCCTGCTGTTATTATAAAGAAAACCCGGAAATATTTTAAACAGACAGCTCTCGACAGGCATACAATATATTTTCGTATCACACGTACTGTCTTCTATATTACAAAAAGAATTATTGAAACACCTGCTGTTATATTCATCCTAGATAGCGCAGTTTTGTTTTTCAGTGCATTATATTTTGTCTTTTGTTTATTAATCTCATTAGATGAATAATTTACTTACAAGACTGCAAATTTTGTCATAATGTGTAATAATTCATAATCCAGGGTTAGCACAAATGGATGACCGGATTTTAAATGTTTATATTTTCGAAACTATTACAATAAGTGATAAATGAAATTAAAGAAAATATATCAATTTTTATTTTCAGTTACAAATGTTTGATATGTGATCCTTTTTATTACACAAAAAGACATCTAATCTGTAATAGAGTTCACTCGACAGATTTTGTAATATTGCATTGACAATGGTGCATAATGCTGCACAAATGCGGTCTTTAAGTTCTTGCAGTGCTTTCGGCATCTGCTGTGCATAAACTATTTTTGGCGGCAATAGGACTTCCGTGAACTTCGAACAAAACTCTGCCTCACCCTCTCCACCTTTTCTTCTGAGACGCTTGGACGGCCACTACTTTTCTTTCTGTACATGTAACTTGTATCTTTAAATTGTCTATACCATTGCATAATGTTCTTTAACGATATTTAACTGCACGCTTGATAGAAATAACTGAAAAAAACCCGTGAATATTCTAATTCGCAAAACTTTTCCTTGTCATTGTCGCCATTTTTGGATTTCAATCACAGCATGTCGTATATTGATGTCAATGTTTTGATCAACAATGGAAGAAAAAAAAAACTTAGAATATTTTTCTTTAATTTCTCGTATCATTTATTGTAATATGCGTTATAGTTTCCATAATATAAATATTTAAAATCCGATCATTCATTTGTGTTAACCCTGTAGCTTACAATTTTAAAAATATTGCGGAACTATTTAAGTGACATTTATTGATAATTTTCCTAAAATTGAAGTTTAAACACAATAGGAATGTATTTTCTTAAATCTTTTAATCTTGCGTTTAACTTAAATTTATTGTAAAAAAGCATTACACAAAAAAAATTGTGTTACAAATTTGCAATATATTCACTAGAATTTATAGAATAGAAAACGATTTCACCAGAATTTAAAGCTTAAATAAATATTCGTGCATAAATCAATTATCTAGACGGAATATATTAATTTCTAGAATAGTTTCACTAGTCAACCTTTCTGCAGAATTCTTAATGAGATAGACTTCATCCAAGTTAAGAAAGGAATAAAAGAGCCTATAATTAGAATCAAGCTGCAGCTGTTTTCTTTTCATTAATGTTTTTCACAAAATGAGGAAATGTGTTTAATTATTTGAAATCTATCAAATCGTTGCATATGAATGTTGTAATTAAACATCTACTTTATCCTATCAAAAATAAAGGTTGAATTTTCAAAAAATCATGCGAAGCAGTTCAAAAAACAGTTAATTTAATTTCTTTTTAAGCGTCCTCTCTTGCTTCTAACCGTTTCTATTTTGCGCTGGATCTTTTCCAGAAAACCTAGAGAGTGATATCAGTTTTCAAAAGACACTCAAAATAAAGAAACCCTCATCCTTTTTTAAATTTTTTATTTTTATTTTTTCACTTTCTGTGAAATGTTGTAATCGATATTCCTCTGAATGCTTAATTTTTTTTTATTCTATTTATAGAAAAATGAGTATTGGAGATTCCGAAACAAGAAGATGGATACCGGGTATCCAAAGGCGATTTCTGTTGGATTCGAAGGCATTCCAAACAGCATTGATACTGCATTCGTTTGGAGTGGAAATGGAAAAACTTACTTTTTCAAAGGTCTGTTATTTATATATATATTTTTCATTTAATATGTTAGATATATTAACAATTATAGATTCTTTAAAAATATTTTTAATTTTTTTTTTTAAAATTAAAATGCAAAGTAAATTTTAAACGCAGTTGAAAATTGGAATTTGAAATTAAGTTATACGTTTACCAGTTGCTGCACAGATAGTGATGTTTTATTGTGCCTTGTAATTGTAAATTTAAAATATTTATAAAGACAGGAAATAATTACGTATGGAATTAATATATATTTTAAATTTAAGAATGAATAACTTGATTTAATTATAACTTTAATTGTAACAAAAAAGTTCTCGAAATGTCTTTTAGAACGTTTCAAATTCGGAATTAAGAGAATACACTTAATTTTTAAAGTACATAAAAAATGTTACTTAAGGCTCTCATATCGGTCTTTTTGATTTTGTGAGCGTGATGATTATCTTATGGAATTTGTACTATTTCCCTCAAATCTTTACTATTTTATCTATTTGAATGCAATGAAGTGCGTCCAAAGTAGCAAAAAATAACGAAGGTTCTGCGGCATTACATTTCTCTTTCTATTTTGAAAGATATTTTTATCCTTATTTTAATTATTGTCTGGGGAAGGGGTTCCTGTCTTTAAAAAGATTCAAAAATATTTTAAAAAATCGAAGAGAAAATGTAATTCCTCAGAAACCTTCGTTATTTTTTGCTCTTTTGGTTGTTTCTTTTATATCCAAATATTTAAAACAGAGAGAGTATATATTAGAGAACGTTAATAGAATTTCCATAAAATTAACATTGCGTTCGCGAAATCAAAATGGCCGATTGTAGTAGTATGTAGTATATGAGAACTTAAAAAATATCCAGCTTTTGGAAAATTTCTATTTAATATCGAAGTAGACTATTACCGTGTTCGAAACATTTGTTTTAATTGTCATGATTGTTGGAATGTATATCAATTAATGTCGTTCTTCTTTTAATTCAGGTGCAAATTATTGGAGATTCGACAGTCGCAGTGAGCCTCCAGTTAGTTCTCGTTATCCTCAACCAATCAGCAATTGGGAAGGATTGCCTAGTAACATTGATGCTGCTCTACAGTGGGTTAACCAAAAAACTTATTTCTTCAAAGGAAGGAGTTATTACAGATTCAATGATAGATTATTTTCGGTATGTTCATTTCTTTTTTACATTTTCTGCATACAAAAAGTTTAGTAATTTTCTCAGGCTTTTCTTTTGAATTCGGGGAAAAAATTTTACTGTAAACATCCCATGGATAAATCTTCAAAACGTTTATTGGAAGTTTATTGAACTTTTTTGCTATGAAGTGATGCAACAAGAATTATGACTGTATGGAACAATGCATAATCATTACTCAAATAGAGAGATAAGAAGCAGAGAGGAAATCAAGTATACGATTAAAAACTTTAATTAAATATAAAAACCGTTTTTCCCAGTCACTTCATATTTATTCAATAACCCCAAATGTCTAATTTAAATATTTTCTTACATTTGACTTTCAGTGTCGTATATCCAGGTCGCGGACGATTTTTTAATTTGATTCCTGTACTGTTTGTAAACTATTTTAAAACCTAGTTTTTTGTTTTTTAACCCATGAGTTTTGAAAACAATTTAGGGATAAAAATAATAAAATTTGATTTCTAAATCTCACTTATATAAAATAAGCACTATATTTTAGATAAATATTATAAAAAATATATCTTCAAATGTAGAATTTAAAATTAATAAAAAACACGCATGAAAAATATTTAAAAGGGATGCGTTGGCTCAGCAGTTAGTCACGATGATAGCGAGATTGTCATTGCTCAAATCGAGTCGCGGGTTCGAGCTTTGATTCCATTCTATATCTCATGCGGCAGCTTTTGCTCTTAAAATTCTTCTGAGCTTTAAATTTTTAAAAGCTTTTTACTGAAATGCAGTTTTTGATAAACTAAAAGATATGTCGTGAATAGCAATGGTTTATGGCTTCGAATTCGGGTGCAGGACTTTTTCACTCATGTTATGTGTTCGAGTCCTGATTTCACTAAAAACCCGTCGTGTAGTAAAATTGATGGATGTTAATCTGCTAAGAGATTAAATTTCACATGTTGCCGTAATGTGGATAAGTATAGATTGAGGTGCCAGCTCGGATGTCGTCCCCATCACTTGACCTTGGTTCAAAATTACGAGGTTCATCGCCCATAGCCTTCGTGTTTCTTCAAATGTGGCTCGCAATCAATCTGTCGTCAATAGTCCTCGTGTAGTTCTAAAGCGACATTAATTCAAAGACAAAAGAATGTTTTTTCAAAAATTTGGTACATAAAATAACATTTACGATTTATAAAAACTTATTTTCTTTGAAGAAAGTTTCACTTATAACATCATTTCCCATATATCCTTTGCACTCTTCAAAAAAGTGTCATGGAGCTTTGAATTTTTTTTTTTTTCAAATGATGTGAATATATGTGGGAAATTCCTCATTTGTATGAATTGGAATATATTTTGTTTTGCTAATGAATGATTTTAATGAATTTACCTATTGTCCTCCACAGGTTGATAAAGCTGATCCTGCATATCCTCGATCGACTTCTGTCTGGTGGTTTGATTGCCAAGCTCAATCTTCTAGCAACGAAGACATGACCAAAGCCTCGCTGAACGGCGGTGACAAGCGTCCCATCTATATTGGTGGTGATGAAAACATTACATCATCAACTCAGGTCCCCGTAGAAAATGATTACGTTGATTCCGATGTTGTGGATGGTTCTGAACAACTAGATGTCGATTTGCAACAGAGTGAAGATGAAGTTGCTACTCCATTCCCGCAGAAGGGGGCACTGGATGCCAACTCTGCTTCCATCTTGTCTTATTCAAGTTTGCTGTGGACTCTGCTGTCTTTTGCCATCCATGCTCAAAGATGGCGAGCGTTATGACTCTAAAAAAATATAACTTCATCGCTGGTTTCGACCAATTTTTATTTCGTGCTGAAAGATCAGGACGAATTCTTTTTTGAATACCTTTATTTGTTATTGTGCCATTCTTAGGGAAAACATATTTTTCGAAGAAAAAACGGGAATCTTGTCACTAACGCTCTGCATGTTTTGAAATTCCCCTTTTTTTTTCGTTCTTGTTTTTGTTTTGTATTACACTGATTACTTATTACAGTGATATGCACTTTTACTTCACAAAGGGTTGACAAAGTTGTGCAAGTTCTTGCATATATTTTGGCATTTGTAAATCGATTTGTTTGAATTTAGGTTAAGGGAGACAAATACTCTGTTTACAGCTTTTTGAAGTGGATATTGTATATTAATAGGCAGTTTATACAAAAATACGTAACGATGGTTATATAATTTTGACAAATGCTGCTTTTTATCAAATATTCATTGCTCATTACTTTAAAGTTTTCTTTATCCTAACGATCATCAAGTTGCTGGCAACTATTGAAGTTGTACAATATATAGTATGGGGACTTATTTCGTACATTTTCTCTCTGTTCTGTTCTCTTCAATACATATATTCTAAGTGCCAATTTGTTTTATTTTGCATTAGTTACTGGCGCCATCTATTTTAAATTCATTTTATTAATCAGTATTATTTGATTTTTATTCACTTTCAATTATTAATACATCAGAACATGAATTTGCTTTTTTAATCCATGAATAGCTGTTTTGTAAAAAAAAATTGAATTGTAATATGACTATTTTAAAATGTTTTGTTTGCTTGAATATAAAAGTTAATATCAGTTTAAATTGTCATCTGTTACACTTGGATATAGATAAAGAATTGTCCACACATTTCGCGCGTTTTATTTTTGATGATATGAAAAAGACAGGATATGAGTGTATGAAGGATAGAACATTTTACTTTTATTTTAGATAATGTGAAAAATATATCGAATCATAGAACGTAATTGTCGATTAAATTAAGATTTACTGGATAAGTTTTTAAATTATTTAGTTCTTATTCTTAAAAATTATTTGGTCCATCATAATTAAAAGTTTTTGAAATTATGATGAGAAAATCTATCACAAAATGATCTTGAATCAAAATGTTAGAATTATTCGAAATTGTCAATGTAAATGGCAAGACTTCATAAAGAAAATATGGATTGGAGTTCTAAAATTGTTAGTAGATATGTTAACTTTTAACATTAACTATGTGAAGCATTGTATTGTAGAAGAAATTGTAATTGGGAAATTCGCATTATGAACTTTTAAAGATCTCAATTATCACAACTCTCATGAATTTCCCAATAACAGGTTTAAATATTGATCGTACTATGCATTAATGTACGAAATTTCAAAACAGTATTGCCTTTTCATATTTCTATCATTTTAATAACATAGCATCGTAACTTTTTATTTCCTGTGTTATTATTAGTGTTTCTCTTTTTATTATAAAATATTCTCATGCATTTAATTTTTTTTAAATCATTGTTCATCTTATGAATATCTCTCTTGTTATCTTTAGTGTTCAGGTGCGTTTAGGTCAGAAAATGTATTTTTTATCCGTATGCTTTGCTATGTGAATTCTCTCTTTCGCTCCGCGATTCCTAAATATACATTTTCAAAACTTTTATAATACATCGCGTTTTATTTATCACTATTTATTTTCTCTGGGGACAATCGATAACTAAATAAATGAATAAAGTGTGAAAAGATAATCTGTATATTCGTAACTGATGAGCGAACGTGTTTCGTCTGATAAGATTTCTGAATGGAATTTGTGTGAAGTAAACGAAGAAAGAAAGTGGAAGTGTGTTTGATGAAGTATCAATAAAGCTGATTAAAATGAAGTGTTGAATGTTGCTTATCCACAATGTATCTGATCGAGTATTGCACCGTCTATGAAGGATTGCATTTTATCGTTTTTTTTCAAGTGATGTAATTTTTCGTCACTAAAATACTCACGACTTTTTGTCGAATCATTTTTCGTATATATTTTCAGTTGGGATTTTTAACAGCTCTTAAAAATCAAATGCAGCTATCGATTATTTACTACTTATCACTTTTCAATAAATATATAATAAGTTACTTAAAATTCTTTTTATCACCCGAAACTCGGGAAAATTCGAATTATGTATTCAAAAGCAAAAATGCGCACAATATTTTACACATTCAAATTTAATTTCTGTAATCCTTCTGTAGATATTATTAACAATTTCAAATGTTGGCAAATATTCACAAATAAACTATAATCATGCTATTTCTAGTCTTATTTGGGTAAGCAACATTCCAGTGTCATTTTAATAGAATTTTTTTTTTTTTTTGAAATATTACTGAATTTTGTTAATTTACAAGCAGTTCTAATGATTTATGAATCTATACCTGATTTGATTGGCTTTTATTTTGGTTTCATTTTTTTCCCTCAAGTATTTATTTGTGTTTATCTGATGACCAGTGTTGTTTACTTTGTTAACTGTTCATTGTCTTTTTTTTTTTTTCCATTCTCGAAAGAGAAACATTTCGTGGGTATTCCAAGCTCGACTTGGAAAATGTCTCTTTGCAGCACAAAGTATCATTTTCAAGGATAAATCCGTTACATTCATCATGTACTGTCAAATGTATATATAACTTATTGTACATGAACACTCTTTACTTGTTACTTGTCTGTCATATTTCCAATAAACTCAAAAAGTTATGACTGTCTCTGTGTGTTCTCTTTTATTGTTATCTAATTAAATGAATTGTGTTTTTCTGTTGGTTAGAAAATAGCAGACAATAGCTTACGGTAATATTTCATTCTAGAAAGGCGTGATAATATTTTATGACTAATTCAGTTTTATTCAATAATTTTCAATTTCGTTTTTCAGCATGCAAATATTTTCGTTTATATTCAACTTTTAGATCTGTTACTGTGCATTTTAAAGTAATATCATTTCCCGGATTTTTAACTTAATTCGCTTGAATCCCGGTTTTTACAGATATAATTCAAGTTAAAAGGTTTTTTTTTTTATTGATAATTTTGTTTCAATTTATTACATGTTTTGTAGCTATTAAAGAAAAATTGCGAATTAGACATTAATTTGAAGGTTTTTACAGAATATTAATATATAATCTACTTAAAAGAAATCACACATCCATTAGACTAAGTACGCACTTATATTTTCTCCCAGGAGATGTTTTAAAAGTTGATTTGTAAAAAATTCTTTGAATGTTCTTTCGCGATTTGAAAAATTAGAGTTTTATTATTTTGGGATGATTTAGCAATAAGAGAAATAATACTAAAAACAAATGAATACAATTAACAAGTATTCATGTTTTTTTTTAGAAATTCTAATAAAATTTTTGTGATAAAATAGTATAAACGCTAAAACAAACTGATGTTGTAGAAAACTAATGTATACAAATTAAATTTATTTTTATTTAAAGAAATATATTGTTGATTAATGAGGATTTAAAAAGATATTTCTACCCACAATTAAATTCAATTGAAATTAGAATTGATGATTTTTTTTAAAAATTTTATTATGTGCAATCTAATAAGTAAGAGTGAAATATGAATAGAGAGAGTGATCAAATATATATAGTCAAACTGATTTTAATGTAATTTAGTGCAATAGTTCCCAACTTTCTTTTCTAAATGTGCTCATTAAACACATTCTTAAATCTATCATCCTTTAAAGGGAAAATCTTTGATCATCCTTCAAATTTAATGTATTCTAAAAATAAACAGATTTTCCTTAATTTACCTTTACACTGAGACTAGAACACACTGATCGTTTCCTTTATTTTAGAGGAATAAAACGTGTTGAGGTTTTATAATCGGAAAAAACAGTATTAGAAAAGCTAACAGTATTTTTTCGAAAATAAAATAATTATCGAATTTGAAGAGATATTCTCTTTGCAAAAATTGTTTTACAAATGCATTTCTTTTTTTTTTTTTTTTCATCTTATAAAGTTCAATTATTTCCAAAAGTAAATATTTCAACATTAACTCCCGACAAGGAAAATACTTATTATATAACCATAAATCTTTCTGATAATACTTTTCAAGAATTTCATAACAAAATAATAGCCATCTTCTCTGTTGGGAAGCTCATTATTTTTCCATATTGCTATCATTTGAAATTTTTTTTTCATATTGCTGTATTATTTATTTTTGGCCGCAGTAGCCCTGTGGTCATGGTCGAGCCTTGATGCCACTTGAGACCTGCCGTGCAACCGGGGCTGATGCATGTTAAACCTGTCGAAGCTCAAAGCTAGCTCATTGGGGTGGTGTGGAAGTTAGGTGAAGGAGGTGCCAGCTCAGATGTCATCCTCGTCACTTGACCGAGGCTCAACATTACGAGGTTGGTCGTTAACAGCCCTCGTGTTGTTTCTGGTGGCAATTGATCTCCTTTATGTTGCTCTTTGGTAAACACGGGTGACGCACCCACGGGTTACCCAGCGATCCTTCTCTATTTTCGACCCTCCTTGTCAACCAAATTTGTCTTTTTTTCCCCCTTCAATTTCTTAACGTCTAGACCACAGTTAAATCTTGTTAGGCACAGCATAGCCATATATGGCTCTTGCGCCATTAAACTTTACATTCACTTACACTCACTCACTCCTTTATGTTGCTTAATAGTCTTGTAAATTATTGAGAGATTGTCTTCTTGGGAAGGTTATTGCAGTATAGAAAATTCCCTGCTATATATTTTCTTGAGTGTTTTATTAATAAATAGGGATACGAGTACCACAGTTTGAGAACCTCTGATTTAATAGATTAAAATAGAGAAAACCTTAATACACTGACTGAAATAATCGGATCTGAAATCTGATCGATTAGGAACTATTCCACCGAACATTGTCGTAAGGCTGCCTGTTAACTTCACATTTGAGTGCTGCAATACAGCTTCGTGACCGGTAACCCCTTTCGAGTACATCTTCTCGACATTTTCTTAAAACTCCTTTGTTGTTTGTGTATAATTCACAAAAAGGGACTTCGCTACCCGTGCTGATTGTGGTTCGATTTAGAAATAACACAATACACTGAAATAAAGTGAGCCACTATTCATTTAAATAAGTATGAAATATATTGAGGTACTAATTTACAAAGTTATATTGTGATGATTGCTTTATATTTTGTTTTACATTCTAATGTCATTTTCTCGACATGGCCGAGGTAGCCTAGTGGTCATGGCTTCAGATTCGTGGCCGGCGGTTTTCGTTCAGTCGAGGGTTCGATCCTTGGCCGCTAAAGACCCGCCGTGTAGCAGGGGCTGATGCAAGTTAAATCTGTCGAGGCCCAAAAAGTCCTCTCGTTGGCGTGGTGTGGATATTAGGAGAGAGGGTGCCAGCTCAGGTGTCGTCCTCTTCACTTGACCGTGGCTCAAAATTACGAAGTCCGTCGCCAATAGCCCTCGTGTTGCTTCCAGTGCGACGTTAATAAAAACTAAACTAAAAATCTCGACATGACCGAATTCGTCAGTGTTCTCGGTGAGCTCCCACTCGAGCCCTGACTTTACATACTTGTCAAAAAATAATGACGCATCACTATCGCCACTTTGATGTGATCTTCGCTCTGTTGGCGTGTTGTAAGAGACTCTTCTTTAGGAGATAACTTTCTTTATGTCAGTATTGGAATCATGACCACGAGATACCTTGGTCAACTTCTTCTTTCACATGGGTTTTACAGTCTTTGGTATACATGAATGACGTGTCCTCTCCGGGATACCCTAGCGATCCTTCTCTATTTTCGATCCTCCTCTTTGTAAACCAATTTTCACCTTTCTTTTTCTATTTCTAACGTCTAGATCACAGAAGTATATTGTTTGGCGCAGTATAGCACGATTTGGTCAACGCGTCATAAAACTTTACTTTCACATTCGTGGCCAATAATGTTTAAGGTGAGGCATGTGACGTCTAATCCTAAAACCTCGAAAGTCCCGGTATGGGGGAAAATAAAGGTTACTGCTTATTAAATTGAACTAAGCCTCAAAGTTCTCACGTGTTGTGATGTGAAAGTTAGGAAAATGAATTTCCAACTCATGCAACACTTTAATCATTTGACAAGTAACCGAACGACTCCTAGTGGTTTAAAATTGTAAGGTCCATCGCCAATAGCGTCTATGCTATAATGGACGCTTGTTCAAAAGGAGACTAAGCCAAGTTCAACTAGGCTTCGAAATCCTCACATTGCGTTGGAATTGCTTTACATAAATTACGAACAGATTGGTTCGATGGGACACCAAACCAAATTCAACTACGCTTCGAAGTCCTGAAATTGTAGCGGAGTTGCTTCACATAGATTATGAACTGGCATCATTTTTTTTTCTTTTGAATAAAATGAATATTCACCTCGTTTAGCGCAGCATACCCACATCTGGCTCTTATGCCATTAAATCCCAACAGTCACTCGCCAGGCTTTGAATGACATGTAATCGTAGATCAAACCGTCAGTATTATGATTTTCCGTTGCTCATTGTATGGTGACAATTTAGTTCATGCCGAAAAAAACGCCAAAAAACTATTTCTGTCGCGATTACTTTACAATAGCAAGATATTATTTCAACTAGAACAGTTCAATTCCTTCTAGAAAACCTATCAAAACAAGAGTCAAGAAAGCTGCGTATTTTGAAATCGCTACTATTATCAATGCACTCACTCCATCCTTTACTTCCGCATTATTCATTGAAAGTTATCGGAGTATCATCATGTATCGGGGGCGTCTTATCTGCGTGAGAATAATATTCATATGTTACTTAATGTTATAACATTTATCGATGCAAAAGGAAAACATTTTAAAGAGACCCTTTGCCCATTCTTTATCACAATATTTTCTTCCTTCTTCCGCTTGCTTTATTTACTTCTGTGTTATCGATTGCTCTGAACAATTACGATGAACTTTGTAGCTTATAACTGTTAAGTAAATCTTAATGTATTTTTTCAACTTAACTGCGTGATATTTTAAAAATTAATAAACACGAGAATACGCGAATGAGAATGTATTGCGACTATTATTGCAACTATAATCGCTCACAAATTTTACTCATAATTATTCGGTATGATATCGCTTTGGAATGGATTAATAATTAAGATTTGCTTGATAAAGATTCAGAAAGTAATATTTTGTTTTAATTATTCTTGACACTAAAAATTTTATAGTATATATATATATATATATATATATATCCTAATTGTCTGTCATTAATTATATCATGACTTAATATGGTCATGTGGCAATACAACAGCATACAATTGCAAAATAATTGTGTAGATCTGGTAACAAAAATATTTGAGCGATTATAAAGAAAATTACGCTTTTTTTTAACACAAAAAAAATCACTTATTTATTTAATTTTCGTTGCATTGAATGAAACAAACATTGATTGCTACTGTAGTTATGTTACTGGCCTATGTGTAGATAAAGGGGATTGCTATGGGCAAAACATTTCAGTCTACTAGTTAGTTATCGAATTTGGTGATGGGTGAGTCCAAGTTGATGGCAACGCTTTAGCGATTCACTTGAGAAGCAATTAATTTGTTTTCTATTTACTAACGCATTTTAAACTGCACATTACTTACATTAAAAATATTGTGCTAGAAAATTTTATTCATGATTCAAATATCAACACTCTCGGAATCAACTTTTACAAACCAGTTCAGCCTCTGGCTTATGTTGATGGCATTGATATTATTGCTAGGAGTGTCTCAGCCTTAAGAGAAGCATTCTCTTCTTTAGAGATTACTGCAAATCGTATGGGATTGACAATAAATGAGTTCAAAACCAAGTACTTCCCTGTAATGAAAACGCGCCACGAAGCGATACGCTCAATCCTTTAAAGATTGGTCTTCACAAGTTTGAAACTGTACCTTGTTTTAATTATCTTGGATCTCTGCTTAACGCAAAAAATGTCATCATTTCTGAAATCCAAAACAGTATTTCACTGGGCAAGAAAATGTTCATCGGACTCCGCTCTTTACTATGTGGTCCCGTTTTCTTCCCATAAAAATAAAGTTTCTTATTTACAAAACTCTCATAAATCCGTTCCTAATATGTGGCTCGGAAACTCGTCCTCTAACTAAAAATAGGAAATACAAAATGAAGTTTTTGAGAGAAAGGTTCTCAAAAGTATTCTCGGTGACGTCACGGAAAATGCTAGCTATCTTATATGTATAATATCTGCAGAAGGTATAAGAGCTTATCTACAAAAAACAAGAGCAGTTAGTTATCTTGAAATCTCCTGTCGAGAAAGTATTATAGAAGTCAGCTATCTTGAACATATCGTCTTGAACATACTCTTATGAAGCCAGTTCTAATGTATGGCTCGGAAACTTGGCCTCTAACTAAAAATGGGGAATATAAAATGCAGATTTTAAGAGAAAGGTTCTCAGAAGTATTCTCGGTGACGTCAGGGAAAATGGCCTTTGACTACGAAGTTTTAATTTTGAAATTTATAGAATTTTTTATGCGCTTGATATCATTAAATGTATTATAGGGAAACGCGAATAAACTGGGTTTCTCGTACTGTTAGAATAGATGAGAAGAAACCGGTAAAGAAAATTTTTTGTTGCAAAACCATTTTCTAGCCGGAATAGAGGAAGACCAAAACTTGATTCTGTTGAATCGGATTTTAAGGTGATTGGGGAGAGGAATTGGCAGGGGGGATGGGGGACAAAAGACTTGCTATCTTTGATGAATCTTCAAAAGAATGCCTTGACCCACCCTGGGCTGTTGAGACAAATATGATGATGAGGACTTACAATTAGTTAAGATAGCAAAGAAAAGAATTCTCTAGAGTTCAATATGTACGCGTTCTGCTTTCGAAACTCACATCCAAACAATATTCGAACATGCACTCATTGAACAGTCCCTATTCGACATCCCCTCTGAAAACAAATCGTATTGAGAACACTTTTTCTGTTATTACTTATGATTTTTTTTATGTTTCTGTTGCTATTATACAAACAAATTATTGTACATTCATTATTGTACATTTATTATTGTACATTTATTATTGTACAAAGTAGGAATGGGAATTTTGTTTTACGATATGAACTGTTCTTTAACCTGTTCTTTGAGATTCACATATTTTTTTAGATTTATTGAACCAAAACCTTAAACGTATTCAAAGGAAT
>BMAW01053000.1:402471-489320 GCA_019974015.1 Nephila pilipes
GTGTGTGTGTGAGAGAGAGAGAGAGAGAGAGAGAGAGAGAGAGACATGGAAGTTGATAACATGAATATGAGGATAATCACGACGAACACCAGGAAACTGTCTTAATCATTGTTCACATAAGTGACCGTAAGAAGGTGGACACAATTACTTTAGAAATCTCAATGGCTAAGTTATACATGACTTTAAAAATAGGAGCAATGGAGGAAAACTACTAGAAAATACAGAAAGATTGGCTGCAGATTATTAGTTAGTAATGACTGAGTTTTGGTCGCTGCAACTATTAAGCGTAACGCCATTTAAAAAATTTTCGATCTATTGCTACTTTGATTATGAGTTCTTTTTTTTATATTGCTTACCACTTCAATGATGGACCATTCTTAAAAAGGATTATAGATAATAAAAAAAAATCCCATCCAAACGCTTTTCAGCAATTTTTTGATCAAGTTAATGTAAATATGACAAAAATCAGATTTCCTTTTATTTGGATCAGGTAATAGGCCGTCTATTTGTTTTATTTGACAACGTTAAAAGAAAAGCAATACACGCTAGCAGTCCTACCTCTGGCTATGGTATTTTAGATTATTTAAGATATCGTTTAGAAAGACATGTTCCTATTCAACTAGCGAAAAAAAAAACCTAATAATCCCTTTCACAAATATTCCTTTCCGAAAGGGCATTGGAAAGATTTCAAGTTCCTATAACGATTTGAAATTCTTTATCCTAAAGCAAACATTCAATTAACGTAACTAGGGAAACAATATTTATTGGAGGAGTTATTTTTAATATTTGTCCTACTTCTGGTACCTTACAGTCCCATACTAAAAAAAAGTTCTTGGTGGCACGTACTCAACAAAGGGTTTTACTATTTCATGAAGGGAAAAGTTTTCATTAAATTTTTCTTCCATTTCTTTTCATTTATTTTTCTTTTGAATTTTAAAAATAATTATTTTTTCATGATCCAAACAACGATCGTGAAGAGGAAGCGGAAATTTTGACAAAGTGAATAGGAAGAAGAATTTTTCAAGAAAAGAGCTTCTGAGCGAACCCGACAACAACAGTTCGAATGACCATCTAAATCATTTGTTCTCAAGAGGGTTGGTAACCCCCGGGAGGTAAACAGTGTTCTAAGCAGCAGAGGGAGATAGGTGGATGTTTTTAATTAATATTTAATTTTACCCCCCCCCCAATTATTAAATCGATTATCCAATTTACATTATTTGTACCAGTAATAAAACGTAGCGACGGCTGGGGAAGCAGAAAGTTTCATCCCCTACGTTTCCTGATCTCTTTTTTTTTTCAATGCCTATAATGTCTCCATTCAACATAAGAAAGCAAAAAGAAACAGGAGTTCGGTATTTTGCCTCTGGGTGATTTGCGGTGATTTCGTCTTTGTGTGGTATTGACACAAAATGACATTCAACACTCCCTATCGTGAAGATATCGGGAAATGCAGTAAGAGGAATTTTCTACCGCGAAATTCTCAGAATGAGGGAGGAGATGTTCAAAACAGAAACGAAGTCTTATTTCACTTTTTGGGAAAAGCTTGTTGTTGGCAGGATGACCTTGAAGAACTCCACACACAGAACCGATCCCAACCAGTACAGTGTCGGCATCAGCTGTTATCCTTCGCTCAACATATCATTTGGCGAATTCTATTGATCTCGATTAATCGCAGCGCATGCGTTGCGTTTCCTTTCAGTATGAAGGTTTGATTTGATCCATGTTTCTTGTGTTGATTTTTGATTGCTTCATTACTGTTTTTCTCCCAGTTTCGATTTGCTTTCATTGTTTATTTGGCAGGTCTGCTAAGTTAGTGCACTTATTAGTTCTTTAACACGAATTATTAATTTTTAGGAAAGTTATCTTTCGTCATCCTATTTTACTTCCACGAATGATGTTGGTTTACAAAAAGAAGTTTTGTCAATACAGTACCATTTACTTTAAGTTCGTATTTGTGTGTATTTATAATTGGTTCAATTGCAGTAAATTTAAAAATACTCCCGTGTTTACTTTGTAAAAAAGGGCTATCTAATGAGGCAATGAAACCGTCTCCTTTGCAAAAGCCTCTGCAAACAATTCATCATGACAAACAAATTAAAGATTTGTAATTTTTCACGAATATTTGGGTCAAGTATCTAAAGACACATCAGTCTCAGACTTATTAGCAAATTCGTCATAAAAATACGATGATAGTTTGATAATTTCTTGTAATCTATCAAAATCAATAGCTAAATTCGGGAAAATTCGCTCCATAGGCGAAGAGTTAATATTGACGACTATCAAGGAAGTTTTAGAAACGGTTTTATGCCCCCCATCCAAACCCAATGTAAATAAAAATGTCCCATTAAGCAACGATACAGGGAGGGGACTAATTTATGAAATAGCTGGAGAGAGAGAGAGGGAGAGAGACTGAAGTTTCCTCATGGAAACTTTTGATACCCACCAAAATTTTTCTTCAAGTTCATGAATAAATCTTGTCAAGTAATAAGCTTTATTGTCGGCACACTTCCGGTTTGTGAAAGAAGGAAAAATTATTCAAGAGAAATTTCTTGCAAGAAGCTTGATTAAACAAATACCAAAGGTGAATCTATTTTTAATAATTGTCAAAGATTATTTTAAAGAGAGAAATATTTCTTTTGTAAACATGCCTGTTGCCATTGGTGTAAATTCTGCAATGGTGGTTAGTCATCGTCGGTTCGTTGCTCTTTTGAAGAGGGAAGTACCAGGTATTTTAGCTGCTCACTACGTGACTCACAGATAGCATTTAGTGGCAAAAACCCTCATTGAGTCCGTATCAGTTATTACAGTATATCGTATTTGCTACGAGCAAAATTCGCAGATTCAAATATCTATTATTCGGGTAGCTGTGTTAGAACAACGATGAAGAATTCAATCATTTACGTGTACACATCAAGGTTCATTGGATCTCCAAAGATACCAGTCTCAATAGGTCCTAGAATCTTTTAGAATCTGTGCTTGAGTTTCTCGAAGAAAGGATGCAGCTTTGAAAGACAAATTGCTACATTTAAAGATTGCATGACCGATTCATTCGTAAAATTCAATATAATTGATTTGCAGCTTCAGAGCAACAAGCTTAATTTGATCACGACAAATTATGCCATTTTTGCCTTCCTAAACAAGTTCACTTTGTGGAAGCAGAATTTTGGTTGCAACGGATTCAGTTTGTTTCCAATATTGTCAGGTCTGCATAAGAAAAGTGCAATCCCATCCGACGAAGCCCTAGTTTATTGTTCCAGAAGGAAGTTATTTGAAGAAGAAAAAAAGAATTCCACGATCGCTTTCCTTTCTCACTTTCTAATAATTTAATAAATACTCTTTCATAATATGAAATAAGGAATTAAACACATATTTTACAAACAATGAATAAATAAAACAAAAAATATTTAAATATTGAAAATTTTGAGAGTTAGAATTTCTTGTAATTCATTTCATAATTTTTCAGTGAAACAATTGCATACAAATTGAATAAAAATATCTTTTCAATTCTGAAATTTAAAACACTGATATTTTGTCAGGATACAGTACTATTTATTATTATCTTTTACATTAGCCATTTTTTACGCTTATTAATATATGTTTGAACTAGTTTATATATTAGTTTTTCAAATGATGTTTACATTTAATACTGAGATAAATACTTAAGTAATTTTGATTATTAATTAGAGTGATATGTTACCCAATTTTTTTATGTATGTTTTGAAAAATTTGTATTTAAGTGGTATATATTTACGACAAGTATAAATCCACAAAAGAAAATATTCATAACATTCCAAGTGTCATACATTATTTCAAACATTTAAATATCACAAATATCCAGAATACTTTCAATATACTAAACGTATGCTTGCACATTGCACAGCATTACATAAACCAGTTGTAAAAAAAATTAATTTGATCATAATTTTAAAAAATAAATTTTGAATCAAATTTTTTATTCGGAGATGAATCTGAAAACTAATTCTTGAAGTAATGATGCGGTATAATGAAAATTTGAAGCGTTCAAATAAAATTCAGCAGAGAAATTCAAGAACTATTTTTATTGAATTCAATTGAAATTCGAAAATTGAAATACTTTCACTTAAAGCTTAAGGAAAATAAAAGCGATCTTGTAAAAAGAATAACTTTGATAAAATGGAGTAAATGGCATAAATTATTCACTTAGCTTTAAAGCGGAACTAAAGAACGTTATGCTATGAGTAGCAAAACGGAATAAACAAATTTATTTCTGTTATGGCAAAACGGAAAAGTAAAATTTATTGACATAAGAAGCATAAAATGGATAAAAGTAATTCAATGCTACATTGCAACATGGAAGAAAATAAAAGGAATTCAATTTTTATGTAGAATGTTATTAATTTGTCAAAATTTGTAAATTTATCATTTGAATTTAAAAAAAAAGTTTTTAGTAGCTGTTTTTAAAACAGTTAGCAGAATAATTTAAAATTCGAGTGGACGTTCTGATTGCCAAAAGTGAGATTAAGAAGGTGATTCCTTGTTAATTAATAGTTTCATTCTATTGAGCTAATATTTCAAATGTTTCATAATAGATTCTGCGCAGCATTATTTCAACTTAAATGAGTAAGCAAACGATGTACATATATATAAATACACTCTATAACAGAAAAAAAAATAAATAAATTAAAACGACGCACCAAGAAAGAGTTGTCCGGTGGACACAAAAATTGATGGATAGGTAAATTATGTACAGAATAGAAAATGATTAAAATTTCAGAAAAATTGAATGATTTATTTCAGAGTTACATAGTTAAAAAGTAACGAGCTCAATCAGGTGTTGACCCACCTCTTGCCTGGATGTAAGCTGCCACACGACGTGGTATAGAGTGATAAAGCTCCCTGATGGTCTCCTGCGGTATTTCTTGCAAAATTTGCTCCAATTGTCGGGCTAGGTCATCGACATTTCCTGGTAGATGCAGTCGCCTTCCCATCATATCCCAGACATGCTCGATTGGAGAGAGATCTGGCTGGACAAGGAAGTGTTTGACATGCCGTAAGGCAGTTCATAGCAACACGTGCCGTCTGTGGTATGTCATTATCTTGCTGAAAAATAAGACCAGGGTACTGCAAAAGGAACGGTAGCAAAACAGGTCTCAGAATGTCGTCGACGAACCGCTGTGCTGTAAGTGTACCTCTAATGACGACCAAAGGGGTTCGGTATCAAGGGAAATGGCACCCCAGACCATAACTCCTGGTTAAGGGCCTGTGTGGCGTGCACTAGGGAAATCAGGACTGGCACGCTGCTCTGGGCGTCTCCAGACACATCTTCGATTATCTATAGGGACACAGTTGGAAGGGAGATTCGTCGCTAAACACTATATGTCCCAGTCAGCATCATTCCAACCTGATCCAGCTAAGCTCCACTGTAATCTGGCTCGACAGTATGCAGACGTGAGTAGCAAATGGCGTAGCGGTCGGTACGAGCGTAGATTTCGCTCTATCAACCGTCTGTGAATGGTCATGGTGGACACTCGTGTGCGGGTCGCATGTCTGATGGTTGATAACGGTTAATCAGGTGCTGTGACAGCTGATCTAACAATCACTCTGTCCTCCCGATCTGCTATGGCTCTAGGTCAACCGCTACCATCGTGACGCTGAAATCTGCCATTGTCCATCCATTCTTACCAGCATCTTCTAATCGTCGCATCGCTTTGGTTCATATGTTGAGCAATTCTCCGATTTGCCCAACCTGCCTCTTTCAATCCAATGATACGACCTCTTGCAAACTTTAACAGTTGCTCGTAATGAGCTTGAATCCTACGGCGAGGCATTTTTTGAAAAAGGCCTCGCCGTTGAAAGGTATCCTAAATCGCAATGCAACAGAAAATTTGACCATCAGATTGATAATTGCTTCTTATATACATCTGTTGAGAGCGCAATTCCGTTGCGCTGTAGCTACCGCTATTCATTCATTGGACATTTTAATCATTTACATATGTTCGGTCCAAATGTCTTTGGATACGAAATTTTATTACAATCGGGCAACTCCTTCTTGGTGTGTTGTTTTTTCATTTCTTTTCGTCTCCTCTCTTCTTCTTCTTCTTTTTTTTTTTTTTTTTTTTTTTTTTAATGTAAAAGTAAACGCATATTTCTCACAAATTAATACTTCTTATAAGGAAATTAAATTCGCTCAGGTTTGTTAAATGACGGCAATATATGCATAGTAGGAATATTCCATGCATGCTAAGTAGTTGCAAATGAAATAGAAACGTTTTCTAACAATTACGAAAATTTACCCAGGGGACTGTATAAATATTCAGTAAAAACATCAGGTGCTTATATGTCAGGACTCTAAATTTGTTTGCCTTTCGAAAATTTGGCAATTATTGGACTTTGGTGATGGCTTAGAGTATCGCTTAGCATATCGTTACTTCTACTAATCTTTAAAAAAATTTCTCTCTAATCTTTTTAATATCAAGTTCTTTTCAAAAAGATGAATTGCTTTTATTTTTCCTTAGTATCACATGTCACATCAATTGTCATTTCTAAGTTCATTTTACTTTTCCTGTCAGGCACTACATGTCTACAGTAATTCAAGTAAGAAATTCTTGAGAAATACTTTTCGAATTGAGCATTTTGGGGTAAAAGCTTATAAAGAAGGATAAAAAAATACATTAATATACTTTTCTTTCAATTATTCTACAAATAACTTCAATTGTTTTTTAAGTAAAGATGTGATATTTATTAATCTTTAACGCGAAGAATGCTTCAAGAAATAATGTGTCAAATGGAAATTTGAAATGTTCAAATATAAACACATTGGGAAGTACTTTAACAATAGCTACTGAGTTAAAATGAAATTAAATTTAAGTACTTTCAACAAAAATTTGATTTAATTAAAACAAGGCAGAGATCTCTTGGAAAAAACCAATATGATAACATTGAATAAATAACATAAATTATTCATTTAATAAAGTGAAATTATTTTGTTGTTACTTCCTTAAGGAACCATGAGGATATAATTCATACACTATAATTTATATGTTTATATAACAGTACATCTGAAAAATACAATTTTTAATTTGTACATTATATGTATTTGAAAGCATTAGATCTCCTCGTTAAATGATTTTTCTTTCCTCTATTTCAATAAAAGCATGGTTTGCTATTTTTATCGAAAGCGTAGCTGAACGATTATAAGAACATGACCATGAAATTTGGTTCAAATAATCTAAAAATACTAATAATTAGGGTTGGGAATTTCTGTTCGTTTGGTTGAGCTGCTTTTACTTGTTTTTGTTTCATTTAAAATAAAACTACGTTTTAACCTGCTCTTGTCTTTGAAATTCGAAATAGAAATTCAAAGATATCCTAATGAATTTAACACTATATAATTATTACATATGATTACTTTACACATTTTAGGAAATATCAAATCGGTTGAATTACAAAAAATTAAGTTTTTAATTAAACTAATACTTAATAGAAATATCGCACTCTTTCCAAAACATAACATACATTTCATAAATATGTATTCTTTTAGTTCACAGAGTAACTACAATAATTAAATACTGAGTGTATAAACTGTTATAATTATTTTCTATGTTTTTAGTAAGTAGTACAAATTAATAAAGGTACATATGAAATATATTACATATTTAAATTTATATTCAACTCTTATTTTCTTCACTAATACACAATAATAAGGATCAAATTAAAGAAAAAATTGTCATAAAAGTTATTTTTAAATCATTCTTAGATTTGATGAAATTCATCAATATATAATAACATTATATATTTAATTGATTTTGCATCAATAAATATAAATCATCTGTAGCAAAACATCTTTGAGTTAATCACACATTATGAGTCTTAAATTACATGTTTACAATCAAAATTATTCTTTGGAAGAATTATAAATGCGTAACTAAAATTTATGTGTTGTATTATGCACATCATATAATGCTTTTTACGCTTACTTAATAATACGAGTATCTAATAAAAAAAAAAAAAAGCAAGAATGTTAAAATTAGTTCGTAAGTTTAAAAATATACTAAATTAAGAGTAGCTTGAAAATAAAAAAAAATGTACATTAAATTCAAAACAATTCAGTTTTTGATTCCATTTGAGTGTGGATATTGATTTCGAAATGGACGAAAGAACCAAAAACCCACGTATCGGAACGACCCATTCCATTTCGCAAAAGTTTACCTTAATCATTACTCAACCTCAACCGTTCCTTAACCTACTTCGGCCAGTCTACTAGAAGACCTACCAAAACAGATCCTATAGCAATGCCAGCAATATCTTCGGGCTTCTTTAGCGGTGTACAGCCTTCCGTAACATGTCGTGTTATAGAAGTTTATACACCTAGGAAGGCTGAGAGGAGGAAACGACTCTGAATAATTCGGAACAGCAAAGAACAAGTTTCTGATGGATTGCTGATTCAGTTGTTATCGCTCTTTTATATGAACTGGTTAGCAAAAACTGGGAGTTCTTCCGATTCTTATCCCTATAAAATTCAAAGATAAATTGAGCAATCGAAATATTGTCAACCTTTGTTTTTTGAAATTGTATAGTAAAAATTTGTAGTTACTTATATTTTTATAAACGAACGACATAGAATGATAAGTAAAATTTGAATGCAAAGGGAAAATATGGAACTTTTTTTTCAAGTGTTTGATAAAAACTTCCTTTAGTTACTTGTATAATGTCAACTCGATATGTAAATTCATGCCAAGCACATTGTAAAATGTCAGAGGTAATTTATTGTCCGATATCAGAAACCCGTTGTTTAAGTTCACATAAATTTGTGGGCAACTCGTGGCGCATACACTTTATCTTGTTCAAACCCCCAAAGGAAGAAATTACAATGGACCATATCAGATGACTTACGTGTCAACTGTCAATATCAAATCATTTGGTCCACTGCGTCCTAAGCAACTGGAATGTTGTTCCGTGAAAGTTTCTGAAACAGTTTTTGTGAAATAGCTTCACTTAGGACTTACAAGGACAATCCTTTTTCACAATATAAAACCTCCCTGATTTTTCCTTTATATTCATGTATTAATTATCATTCTGTGTCCTTTATTTTTGAAAATATAGAATTTGAAATCGGATGAATCATTTTGAATTATCCTGTACTTCGTAGTAGGTGTACGGTTATTTGTGATTTGTATTATAGTACTTACTTTGTTCACAACGAGATTTCATGCTCAGTAACTTCCGTACATTAATAGCATTCTTACGTATCAAGTAGTTTTTTTAATATATTATGTTTCAGCAAAAATACAACTATTCTAATTTAATTCAAAAGTACGACTTTCGTCAACAATTTTTCGTTTAGTTTTATCACCACCAGGCATTCTGAATGTCAGAACTTGAAATAGACGAGTATTCATTAACACAAAATAATAAAAATTTATTATAGGAAGTCAACATTTTTTCTTAAAAATTAACTTATCAAACACGGAATAATTTTTCAAATTAATACGGTTTTTTTTTTCTTGTTTTTTGTGAAAGCGGAATATTTAATGTTAGGCACTTCAAGTGAGACAGTATCAGACTAATAGTGTGTGTGTGGAAGATATTATTTTACTATTTATTTATCGGCTGTTAAAATATTTTATACAATTGATGGGAAAAGTCGATGAGAGAAAGAGGGCGTCATTTCAACACTACTACTAATACTTCATTAGCGAATGTTGTAGTTCATTCATCATTAATCATGTATAAAAAGAAATTTCAAAAATTAAGGAGCGATATGTTTATCAAATTTTTGTTGCATACAATTATGTTGGAAGGGCCTCAGATATTCGTTGTGGGCCACGAGTTTCACATGCTTGTTTTACATTAATGAATAATCCAAGAATTCCTGCTGATGAATTTTTAATATTTAAGGCTCTCGTCTAACAACCATTTTGATTAGGGAATGTAATTTTAATCTATAGAATTTCTGCTACCTTCTTTTTATCTATACTATTTTACCTATTTGAATACAAAAAAAAAGAGCTTCTGAAAGAGTAAAAAAATAACGAAGGTTTCTGTGGAATTACTTTCCCCCTCCAATTCTTAAAAATATTTTTACCCTTATTTTAATAATTCGTTTGTGAGTGTCCCGGTTTAAAAAAATTTTTAAAAATATTTTTAAGAATCGGAGGGGGAAAGTAACTACTCAGAAGTCTTCATTATTTTTTGCTGTTTCAGATGCACTTTATTGCATTCAAATAGATCAAATAGTAAAGATTGAGATTTGAGAAATTCCATGGGATTATCATTCAACTACGAAATCAAAATAACCGATAGACGGGAGCCTTAACATATAAATTTCTTAAAGCAGAAGCAGAGTGTCTGAAACAAAAAAAAAGAAAAAAAGAAAGAAAATATAATATATAACAACTATTTTATTGTTGTGGATCACAGTATTTTTATTAATCATTACAATTGAATTCATTTTTTACTGTAAATTTATTATTGAAATCCTTTTGTTAAGTTGTTTTATTTTACTTTTTACACGTACGCCTCCAAATGCGAAAATAATATATACTTCGATTTCTTTTTAAAGTGAGAGTTTTGAAATTTTATGAAAATATGTGAATTAGATCGTCAGCCTTATATTTATAGAACTAATAAATTCAAGAGCAGCAGCAATAATATTTTGATTAATTTGATTTCAAATAATTTTTTGTCACTGAAAAAGATAGTGATTTATTCTGATACATTAATTATTATAGTTGTAATCAATATTTCTCAGATTTACATGTTTTATTATTCGGAAATAAATATTATGTAATGGGGGGGGGGGGGTTCTGATGTGGCAAATCAAGCAGAAATTCCAATATTTAGTTTTAGAATCCAGATATGTGAGTTTTCATTACAAAACTAAGCAACGTTAAAATGTAACTTTCGTTAATACTATTGTATTTTCAAAATAAATAAATAAAATAAAATAAAAAACGAATTGAATTATTGTATGGAAAAATAGTAATTTAAAAATAATTTTGGGTAATTTTTAAAAATTATTGTTAAAAAATGCTCTGTAAAGGCAAGCTATGAATTTTAAGAATTAACGCCTGTATTCTTTATACATATCGTTTCATGAAACTCAATATTTTAAATACACCCATAAGCCTATTGTACATAATGGTAAAAATTTATTTTTTCTTATGGAAAAATAATCTCTTCCAGAACTTATTAATATCATTAATATTAAAATAAACAAAATTCGGTAATTTATAAGAAAGTGTCAAGAGATACAGTTGTATTTGTTATACTTTTAAGATCACTAAAAGATTCCTATAATATAGAAG
Organism: Nephila pilipes; assembly: GCA_019974015.1. Classification (NCBI taxonomy): domain Eukaryota; kingdom Metazoa; phylum Arthropoda; class Arachnida; order Araneae; family Nephilidae; genus Nephila; species Nephila pilipes. Next base: position 413,757 of record BMAW01053000.1, read on the forward strand.
GATTATAAATTCTTAGATGACAATTCAAAATAAATAAATAAATTTAATTTATTTCCGATTCTTTTTTTATATAAAAAGAGAGTGTAGTTGTAAACTACATACTCTCATACTACTTATCTTGTCAAAATCGTAAGAGGAAATAAAGCAAGTAAAAGCAGTTAGAAATAAAGCCAAAATAATAGTAGAAGAATAGTTTTTTTCCCGAATATTTCCAATTCTGATAACATATTTACCAATCAGTAAAAAATAACAGTACATCGAAATCATAAGAGATAACTTCAAAGCCTTTTGGGGAAATATAATAGAATACTACAGCAGAATATTGAAGTATGCTAATTACTTTTGAGTTCTAAATTCAAATAACATTAAGAGAATTACTGAGCATTTCTCTGGTATATACCTTTTAAAATTTATCTTTACAACTATGTAATTCTAATTGATTCTACAACTAGGACTCTCATTGATCATAACTGTATCAACACTAATGAAATGAATATGTTGTAAAAGACGATTATATATAAATGAAAAACATAATGATTCAAACTATAACCATATGAATAACTAAATGTTTCGTTTACAAAAGTAAAAAAACTCAAAAGTAAAGTAAAAAAATTACTCAGAAAAGCTTAGCCTATTCCTTAAAATTTCAAAATTTATTTTTAATATTTACAAGAATTTAGAAATAAATTAACTCTTTTAAAATTTCGACTCTATTTAAGACTATTCGAAAAGCGAAATTCCTCTTGCAGTTTTTAAATACACACCCAAAAGTGACTTAAAGAATTATGTAGAAGAATGTACTATAGCAAATCAGCAGTACAAAATTCAAAAGCGCTTGCATCATGTAAAAATATGCAAGGTAATTTTCAGCTTAAATGACTTGTGCTTTATCCTTTTTGACTTACTTGATATCGTTCCATTGATTTAAAATAGTGATTCAACATTTACATTTATAGATTGAACGATATATTAACGCTTTATTGCAGGGTATCAAACACATATAGGTAAAATTCAAATACATATTTTGTCTCAAGAAAAGATAAACGAAGTAACTCTGAGGAATTTTCAGAAAGTAGTAAATTTCGTATTATCCGTAAATTCGTAAGAGTTCTTAAGGAGCGCTTAACCTTACAGAACTCTTTCACGGACATCTGTTAAGAGGGAAATAATTTTTTCTAAGCAAGGTGATTTATTGTTTCACAAAGAAATTATTTATCAAGTAAAACTCTCTTATCAGATTGTGTTACCAAAGAGTTAATGGAATAATGTTTTGGAATTAAATCATAATTCTACTTTTATGAATCATTTAGGAATGCGAAACGCTAAAGAATTATGATGAGAGAATGTTGGGTCGGGGGACAGAAGCTTAAATATTTACTCTATGCTCAATTAGTGAAAAAATGTAGTAGTTATTAAATTTTTTTTTCATGTTTCTTATTCTGCATATCTTTATCAAATCCAAGTGATAATACGAATAAATGAAAGACTGACGAACATCGAAATTTTTAAGAAAAAGGGAAGTGGAGTTTTCCCTTAAGAATTAAATAGTAATATTATATATCAGTGATGTGTCATAATGCTATTAGTGAACCCAAACTGTACATCATTAGTCGTCATCATAAATAAATATATTACAATTACGAAAGATTTTTGAAATAAGAAAAATTGAGAGCTGAAGTTGAGATTGAAAAAACAACAGAGTTTCATGTTTTCTAAAATAACACATGAAAGGGAAGCGGTGGTGCTTGCAAGCTACGTCTTTTCAGAGTTGATAGCTAAGCACTCGAAATCTTTTACTGAGGTGAATTTATAAAGGAATGCCCAATTTAAACTGTAGAAATTGTTTGTCCAAGAAACGTGAAAGCTTTTCTGGCAAATCCCTTTATCTCAAAATTCAGTTGCGGAAATAGTTACTGATTTGGCTGAAAATTTAAGGTATCAGATAAAAGCAAAATCATCCAGTTTCAAAGCTATTTCTATTGCCTAAGTCGGAAATAGAAATCGGGATGTAGTTCTATTAGCTGTGTATTTTTATGTGCATACGAGACGGATTTCAATATTTTTGAGGAATTGCTAGAGCTAGTACCGATGTATAACACTTGCATTGGACAAGACGTATTTAATTGTGTTTTTGACCTTCTACTTTGAAAATATTATCTATCTATGACAAAAAATTAATTTCTGTAGCTACAAATGGAACTCCTTTGAAGAATGGCAAAAAAAAAGGGGTTCATTGCACTACTTCAAAAAAAATTGAAAATGATGGATCCAAGATTCATCATACTCGTTGCATTATATATATCAAGAAATATTATATAAAATGAGGAGTAGGCAATTGTTTTGGCTCGTGGGCCACTTTTCGGAAGCGGAAGTTTACGGCTGGCTGCATCTTTTAAAATGATTGCATTTATTAATTAACTTTGCATTTCAGAAAAGGTATAAATTGTACCATAAAATTAATAAATATAAATTAAATTAAATAGTGGCAGTTTTATTCAATTTATTTTTTGCGCTAATTTCATATCATCTATAGCTGCGTCATTCATTCCTAGATGATCCTAATATATCTATTGGGGGGGGGGTTCTAAATCAGGTGTCGTCCTTATCATTTGACCGAGGTTCAAAATTACGAGGTTCGTCCCCAATAATTCTCGTGTTGCTTCTAGGGCGACGTTAATAAAACCAAACCTAGGATATCTAAAGCAATCCTGAAAACGCAATTACTCCTATCTAAGTTTCCTAGGATGTTACTGAAATAGACAATAACACCGCTCCTCCTTGTCAAATATCTGGAAAAGCATGGCTTCAATTCCATCATTGTAAATATCGGTATCTAAAACAAATTGTTTGTGCGTTTGAAGATAGGCCAGTATTGGTGTTACTGAGGTTTCCTACTTTAAATAGTTTAACGACCTTTCACATTCTTCTACCCAATTTAACTCTATTTTTGCTTCGGTTAGTCTATTTAGTTGTTTCGCTAAGGCTAGGAAATTCTACACAAATTGAAGGCAATAGGCATGGTATCGATAGTAATAAGTTCCGGGAAATTACAAAGACCGCAAACCATTTTTGCACAGAACCATTCATTTATTGTTCTTGCTTTCCGTGTATCAGCTCTTATACCATCTGCTGATACGATATGTTCAAGATAGCTGACTTCTATAATACTTTCTCGACAGGAGATTTCAAGATAACTAACTGCTCTTGTTTTTTGTAGATAAGCCTTATACTTTCTGCAGATATTATACATATAAGATAGCTAGCATTTTCCGTGACGCCATCGAGAATACTTTTGAGAACCTTTCTCTCAAAAACTTCATTTTGTATTTTCTATTTTTAGTTAGAGGGCAAGTTTCCGAGCCACATATTAGGAACGGATTTATGAGAGTTTTGTAAATAAGAAACTTTATTTTTATGGGGAAAAAACGGGACCACACAGTAAAGAGTGGAGTCCGATGAACATTTTGTTGGCCAGTGAAATGCTGTTTTGGATTTCAGAAATGATGTCATTTTTTGCGTTAAGCAGAGATCCAAGATAATTAAAACAAGGTGCAATTTCAAACTTGTGAGGACCAATCTTTAAATGATTGAGTGTATCGCTTGATGGCGCGTTTTCATTACAGGGATGTACTTGGTTTTGAACTCATTTATTGCCCATCCTATACGATTTGCAGTAATCTCTAAAGAAGAGAATGCTTCTCTCAAGGCTCAGACACTCCTAGCAATAATATCAATAGCATCAGCGTAAGGCAGAAGCTGAACTAATTTGTAAAAGATGATTTCACAAGTGTTGATGTTTGAATCCCAAATAACCTTTTCCAGCGCAATATTGAAGAAAAGTCATGAAAGAGAGTCACCTTATCGAACACCATTTTTAACACTTAAGCCCTCTGAGAGGGGACCCATGAATTTAATTTTACAGCTGGTGCCACTCAAGGTAGGATTATTTATCACAGCCTATCAATAGGTTATAGGAGATTTAATTTAATTCCGGGAGTAGTATACAGCATCAGTACTTTCAAGTTTAGCTATATCAGTCCTTATCAGAGTTATGTTGGTTCCATTATCAATTAATATCGAAACTGGGACTCCACTGATAGTTCCTTCATTGTATAGTCCTTTACTATGTCCACACATTGGCGAGATTGAATTTTGCTTTGGGTACATTCACAGAAAAAGGCCTGTAAAACTACACGGACCCTCACCTGTTAAACCATGTGGTCTTAAATTTTCCTGATTTCTTAAATGGTTGTTTGCTCTCACAGTCGTAAAGTCTCTTTGGATGTGTTCTTTTCTATTAAAATTCTATTATCCTAACTCTCATAGACGACGAGAAGTATTTAATTTTCTTAATTGCTCTTTGAATTCATTAATTTCTCTAAATTTTTGATGCCCGGAACGCTTTTTAGTTTCTCTTGTAGTATTTTTTCTAAGGCTTTCTCTAGTACTTATTCGAAATTTTTTTAGTAGGCTTCGAAGTGGATCTAACATCTCCAAACTTGATAGACACAGAAGGGTAGCTTTCAAATCCTCGGTTTCAATAAACCTGCTGATACCATTTCTTAATAGCATTGATGAAAATATTCGGCAGCTAAAGTGTCCCGCACTTATATTGAACATGTAGGAAAAGTAGCTCATATTAGCTTCTCTATTTCTATGGCAAGTTCCTGCACGCTTTACTCAGATTTCTATCTTTTTGCCTTAAATTCAGTCCATCGCTTTAAATGATACCCGACAGCCTGTTTTATGGTGCTAAACCATTTATCTGAGAAGCTTGAATAGCCTTTAACTCTTCAGCTATTCGCCCGAAAAGAACTGCTACGAGTCGAGTTACTCTTGCCTGGTTATCTCAACTATTAGCTTTGGAAACGATACCAAATTGTGTTATGAATACAAACCAAGAAGTATGTCCATCACAGGTTGGGAGTTTGACCATGGGACGAGATGCAAGGCTTTCCGTCCCTGGAATTGCATAAGCTGGACTGGTTTCTAAGAATTCCAAATGTTTCTCGAAATCCTGGAGTCTCTCGTCATCAGCAGGACAGACTTCTAAAAATTCTAGACTTTCCAGAAATCCAGGAGTTCATCGTTTAATTCTTCTTTTACTTTCTTTTCGAAGTCTCTTGGAATCTGTCATCTACTTTTACATTTCAGTTATTACTACATTTCAGTTGACAAGTTTGTAATTACTGTTAATGATTGTAATTTTGAACATTTATTGTAAACATTATTGTAAAAAAAACATATTCTGAGTTAAAAGAAATTTTTCCTCATTCTCATCTCATTTCTTTTTTTGTGTGTGTGTGTGTGTTGTATGCCCCTCTACATCACTTATGCACATACTTTCTTGTTAAAAAAATATTTGTTTTACGGGCTAAATCACCACCACCACTCGATGCTTGTATCATGATTTCAGATCCCCATATATATGTGTGTGTGTGTGTGTGCGTGCAGTAGCAGATCCTCCCAAAAAATCGAAAGGGGGAGCACTATTTTTTTTCGTTAAAAAGTTCATAGCGCTTAATGGTGTTTGTTTATTTTGTATTATTCATGTTTATTTAGTCCTTAATCTAAATGTAAACTTAATATTAACTCGGGAATAATATTCAAATTAAAAATTAAAATCTTACAGTAACAATAGATAGCTCAGTCCTGTGCTTGCACATAACAAAAGCTTTGCAGTAAAATAAGAAAATAAATACTTTTAAGTTTGACTGAGATAACTTGGTTGAAATTTCCTGGTCAGATACGTTGCGAGGGTGGTTCAAAAAGTACTTGTATTTGAAGACAGATGGCATAATTAAGGTGAATTGTTGTTACTATTGAATGCTGTCATCCATTAAACGGAACCGAAACATATTTGATATCTTGTCATGAGTGTGTTTGATTTCGCAGTCATTTTCTGCAGAATCAAAATTTGATTGCTGCCGCGTCGAGTTGACGTTGCGTCAACTCGATGCATCAGCAATCAAACGCGTCAGATTCAAAAAATCATTTTGCGTCAAATTGTCACCGTTGAGGAGACCTGTATTCCTCATTTTACACCAAAAAACAAGCATCAATCAAAACAATCGGTTGCTTCCGATGATTCTTCTCCAAAAAAGGCGAAGAGGATCTTATCGCCCTGAGAGAGAGATAAAAGTTATGATAAAGAATTTGTGTGGATCGAAAGGCGTCATGATCACGAATACGAGTAACGGAGACTTAGAGAACTGTCCAATGATCCATGATGTTTACTAGAAAGAAACCATTTTCGATACACGTGCGCCATCTCTTGGATTTTCTATGGACTTATTGAACGACCTTCCTATTTTGTATGTGCTTGAAATTATGATAGGGAGACACATGAATCATTCCTTCCCCCTGTATTCACCATTGTATGTGTATATGTGTGCAAATGATATCCATTGTTAATTAAATTTTTAAAAACATTTATTTGTTTATTTACTTATTTGCTTTTTATTTATGAATAAATTATCATGATGACCAAAATGTTTTTTCTAATAGAAACAAATATTATAATTTTACGTATTTAAAAATAAAGAAAAAAAATATCCAAAGCTATTTTTATTCAAAATAAATACAGTACAAAAGATTATTTTCTCCTTTATGAAAAAATCTGCAGATTTATGAGCGTTTAATGCTTACATCTAACCAGCTTTAAAAATGTATTTTAATTTATTTACTGTAATCATTGCAGCGCAATTAATCAATATGTAGATTCCCCTTAATATATTCACATGTTTTAAAATATTATCTGAATGCAAAAATTATACAGAAACATACTGGTTAAATACTTCTAATATATTGAAGTGAAGAGATAACTAATTTTCTTTTAGGTTGTTCATTATTTTTTTTCTTATATGATCTGTTTTAGTTATTTAAATGAAATATTTATTACTAATTTTCAATTTCACATCTCTATTGTAAAATAAAAATAGCTGCTGAAACTAGAGGGCGCTGCGCGCCATACGAGATGCTCTGTACCAGATAAGTAACTGCCTTCCTCAATGTATGATCTAGATATAATGGTTTGAAATTTAGTAGCGAATATTAGTCTCAGTTTAAATGTGGTTTGCGAGTGTGACATCTTCATATTAAATTAATTTAATGATGTCAATCTAGTCTCATCGATTATTTAATCAATCGATGATTTTAAAGCCGCCAGTCTGACAGAAAAGCGAAATTTCCATTAATCTAAATTACGAATTTTTAGTGTTAGTTTATACAATATCATTTAACACTTAAATTTTTTATCTCTTCCTTCCATCACTTAAAACTCTTATGGGCTCAGATCCATAAAGGCATAATGTACAGCATCGGTTTTTAATTTTTTTTATTATTCATTGACATCGTACTTAGGAGCAACACGAGAGCTATTAGCGACAGACCTAGTAGTTTCCTGTCTCAGCCAAGTGGTGAGGACGATATCCGAATTGGTACCCCATTCCCCTGAATTCCACGCCATCCTGATCTGAGGAAGTATATCTTATCAGATTTTACGTGTATCAGCCCCGCTGCACGGAAGATCTTTAGTGATATCAGGACTCGAACCCACGCCTTGATTGGAACATTGCTGGCTATGTTCTCGCAACCATGACTACTAGGCTACCGATACAGTATAAGAGCTTGAATTTAACATACACAGAAGCGTCGTTTTCTTTTGTTAAAGAAACACAAGACACACAAATCATTTTTTGCCAATATTTTATATCTGAACAATCTAATAATTACTTTTACTTGAAACTATTAAACGCCTTTCATATCTAATAGAATGTTTTGAACACCGTTTATTTTGTTCTACTTTTCATGTTCTTTCTTTTTTTTTTTTTTTTTTTTTTTTTTTTATAACAATCTGAATATATATATATATATATATATATATATATATAACACATGGATCAATAAGTCCCGAGACTGTGCGGTCGTTTTTTTGCGATTTCCTCCTTCAAACGCACCAGCAAGTCAATATAATAATCACTGTTGATCGATTTACCATTTTCGAGGTAGTCAATGAAAATCACGCCATGCGTATCCCAAAAAACTGACGCCATGACTTTGCCAGCTGACTGCTGCGTTTTCGGACGGCTTTCGCCAGCTGTGCGCCACTGCCGCTTCGACTCTGGAGTGTAGTGATGTATCCATGTTTCGTCCATGGTCACGTAACGACGCAAGAAATCTTTTTTGTTGCGAGTAAATAGCGATAAACAGCTTTCTGAATCATCGACTCGTTGCTGTTTTTTTTCCATCGAAAGCAATCGCGGCACCCACTTGGAAAAAACCTTTTTCATGCTCAATTTTTCATGAAGGATAGTAAATACACTTCCATATGATATCTGTGTCATCTCAGCAATCTCACGGAGCTTCACTTTACGATCTTTCATTATAATTTTTGTCACTTCACTCACATTTTCCGGTGTAACGGCTTCCACAGGTCTACCCGAGCGTTCCGCGTCATTTGTGTCGGTACGACCACGTTTAAACTCGGCAAACCACCGACAAATCGTTGCTTTTGATGGACAAGAGTCCGGGTAACATTTTTCAATCCATTGTTTCGCTTGCACGGTGTTTTTACCCATTAAAAAACAATGTTTTATCAGAACACGAAACTCGGTTTTTTCCATTTTTTAAACAAACTACAAAACGACTTTACTCCAACCTCGATAACTCAGCTGTTTCTGGTCCGATCGACTTAAAATTTTGACACGTTTCAAGCAAAGGTTAGTACTCTAGAAAGACCTGGTTACTGGTTTACTACGAGCGCCATCTCTGGGTTAGTCTCGGAACTTATTGATCCATGTGTTATATATTGATCTTATTTTCTTGGCTTAAAATACTACTTTTTGAAAGATATGGAAAAAGAGATATTTTTAATTCTGCTTTATTTTTATTCACAATTTAAAAAAAAAATAGCAGATATTATAAAGGAAAAAGTATAAATTACAAATCTGTAACGTCGAATCTCATTTTGAACAAGTTATTAGAGATTGATCAGAATAATTAAAGTTGTTGACGTAATCCATTTTTAAGACACAAAATAATAAAAATGTCATGGCTCTAGAATTCATTCAATTTTTTTACAAACAAAATTATTGAAAATAAAATTAAAAGTTAAGACGAGAGTGAAATAAATAAATGTGTGAAGTTCTTCAACATAAACAAGTAATACAAAAAAAAAAAAAAAGAAAAAAAAAGAAAAAATTAATGTCAATTCCTACTTAGGTCAACAAAGAAAATTTTTATTTAGCTATTTTTTATTAAATAATTACAATTAATATATATATATGTATATATATATATGACAGAATTATAATATTAAGTGCGAAAAGAAATTTTTTTCCAGCGATCTACTGGCTTCGTTACTGACAGTATTTATTCCTATATTTATATCCTGCTAAATATCATACATAGAAGAAATTTTTTTTCTCCCGTATAAAACTAAAATTAATTATTTGAAAATCAAATAAAAAAAAAATCATGCTTCGACGAGATTCGATCCGAAAGAATGAAGATTCTACACCGACTCTCTACTAACTTTGTCATTGCAAAACAAATAACATAGTAGAAGCATTGGCCTGTTTCTTAATTCATCCGGTAAATTAAATGGTTGGAATGCAGTTTAGCCCAACCACCCTTGGCGACAGGAATTATTTGGTGGTATTTTACCAAATGTGACTACCCTGGTCCGCTTCTCGGACTTAAACGTTCAGCCAAAAAAAAAATCGTAAGTTTGCCAATTTTTTGAAATCGAGCCAAGTGATTGGGCTAAACTGCATTTTTACCAATTAAATTAAATTAATGAATTAATTTTTGAAAAAAACTGTATTAAAATCAAGTGTCATCCACTACAAGTTTAAAAAAATGTGTTTGAACTTGAGTGGATGAATAAAAAGTATTTTATTAACGATCGAAAATTTGAACGAAATATATCTATCTAAATATATATATATATATATATATATATAAAGAGAGAGAGAGAGAGAGAGAATGTGAGCTAATAGTAGGAATTTAAAAAAACTGAGTTTAATAATTTTTCTCTGAGTGTTTTTATTACAGAAACAATGATTTCAAAGTTCTCGCGATTTTTTTTAAAGTTACTTTATTATACCTTTTTCTAATGTCTTTTATAATAACTTTGGAATCCCAAAATTCCTATAAAATTAAAGGAATTAAAGGAGGATTATAGAAATTAAAGAGGGGAAGTAGAAATACAGTTAAAAGTTTTATTAGAAATACTTTTAAAAGGAATATACAAGAGCCTGTGCAATATATTTTTCTTCTTAACTTCCTAAGCTAAAAGTCTAAAAATTATACTATGCCTTCAACAAAACTATTTTTTTTATAAATGATACTTTTTCTATCATCATTTAGATTTATTTTCATTAGCAGTTTTAAACGTAAAATAGGAATCTGAATGCGAATATGTGTTGAAGAAAATGATAAAGGTAATTAAATAAAAGAATCAAATATAAATTCCTTTATCTTTGATTTTGCTAATTTACATCCGAGCTTTTATATTAAAAAAAAAGTTTAGAAGAATTGTTATCAATGAATACAAATTATTTATTTTACTTAACTTTTTAAACAATAACTGAGCATTTTCTTTTGCTATAGATGTCTATTACTGTAAACAGAAATATATTTATTAGTTATGCCAGCAATCATTAGATGTACATTAAAATCAATAAGTGTAATTCAAAAACTATTCACAATTGCTTTAAATATGTATGTTAAAAAATGTGAAAACTGTAATTTTCTGATTTTTTTTAAAATTTATATTATAATACAATTTCTTATTAAATTAGATGTTTTAAAAAAAATTATCTGATAATTCCGATTTCTCATTCTCAGTATATCTTCATTACATTTGACTTAGTATTTTATTCTTTATGCAATCAACGATATAAATATTTTGAGCATTTGAAAGGTTAATGCAATTTTGCTTTTGAGTTCTTATAATGTTGTTAAATTAATTGTAATGCATATAGTTAAGCAATACCTATAATTTTAGTAAACAATAGTTCTTAAAACATGATTTTTTTTTAAAAAAACATTTTTTGAAAGGTCTTAGAAAAGTTGTATTAGGAAAGATAAGGAAGATGTAACATATAAAAATAATCATCATTATTTAGATTGATCATTTATTAATGTAGCTCTAGAAGCAATACGAGGACTATTGGCAATGGACCTCACAATTTTGAACCTCTGTCAAGTGACGAGGATAACACTTGATCTGCCCTTCTCTTCAAACTTCCATACCCTGCCATCGGGAGGACTTGGATCCTCAATATATTTAATATGCATCAAATCTGGCGGATTCTAGTAGCATCAGGATTTGAAGTCACGACTTGACGGAAACAACGCCGCCGAGAGCCCGCGACCATGAGCACTAGGCTACCGAGGCCATTTATTGTTATTTAGAGAAGCAACCCCGTTAACGGTTAAAAGCTAGTCTCTGTGTTTTGAAAAAAAAAAAGAAGAAAAAAAGGGATAGAAATTTTAAACACTGATTGAATCTGTGCAAATACAATTTATTAAGTGAAAATATTCCATTGCTGATCTTGTGCAAACAAACTTTGAAATAGATATGTCTAATTTTTTATCAATAAAAAAAATGATCTTACAAAGAATAATTGAATTATTTTAATGAGCAAGATTTAAACTCAATTTAATTATCGATGTTTCAAGCTGAATTATGTAAAGAGCCTTGAGCTATAGACGAATTTTAAATTTAAATTTGAAACTGAAACTTGTAGCTTAAAGGAGACGATTTCTGATACTAGAAACATACTCGATTCGTTAATCTAAAATCGATCTTTGTTAAGAGTTATAACAGAGTCAGAAATATAAAATACTCAGAGTTATTGCTTAAAGTTGTATCAAAGTTTTTATTAAATTTTTATTTTGTCTATCTTAAGTAGTTATAAATATATTGCGGAAACAGCACCTTCTTGATCCGTTCATGCTTTTGTGCTGTCTTCCAGTTTTCCTTTTCAGACGATAGTTTTGTCTGTTTGAACTTATATTGGGGTAACTTTTAACATTTCTGTCTCCTTTCCTTAATTAGATATGAAAATAATAATTTCTAAAAGAAGGGGAAATGAATTATCATCTTAAGGTCACGTGAAGGTTATTTTAATCGATTCTTCTATCGCTATCAAAGATTCCGTCTGCTGCAAAGGTTAATGCTTAAACGAACTTCGAGACATTGGTGGGGAAGGAGATCGTTGGAATAATGGCCAATACAGCTTTTAGAATACTTTCGAGAACTGCAAATGCGGTATTATATCATTTTTCATACTGTAATATACAATTTATAATAATTTACTTTAAAATATTTGAAAGATTTTTTCTTCTTATTGTGTAAAAAATATTGCTAACCAGACTCTGTTTGTAGTAGTAGTACCGGAAATGAATTATTATCTCCGCAAAGGGCGGATTTGATTTTTTAAGAAATATTGCCTTTGTAGCAGTTATATTTGTGAAAAAACTTCTAGATTTTGCCACGCCTGAAGTTTTTAGCATTATTAATAGTAAATTAGTGTATTAGAATTTTAGAGGATATCCGTTCATGAGAAAAAATGTCAAATTTCTAATGTTTACGTGTTAGAACCTTATCGCCAAAATTGGCGAAGATTCCTTACAGTTACGCCAAGTAGTAAACAAGTGGTATATTTGATATGTCAAATACAGGAAATCTTGGAAAATCTCTATAATAATGTTGTACGAGTATTTTATGAATATTTATGAGATAATTAAGCAAATATAAGTTTTAAAAGGAAAATTCACTAAACCAGAGTTAATTATTTACATTAAATGTCATTATTATTTTTTTTTAAAAAAATTTAATTATTCCTTCATCTGTTATGAAAATGTTTTCTAATTTGTCTATTATGCACAAAATGTGTATAAAATTCTCTCAGCATTGATAACTTTTAAGGAATTAATAACATGTAAACTTTTTTGAATAAAGAGGGCATTGTGTTAATTTTTATATTTTTTAAATGGTTTATTTTAAAATTAATTTTATAATGTTGAATTTTTTTTCTGAGTTTATTCTTTTTTTTTTTTTTTTTTTTTAATTATTATTTATTATCTCAAAATTATGGGTAGGAGTGTTGTGGTTACTGAATCAATAACTAAAATTATCTTTAATTTTGTCAGAAATTTATTTTTTGATTACTGTATCAATATATATTTATAATAATTACTATAAAGTGTTCATAATTAATCAATGAAAAGTTTCCTTTGAAATCGGTATTTGTTTTATAGTGCATCATTTGACAAATGGAGTATTTTAGAACTGATATATATAGATATATTTAAAAAGAATTTTTTATATGATTCTATCATGTCAGTTACTAACTTACATATATATTTACAAGTTAATATATGTGTGTGTATATATATAAATTTTAACGCTTTTCAATTGTTGTATATTTAGGTGAAATGTGGAAAACATTATATCCCTCAACGAAATTTAAATCTTCATGAACATATTAGTTTAGGTTTGCTTGCCAGTGCTGGTGTTAAAGTACCAAAATTTGGCGTGGCTAAGACTCCAGATGAAGCTTTACAAGCTGCAGAGAAGCTGGGTAAAATGCATAATATTTGTATTTTAGGATTTGTGTATCGCATTAATAAAATTTTAGCAAAGTTCTGAGAATGAGATGTTTGGTTTTTCATTAAAATAATGATTAATGAGTTTCTGTAAAGTAAAAAAAATATCTAAGGTACTTGTATATTTTAGCAACTTTGTTGTGTAAGCTATGCAATAAACTTTCGATTTAGGAATCTTGCATTTTAAACACAATTGTAGACAGATGATTGGCATTTGCAACTGAAGTAAAAGAATATGTGATCATTTGACATATGAAATGCATTTTGTGGTATATTATGGTTAGATTTTTTATATAGCCAATTAACATAGTTTTTGTTTTTACAAACATTCTTGTTCTGCCTGTCATTTTTTTTTTTTTTTTTGCAAGCCATTTTTTTCCCTCAAAATCTTAGTTTTGAAACTTTTATTTTCACGCAAACTAATTTTTTATGCAATAATTAGAGAGCACTGGATTGGTGTGACTTTCATGATTAGAATTACTTGAATACATTCAATTTATTTTTTAATGGAGATATGAAAGTAATTTTGTACGAATTACAGAATTCAGAAATAAGAATAAATCATCGGTAGCTTTCTTTCATTCTGGATTGTTTTTCCAAGCTATTACTATTGAAGTATAATTTAATTATTAAATTTTATGTTCCAATTTTATTTAATTGTTGGATAATAAGGAAAAACAAGCAAAGCTATTATGTGCTGAAAGTGTAATTTATTAATGCTGTTACTAAATCCTAATGTGTATGTGTATTTTACATCTATATGACAAATCAATTTTTTAATGTGCAAATAATAAACATGTGTTTTTATGTGTGGTTATTCTTGATATCTGTTATAAGTAAAATATTAAGATGATATAATCAGCCTTTCAGTTATATAATAGAAGTAAATTTGTCAATACTGTTTTTCCTTTCATCAAATCCTTTTATTATGGCTGATAAAAGGCATTGGTTTATAATAAATAAATTACAATGTGATGTTAAGAATATGTGTCTTATTTTTTTTTTTTTAAAAAAAAAGCAGTCTTGATTTCAGCTGTCTGGCTTCACACTGTATCATGTTTGATAATTTTATTATGGTGAACTAATTTATAGTTCCGATATACATATATATGTGTGCATGTATGTATATATATATATACATCAATAATTTTTTTAACATTTATACAGTAGGTAAATTTAAGTAAATTTTTCTTGGTATAATTTTTTAAAATCAATCAATCAATTTCCTTATCTTTGTAGATATTTTTTCTTGTTCACAGAATAATGGTGTTTATTTGTAGAGAAGCTTTAAAGAATCACCTCTGCTTGTATTTGAAGGATTTCGGTATTTTTTGTTATGTTATTTTTGATAGCATTATGTTGCCTGTATTGGTGTGTGATTAATAATACTAATTTTTTAATTCTTGTTTTTGTCTTGGTGTATTATTATATCTCATGTTAGAATTATGGTGAGATGTCTATATTAAATTATAAGTATTTCAATATGTTTGAATTTGCTGGATCTTATTGGTATAATTTTTATAACTCTTATTAAGTTAAAATTATTGTTAGGTTTTAAAATATTTTATATTTTATTTACCATACCTTCAAATTATTTAGGACTAAATGAATGTTTTCTAAATTCACCTTTTTCCCATTGGTTGAATTTTTGATTTATTGTATTTCAACTTAATTTTTTGTTTTATATCTTTTAAAAGGTAATTTACTGAAGTGTGATGGCTGGATCCGTAAGACCAGTAAAAACACACTTTATTCCATTCTGCAGAATGGAACAATATTAATTATATTTTCTCATTTTTTTTGTTCTTAATTTTTGTTCTTCTCTTAATTTGCTATGATTTAAATTGGTTTGATTCTTAAATAGTACGTAGTGATTATTAGGGTATTTGGCTGCATTAAATTACTGTTTAGTATTTAAGTAAATTTTTAGCTTATTTTCATTAGAATTTTTTAATATTTGATAATATTTGTAATTTGACTTATTTTTTCAATTATATGGTTTTTCTTATAGTAGTTTTTTTTTTTTTTTTTTTTTTGTTCTAAATAATTTTATGAATTATATTAGAGTTTATCATTTGAAAGGAAAATGTAAAAAATGGAAATAATGTAATTAATACTGTTCCTTACTTTGGAATGGAGTAATGTGTGTTTATATCTGTAATTACTGATCGAACCATCACACTTCAGTGAAATTATATTATAAAAAGATAACAAATCAAAAATTCAGAAATACAACCACAAGAAAAAGGAGGTAAACATATTAAACATCTTCAATTTCACTATGAAATACGAATTTACATTTAACTAATTGTCTAAAATATTGTAACAACTACTTAAAACTTAATTCAGAATAATATGAATTAAACCAAAAAATAAAGACAAAGGTGAGCAATTTGAAATATAATGTAATAAAATAACTACTAGTAACACATCATAAATAAAAGGTTGAAACTTTTTGGAAAAGACAAAATCAATAATGGAAAGAAATTAAATGCATATTCCAAAATAAAAAAAAAACCAATAAAATAAAATTTTAACTATTACAAAAGCTTTCATAAACATAGAAAACACTACACAATTTCATACCAATAGGTACATACCTTTAATCACCATCAAAGTAAAAAAAAAAAAAAAATTGATTGACTTTAAGAAACCAGAAAAATTTACTTTTAACTTACTTAACAAAAAAAGTATGGAAAAAATAATGGAAACAAAATATTCTACAAGCCAAAAATTTAACTTTCAATAATTTCTTTAAAAAAAATTGAATATTAGATTGAAAACAAAATTAAATGTGTCGCCATCTGGATTGAAGAACTATTTATTCAAAAAAAAAAAAACGATAATAAACACATTAAATAAAAAAAAATAATTACACACACATATGTGTGTGTTATAAATTTTTGTCGCATTTATAATTTTTATATTTTAAATTTCTTTTTAAAAATTAATAGGATAATTAGTCTGAACACAGATAATACAGAAATTATTGAAGTTATTTTGAATATTGATAGGCAAAAAAACTAACTTGATATTTCTCAGTAAATAGTTATATATTATATTTCTGAAAATATTTAAACTTAAATTACTATCAAAAAGTGGCACTTTGTTAACACAGAAACAATTCTCTTTTCATAAACGTTACTAATAATCCCATTATTAACGTTTAAGAAATCTGTTTCCTGAGAATTTACATAAGTTTAATCTGATTTAAATATATGAAGAATGAAAGGACAAATCTGGTGTAAAAAAATATCTATATTAAAATTAACTTGAAAAATTATGAGATCATCAAAAAATCATCAACAACAATTTGAAATTATTGGGATCTCTAAATGTATATTCAAAGCAAAAAATGTGGATAAATATTGGCTAGTCTATTACTAGCAGGACACCCTTGAGGTATACCTTTAATTTGCTTATAGTTTTTACCGTTATAACTAATAAGTTTCTTTTACTTCAAGACTAAAAGAAATTTTTCATTTGATTTGGAATGATTAATTTTTTTGTTCTTTATAATTAGTCAAAATAATCGTAATTAAATCAACTAAATATATGGAATCAAATGAATTTTAGATTATAACTATAGAGAAAATGTCTTAATCTTTCATGTACTTAATAGTTTCATAAGTATTTTTATGAAAAGTAGTCTTGTATCAAAATTATCAGTTGTATTTTGTAAAACATTTTGTAATATTTTTCCAGCTATAGTAATGTAAGTATTTGAACACCATTAGTTACAGTTCTAAATTTAATAAGAACTTTGTGAAATTGAAGACTTAGAAATATGTGAGGAAATTTTATCATATTCAAAGTATAACCTATTTTTGAAAACAAAGCTTTAATTTTATTGGCTATTTCTCTATCAATATAATTAGCATTAATAAAAGTATTATTGTTAATTAAATGCTTATACTTCAAATCAACATAAAGTTTCTTACAAATAATCACATAATTCCCTGTTACATTATCAATATAACAAATGTCATCTTGTAACTTTTTAATAGAACTTTAAATCTCTAATCTTAGTCCTGTCATTATCTTAAAAAAAAATTCAAACTTTTAAATTTTTCTTTAAAAAATACACCTCAATTGGTAAATTATATTTAATTGACAATTTTGTTTAAAAATTATGAATGTCTTCATTAGTTTCTTCTTCTTTTTATATAAATATTGTTTTTGGAAGTAATCTGAAACCAGTGCCTTTCTTTGTTCATAATTTCTCTCAAATTTTTTTATCCCTAAAATTTTTTGATTATCTATAAACACATGTTGGTATTCTTCATTAATAAAATCTATATTCCTTACAATTACATCCATTGTAACACTGTAAATCTTTACAATTATTATAGTTATAGAAGTCCTTTTCAAATTTATCATTTAATGGATTTTTTTCTTTCCTAGCCTCTAAGTGGCCGTGGTAGCCAAGTGGTCATTGTTTCGGATTCGTGGCTGAATGTTTTCGTTCAGTCGCGGGTTCGATCCTTAGCCACTAAAGACCTGTCATGTACCCGGGTCTGATGTACGTTAAATCTGTCTGGGCCCAAAGTCCCCATTGGCTTGGTGTGGAAGTTAGGAGAGGGGGGTGCCAGCTCAAGTGTCGTCCTCGTCACTTGGCCGAGGTTCAAAATTACGAAGTCCATCGCCAATAGCCCTCGTGTTGCTTCTAGTGTGACGTTAATAAAAAACTAAACTTCATAGCCTCTAAATCTAAACATTTTCTCTTTTTATTTCTTCCCTTGTATTCTTATCAACATTATTACAAATTTCAAGCTTCATAAAACATTGAGTTCTACAAAAATATTCTTTGTCATTTTGTTTAAACATTTGCATAATAGTTTAATTAAAAACTAATGTATTAAGATCAAATTGGTGTATATTTGAAGTATTATAAGCCCTAATATAATAATTTTCAAATCATAACCTTTTAGTATTAAGCATTATCTTTATATTAATTATATCTACATTTTCTAATTTGTGATGATAAAATTTCAATTTTTTACATCTCTAAAATTTTTAGTATCATGGCTGTGTTGATTAATATGTATATTATTATTTTTCTAGTTTGACCAATATATTGATATTTACATGCTTTTAATATAAATTTGACTCTTAAGGGAATAAACGAAATTTTAAGTTTTACGGAAAATAAATTTTAAAATTAATATTAAATTGTTCATTATTAATAGTTTTAAATGTTTTGCACTTACTATTATTTACAAATATTGTATTTTAATTTATCAATTTTAAAATTATTACAGTATTCCAAACTTTGGAATACTGTAATAATTTTATACCATATATTCCATATCTCAAAATTTACTATGAATACCATTATTAGAATCTTTCTTATATTTATATTTACTATTCTAGGTAATCCTCATTTTATAATTTCCTCACTCTTGTTTATCAACCATTTCATTTTTCTTTAGAATATCTTTAGCATATTCATGACTTTAATCAAAGTTGCAGGTATTTTCATTTCGATAATTATCAGTGAATTCATGCACATTGCATTTCACATTCTTATTCGTTAATGTAACATTGTCAAAAGTCACATTCTTATCCTTATCTCTTTCAACCAAATATCTATATCAGCCTAGCCTGTAAGCCAATGACTCTCCTCTGTTTTTCTATTACACAGTGCTCCTCATGCACAGTGTTGTTTGGTGAGCGTTACAGAGCATTGTTGACTACATCATTAAATGTCCCTATATATAACATATATAAAAGAATTTACATGAAGTATGATCTTTACCTTAACTGCAGAATACGTTCTGTACTTGAATCAGGAGATAATATTAAAGCTAATAAAAAATAGTTTCAAGTCCTAAAAGTGCTAAAAAACATTTTTTTATAAATTTGTTACAAAATGTGAATTTATGTAAATCATATTATATGCGTAATACATAGATAAATAAAAATTATTTTTTGCTTATTTGTAAAAATTATAAGTTGCATTAAATTCTTCTAGGCAGTAAGGATTTTGTCGTAAAAGCTCAAGTTTTAGCTGGTGGAAGAGGCAAAGGTGTATTTGAAGGTGGACTTAAAGGAGGAGTAAAAACGGCTTACTCGTAAATATATTTATTTCATTTTTTGAAAATATTAACATATTTATATTCTGTATCATTGCTTTCTTTTATAAGTAAAATTTTAAGAATTGTATTCTAGAATTGTATTAAAGTTTATCAATTTCCAAATGTTAAATATACTTAATACCAAAATCGAGCCTTGGTAGTTATTATTTATACATTATATGAATTTTTCTTTTTTTACTTTCATTTGTGTAATTTTAACGAAAATAGTGAACTATTTCTTTAATTATTTAAGTTTTTTTGTTCGAGTAATTTTAAAATCATGTTTTTTAACAGGCCTCAAGAAGCTAAAGAACTGGCATCTCAAATGTTAGGAAAACGTTTAGTTACAAAACAAACAGGAGAGAAAGGAGTTCTCTGTAAAGAAGTAATGATTGCAGAAAGGTTATACACACGCAGGGAATATTATTTTGCTATTATGCTGGAAAGAGACTTCGGGGTAATATAAAAATTTTTTAATATTCTCTGAAAAGTGTTAAATATTTTCTTAAAATATTTTTAAATTTTAGAAATATAGTGATAAAATATTAAATGAGATATAAATTTCTAAAACAAGTTGTTTTGTGAGTATATAAAATTGATTTAATTTGTTTATAAATAAATGTATGTTTTACTTACTCGTCTTATTTTTGCATTCTTCAAGTTATAAACATTTCAAGATATTGTCCTTTCAAAATTTATTACTGATTTTTTAAAATTTATGTAATTATAGACAAGTCAATTTTAACTTAATTTTGAGCTTACTTTTACTTAGATCTAAAAAAAATTTCATGATTTTTTAAATATTAACAAATTTATTCAGTTATTACTTTCAGTGATTTAAAATAATTTAAGCTTAAATTATAACATAAACAGTTCCTAAATTGATCTTTAATATTGAATAAAGGGTCCAGTTATAATTGCCAGTTCTCAAGGGGGAGTCAACATTGAAGAAGTTGCTCGAGATAATCCTGAAGCAATTATTAAAGAACCTATTGATATCATGACTGGTCTCTCTAAAGATCAAGCTACAAAAGTAGCGAAACATCTTGGTTTCAAACAGAATAATATTGACCAGGTATGATTATTAAGTATTTATTTTTTCAATACAGTACTAATACCTTTGATATCCTTTATACTAAGTAATTTTCAGAAAATTGTGTATGTGAATGTGAAAGCCAATGCAATGAGCAATTTTGGTATATATTTAAAATGCTGCTAAAGAGGATTAGTATTTTTTGTGTAATTTTTTAATATTAGTTTTTAAAAAACTTTGTTTTACCCTTAATTTTTTTACTGCTTGTGATTCACATTACATAAGAAGCAGGAAAATAAGTTTTTAAATTGCTGATATCTGACATAAAAAGTTTGCTAAGATATACTGCTGTTAAACATTAACCATACCACTATTTCATGTGCAGGAACAAATAAAATAGATTTAAAATCAAATGGGTAAATAAAAAGATGCAGCTGAAACTACAAATAAAACCACAAGTTGTGTGTTCTATTATATTTATTGTACAGAAATGAATAGAGATATCAATAACTGTTCAGTCTAAAACTTGGAAGTTTATTCAGTAAAACTCATTCAGTTGTAAATGGTTAAAAATGAAATAAATTTAAGTTTGTATTGCTTGTATGTATTTCTATAAAAGATATTTTATAGATTGAAACCATTGCTTTTGTTCTTTTGATGATATTCAGTTTGTATGTTTTTTCTTACTGTTTTAATAGATAAATGAAAAAATTGAATTTTTGGTTGAAAAAAAATATTGGGAAAATAGTAAGCTCAATTGAAGCATTAAATTTTGATATGAAATTTTTTTCGCATATATCTGTTGAAATTATTTTGACCTTCATTTCTCCTACAAAGAATGCATAGCCATATCTGGCTCTTGTGCCAATAAACTTTACATTCCCTCCCATAAAGAATTCTGATAGAATGTTTATTGTACTTTAGTTAATTTGATTACTTTTAATATATATATATGTATATATATATATATGTATATGTTCTCATGAATTTTGTTTAATCAAATGAGCTTTGTGCATTTTAGATTATATATATATTTAAAATTATTGATTAAATATGAAAAATTCTTATTCTGATTTGTGAGAATTAATGAGATTTTTTTTTGTAGGCTGTTGAAATAATTACCAAATTATATGAAGCAGTTTTACAATATGATGCTGTGATGGTTGAGATCAATCCACTTGTAGAAGATTCTGCTGGGGATGGTAAGTCTTTGTTTTACTGATTAAAAAATTGCAAGTGATTCT
The DNA here is from genome assembly GCA_019974015.1 of Nephila pilipes. NCBI lineage: Eukaryota > Metazoa > Arthropoda > Arachnida > Araneae > Nephilidae > Nephila > Nephila pilipes. Next base: position 435,731 of record BMAW01053000.1, read on the forward strand.
GAAGCTGGTATGCATACCCTGAAATGAACATGATGACCCTTCCTTTTTTATTCACTAACCTAAGAAAACTACTACATGAAGATATATCAAAATGAGAACTGCCACAATGGTTTTGTAAGAGAAGGAATAAGTTATAATTATTTTGATAGAATTAAGCCATATGTAAGATGAGAATTATCACAGAACCTGAAAAAAAAGGTATTATTTGCTTCCATAACTAAATATTCTCACCTTTTGAGTTGGATGATTTACAATTTTTTTCTTTGGAGGACTACATCCAACTGATTTTTTTTCTTCTTATAATCATAACAAATGCTTAGCGATCCGATTCTCTATCTTAAGTTATAAAAATCCATTAAGCCTTGTAACTTTTTATTCATTATTGATCCTTTATGAAAACAAAAAAGATCTTAACAAACTTCTTCAAAATATTCTTATAATCAAAAAAGTTTAAATCTCAGATGTTTCTTGTTTGTCATTTATTAGATCTAATATATTCAAAGATCTTTTAAGCATATTATTGCATTCTACAAAATTTTCCTTTGAATGTTTTCAAAATTTTTGTTAGAAATTTTTAAATTTCATTAATTTTCAAAAAAGGAAATTTAAATGTTATGAATTTAATGTTTGAGATATTTAGTTTATTTTATGTAGTTATGGAACCATATGTAATATTAAAGTAAAACTTAAGCTTTCATGGTTTATTCATTAAGACATGAAATAAAATTTATTATTGCTTATTTAATATCCATGTTTGTTTATTGCAAAAAAAGGTTATCACAATCTTAAATTTTAATTTTTTTTTTTTTGAAGAACTTGGGAAAAGCATTAATTTAGAAATACTCAAAATTTTAAAAATTAAAGACAACAATGAAAATGTTCCTCTTATATTAAGTGATTTCATATATTTGTATATATGAAGATATTCTTTTTTATTTAAAAATTGAAATAAACTGATTTCAATAAACTTTTTGTGGCCTTGGTAGCCTAGTAGTCATGGTTTCAGACTCATGGTGGGCAGTTTTGTTGAGTCGTGGGTTTGAGGCTTGGTCACTAAAGACCCGTCCTGTAGTCGGGGCTGATGCACTTTAATTCTGTTGGGGGCCCAAAGTCTTCCTATTGGTATGGTGGGAAGTTAAGAGAGGGAGTGCCAGCTCAAGTGTCATCCTCGTCACTTGACCAAGGTTCAAAATTACGAGGTCCATCGCCAATAGCCTTTGTGTTGCTTCTAGTGTGATGTTAATAAAAACTGAGAAATCTAATCAACTAACTTTTAAGCATCAATATTTTCTCTAATTTTTCACTTATATTCTTCTTATATTTACCATTTTAATCAATTTTTAAAGCTTCTGTCAAATAAAGAGCTAAGGATTTTAATTATTAAATGTATATTTATAAAGATTTTTTTTTTTCTAAATGTTTTTATTAAGATAAATATGAAATAAGCAAATGAAATAAAGAGAAATTATAATTTTAAAAAAAAAAACTTTATTAAAATAGTGTCTGTAGTGTAAGATATTATTCATGTTGAGCCCCCTCCCCAACCTTGTGATGACTGAAGAAAATTGGAAAATCTGATTCCAGAAAGCTCAGCTATGTTTAAAGCTCCGACCATCCAGCTTTTGAAGAATATATTCATTATTTTCAAAAAAATTTTTTATTTCCATCTGACATTTATTTTGATTTAAAAAAAAAATGCTCGTATTTTCTTAAACTATTTTGATTGTTCTAAAATTTCTATCAATTTGCATCGCAAAGCCTTAGTATGTCATGAAATAAATCTTAATTGTGTTATTAAAATATAATTCGAATCATGCAATTCAAATGGATTGTGTTTTGTTAGAATTTTTATTACATTAATAATTTCAGCAATAATGCAACAATTTTATAGAAGTGAAACCAGAAATGTTCTCTAAATAAAAATTTGTTGTACATGTATTGGATCTTAATTACAGGGAAAATGTTTAATAATAAAAGCCAACAAAGAAAGAGATTATAAACCAATTATTATTTTGCATTATATTATTTAAATCACATATTAACAGAAACTTAAAAATTCTTATATATGAGTTCTTAAATTGGTACTTTTTCAGAAATACTCTACCGCTAACGTTTTTTTTTTTTTCTTATATATTTCCTTAAGCTAGGAAATGACCCCAGTTTAATTTTACTTCTTTTCTGTGGCTGTTCTGTCAGTTCCTTGCTAATTAATCAACCTTGCTATTTTTTTGTTTGTATGCTTCACAAAATTTGTCTAAAACAATATGGCTGTAAAATTTTAAAATAATATTTTATATTTCATAGAATTTATTTTGTTTAATTATATTTCTATTGATTTTATTAAAACATTTGCCGCATTACCAATTATTACTAATTGATATTTTTTTGAATTAAAAAAATAATTTTTTCATTTATTCTGACAAAGTTAAACTTTCTTAATAAGATATGCCTTTTCTGTACTACCACCCCTTCCCTAATAATAACACTTTGTCCTATTTTTTATTTAATAATGAACTGAGTATATTTGATGCATAGACAGAAACTTGTCAAATTGATATATTAGCGATAGAATACAGCAATAAAAGTAAAACTTATTTTTATGATATGCTTTAGTGTATTGTTTGGATGCCAAATGCCGATTTGATGACAATGCAGAATTCCGACAGAAGAATTTGTTTGAACTTAGAGATTGGTCTCAAGAAGATTCTAGGGAACGAGATGCACATAAGCAGAGTTTAAATTACATTGCTTTGGATGGTGATATTGGTTGCTTAGGTATGACAGGACTTTATTTTTTCATTTCTTGAAACTAATCAAACTAATATGAATGAAATATTTTTTTAAAATTTTGATGAGAGAAAACATCTTGCAATTTTTTAAAAAATTAGTTAATGGAGCTGGCCTTGCAATGGCTACTATGGATATTATCAAACTTCATGGTGGAAATCCTGCAAATTTCCTTGATGTTGGTGGTGGAGCTACTGTTACACAAGTTACTGAAGCTTTCAAACTTATTACTTCAGATCCTAAAGTAAGGAAGTTACTATATTTCCATATATTTATTAATTCTATAGTTAGTTTTGTAATTAATTTATTACTTTTAACTTTCTTCAGAGAATTAATATTTAAAAAGAATAAGTATTTCAACTGAACAATCTTGAATTCAAGTTTAATAACTCATAGTATGAATGATTACTTTGCTTGATGATGTGTAAATTCCCATGAAACGAAACTGTTAAAATATGTCCCCTGGATACATTCAAACTACTTGGATACATCAAAAACAAGGGAATTAACTGTATGAAAACCTTTTTCATATTGAGAACTGAGGCATTCTTCTTCTTTAGTTAATTGTAATAAAGAAGCCTATGTTAAGAAACGAAAGTTACTATCTATATCATTACAAAATTATTCCTTATATCATTTGAAAATCATATGGATGTATTAATGATATTATTTGATTGTTATAAGAAAAAAAATTGTTTACTATGTTATATGTTTAATAGGAAAAAAAATATTGATATCTAGTATTTCTTTTAGAAAGTTCACTGAAAAGGATTCTTTATTATTGAAGAAAAATTTGTAAAGCATTGTAAAATATGATCTTGTAAGTAAAAGTGAACAATAGAAAGTTTATTTGTTTTTAATGGCTTAAATTGTGTTGAAACTATGTAAAGAATTTCAGTTTTGGGAAACACTGCTATAGCTTAATAGTTAAGAACACAAGCTATTTTGCTGTCAGGGTCCTAAATCCATCAAAAGTTGACTGGCATTAACCTTTCACAGGTTGTGGTCACTTATGACTTATTCATAATTGTTTTCACTAAAAATTGTGCACAATTTTCTAAAAACTTACTGGATGTTAATTTTTTACTTCTAAATGAAATTAAAAGATGGCACCCCTGTGCAAAATTAAATGCTCTAAGTCCCTTCTTATGTGAGACTTCTGATGTTCTTTAGAAATTTGCAATTAATACATTTTGTGAAAATGAAATACAATAATCCAAGAAATTATCAGGTAAAATGTATTTTTTGGTGTTGGATTAACATTGCAGTGTGGTTAAAATTGCTGACAATGATGATGCAGCATTTTAAAAAACTAAAGTTTATAATGAAGTAAATATATGAAAATAAAATAATAAATTAAGAACAGAAAATTTTGTATATATTTGAAAACAGCAGGAGGTAGTATTTCACAAACCATTTAAAGATGAGTATGTCATTTGAACATTCCACTGAATGATGGTGGCACAATACAAAGATTTAACATATTTCAATAATGAAACTGAAGTTATTTGAATCCTTCAAGCTTGGACTTAAATTAATTGAATTCTGTGACCAACATTTATTTCCAGCTTGTGTGTTAACTACAACAGAGGGTACATGAACTGCAAATGGTATTTGCTATTTTCATTTCCAGTTCTGTTGACTCTTGCATCACAATATAGATGTGTGTTATTTGTTTTTATGATAGTATTAAAATCTTTAGATTGATGATGTCAGCATTAGAAAAATAGGCACTTTGCTATATAAAAAAAACTTATTAATTTATAATGCTATTTGCATGCCTTCACGTCAAAAGCTTTATAAAGACATGAGAAAAATACAAAGTTGGAAGTATTACTGAAAAGCAGTTAGGGCATCTAAATACCACTTTACAACAATGCCCCCCTCGAATTCTTATATACATGATCATTCCTAGATCATGTTCAATATTAAATATAAAATTTCATATTCCATTATCTTAATAAGATATCTAAAATTTTAAGATTTCTTTAATTAATTTATAAATGCCTTATATGTACTTATATAATATTTATTTACCCTTTAAAGTAACTGCATTCAATATCATTGAATATTTAAGACCAAAAAGCTTTAAATTTACAAATATTCAATTGAAAAATTTATATAGTCCATCTTTCAGCAATGATTTAATTAACATATTTGTCAGATTACTTTTACTGTTAACTTGATATAAAGTAAACAATTTTTCATACACCAGATTTAAAAAAAAAAAAGTAATAATTTGTATCAATATGTTTAATTCTAATATTTTCTATACGGAAATTTTAAAAAAAATGCATCTTTACTATTACATATTAATTCACTTTTATCTAACTCAATTGAAAGCAATTTAAAATTATTACATTATTCTAAAATATGAATAATCCACATTAATTCCTTAGAAACTTCTGGTAAAATTATCTACAACGCTTCTGTTGTTGATAAATTTGTATATTTCTGTTTGAATATTATCCAAGTACAGAATCTATAAACAGTACAATTAAAACTATGTCTCGACTGACGACAAAACCTGAATCACTGTAACATTTGACATTCCATTTATTTTTGATAGATTTAATATAAAATGTTTTTACAATTTCCTTATAATTTAGTGGTCATAGTAACCTAGTGGTCATGGTTTCAGGCTCATGGGGGGCATTTTTGTTGAGTCGTGGGTTTGAGCCTTAGTCACTAAAGACCCGTCCTGTAGCCGGGGCTGATGCACATTAATTCTGTTGGGGGCCCAAAGTCTTCCCATTGGTGTGGTGGGGAAGTTAAGAGAGGGAGTGCCAGCTCAAGTGTCATCCTCGTCACTTGACCAAAGTTCAAAATTACGAGGTCCATCGCCAATAGCCTTTGTGTTGCTTCTAGTACGACGTTAATAAAACCATTTCCTAATAATTTCAACTAGCAACTCATGGAGTAAATCTCGGGTTTTCTTGAAAGTAGGAAAACACATTTAATGCATCGCTTATGTCTGGACTAGTGCAACCTGCTAAATAAAATAAACAACCCAGTATATTTTTATTTGGCAAATTTTCAACTTTGACGATTTCCATTTCCGAATTGGAACAGTCAATTTTAGATAGCACTTCACCCCTAGCTATTGGTGATTTTGAAATTGGGAATTTAAACTTTCAGTAAAGGTTACAAACAATATTTTTGAAATCAGTTTGGTGGATAAGCAGTTTGACTTCAGTTTTCTTAAACTCAACACCTATTAGTTTTTTAGTTTGATCCATAATTTTAAAATTAAATTTACTCTTTAATTGACATATCTTTTCAGGAGTTATAGAAGTTTCCTTAAAATTTTTGAGGCATTACTTCAATATGATCTGCTTCAGGTTGACTACCCTTCTCATTTTTTTCCATTTTTTTCTTTGGGTACAGGATCAGAATATTTATCCTTCTGCTAAAATTAAACTTGTTATTAAATTTTATATTGTTTGCTTTGTTATATTTCTCAAAATCATTTATGAGTCTGAGACATTTTCCTTCAAATTTATGATAAATATAAACTCCTGTTTCATCGAGTAGGAAGAACTGCTTTCCTGATGCAAGTAAGATTTTTACAAAGGATTTTATCTTATGTACTAATCTGTCTCCAATTCATCTTCGTCCTATTTGGACTCTTCTATGATAAAGGGAGTTTTCTATAACTTCCCTTTCTTCTGGGATTCAAATTCTATAACTTTTTGTTTGCATTGCTGATCTAACCATAATACCCTTTGTTTGGAGATACCTATTTTAGCTTTTTTAAATGCCTAACAGAAGGCCTTTTTCCACTATACAGTTTAAAAGAGGTTTTGGTTTGGATCTCATGACAATATCGATTTCATGTATGAATGAAGTATAACAAACTTCTGATCCAAAACATACTTCTTAGATAACTACTTCTTAACATGGCTTGAATTGCATCTAGTGTGGTATAATTAAAACACTCATTTATCCCATTCATTTCAGGTGAATTGGTATTGGTCATTTCCATTTTAATTTCTTGAGAATCTAAAATCATACAAAAAAAATTTATAGTTAACTCAAGCCTATTTTCGATATTGGATAAAAGAATTGAAAACATCACATTTCCTTTTTACTAAAAAACCTGTTTCTTCTTTTTTTCTTGAATAATTGTCAGTTATTGTTAAAATACTTGTTACCATCTTGAGAAGCTATGGGAATAGAGCAGACATTCTCATGTAATAACTGAAGTGGTTTCTTTGACCTAATCTTAGAAGTTGGCTTAAATGGCATCCTTTTATTTTTAATCTGCAATACTCATAATACACATTAGAAGCATACTATAGTTGAAATATTCTAATACTCTCATTCTGACTAGATTTTAAAATATACTTTCTATTAATATGGCAAAAACTGTTGTGCCAAAGTTCTATGTCTTTTTCCACCAAAATAATCAATTTCATTTGTTTAATTCAAATATCTTTAGGATTCTTAGACTTAGAGTAATGCAACCCAATAACCTTTTTTGCTTAAGTTTCCTCTAGTCTTCATTGAAAATATTTATTTTTGTAGTTTATGCCCACATAAGTACCATCATTTTTATCTAGGGCTGGACTTGATATTAAATTTCCTCCTTAACTTCAGAGAATATATGAAATTATGAAAACTTCAGTTTAAACTTCTTTAACGGGGCTAGTTACTTTAAAAATAAAATTAATAAAATGTGTTAATTTCTTTATTTTATTTTTTAAGTATTTATGTAAAAATTGTGCTTAGATGTTCATTAAAAATATTTCTTAGTATACAGTATTATAGATTTTTTTTTCATCTGGCTCTTTTAGATTTTACACACAAAAGTTTTTCCTAAGTATTTATTAAAAATGCTTCAAAAAGTGTTTTTGGAAGATATTTTATATGTAATTGATAATACTTTTATCAGAATGAAAATGAATAGATTGAAAACTGTCACAATTGTTAAATATTTTTATACGTATTGCAATGTAAAATGTTTAGATTTGTTTTGTGATTGAATTTGTTCATTATAAATGAGTTATATCTCTGTATTCATACTTAGTAAAAGTATTCATGTTAATCTATATAATCTTCATTTGTTACTCTTTCTTACTTTTCAGGTTCAAGCTATATTAGTCAATATATTTGGTGGAATAATGAGGTGTGATGTTATTGCTGAAGGTATTATCCGTGCAGCTGAAATGCTAAATTTAAAAATCCCTATTGTATGCAGATTACAAGGTTTGTATAAATATATTTGCCTTGCTTATTGTATGTAATGTTTATATGAATGTATTTGTGCTCTCAATGTATTCAAAGTTGTGCGAGTAAATCTATGTGTTAATTCTGTTAAATATAATATAGTGCTTCTCAAATTTTGAGAAATTGTGTTTGTACATGCATGCTTAAAATCTAGAATACGAAGTGGGGCTATTTAATGAGAAGACTGATGCTGCTACAGAAGAAGTATGCATGTGCCAAATGCAATTGATTGACAGCTATTTAGTGTGAAGTCTTCTCTTTCAAATGTAGTGCCTTTTGTTTCTGTAAACAGATCTGTATACCTTATAGCCTTCATTTGCATTAAAATTATTTTTTGTTTTGCTTGAAAAATAAGTGAGCAATGAATTATTGTAAAATTTCACTTGAAACTTGGAGAAAACTGCTCCTGAAACTTATAATTTATTGAAAGAAGTGTATGGCAAGGAATGTTTATCACTTACCAATGTGATGAAGAATTATTCCTTTTTCTTATTTAAAAAAAGTCATTACATTATTTGAGGGTGTGCTATGATATTCAATTTAAAAGTATTTATGTTGAAAATTATTTTATTAACACCATAGAATGTTATATATTCTCATAATTGGCTAATAAACATTTCAGTCAGTATTAAATTACATTTTTAAATGCCTTTTTAGCCCACTTAAGTTTGTATTAGAAATTTAATAGCATAAAATTTGTGTCAATTATCTATTTGTTCTAAAATACAAGTAGTAACACTTAGAATTCAGAAATTAAATCAAAGATTTTCTTCCTTTTAAATTAGTCGGTTTAAGTGCCCTAATGAACATTCCCATAACATGTTTATATTTAATGATTATTCTTGCTTAATTTCAGGGACTCAAGTTGATGATGCTAAAGCATTAATTGCTCACAGTAAATTGCGTATTTTAGCTTGTGAAAATCTTGATGAAGCTGCAAAAATGGTAAATTTTTCATTATTTGTTTAATTGTACTTCGTTTTTCTTTGACTTTACTAAATAGTTTATTTCTTATCCGTATACATTTTTTTTAAAAAAAATTAAGCATCATTTTCAACTTATCTTTTAAAAAGTATTGTATACATGTGATTTATTACATGAGAATAATTTTTAATGTATGCTCTTGAGTGTTAGATGTAATTTTTTCCCCTTTTTTATTGCAGGTTGTAAAGCTATCAACTATTGTAGGATTAGCTCGTTCTGCAGAAGTTGATGTGAAATTTGAACTTCCTTTGTAACTTTTCATATATTTGTGTAAATAATACCAAAAAATCAAAAGAGCTGGCTGATATTAGGAATGAACTATTTATTGTTGACTGTGTTATTGTAGGTAAAAAAACCAACCAAAAATTGTTGCTAGATATAAATTATATCATGTAGTACATTGTTGCATAGAGCTTTCCATTATTTACTAATTTATTTGTCATTGACTAAACACGCTTTTATACTTTTAGACTATTAGAGTTGCATTCCTTGTTCATTTTCCTACCCAGGTACTGTTGCATGGGTTGAACATGAGAGACCTTGTACATTGCAAAATTTTTATATTGTATAAACTGTTTCGTCTAAATTGCTTGGTAATTGCTCTTTTTTTTAATGACTTGATTATAACTTTGATATTTTAATGAATATTTCTTTATTAATTTACAAAATAAATTACTTGATAATATGTGTATGTAAAAAGCCTATTTTTAACAAACATAAGATGTGGTCCAAACATCTTTACATGGGTTTGAAATATTTTTTTCTTTTTGAAAGATGAATGTTATTCATTCAAGTCTTATAATTAAATAACCTTAAGTTCCTGTGTAAGAAAGGAGAATTAATGGATAGCAAACCTTATAGTTTTTTATGAAAATATTTTTGTAATTAACACTTATAGCAAACTTTTTTATATTTTGCATTATTCCTTTTTACATTGTAAATTTTTTAACTGAGCCATGACCAATGTTTGGATAAAATGTTGATGTATCCAAACATGAGTGATATATCTTTTAATTGTATTCTTCTATATTCAGTCTTACAAAGTAATATAAAGATCTGTTACTGTTTCTTTTTAAAGTATAAATTGCCTCTGTAAAGAATAATACAAATGACAAAAATTTGAAAGGCTTGTAATAATAATTCTATTATATTTATTACTTATTTTGCAAATGATACACATTTAAGTTTTATTCTAAATATTAAAGTTACGGTTAAAATTCTCATGTATAAATAGAAATTTAAAATGTAATAAATCATTTTTAAACCTGTTTTAATTGTAAATTATATACCGTCCCTTAGCTTTGTATAAACTGAAGAATATAGTTGATTTCCAAAAGATGATTTTTACCTCATTTTTACTAATTAGTTAAAAATGGTAGACTATATTTGATATAGATATTTGTTTTTCATGTATGAAATATATGAAATAAAGAAATATTCCCAAATAAAATCTGCTCACATTTTATATAATCTGTGCTTAAACATATTCTTTCTTATGCATTCTGTTCAAATTAAGATGAAAACCATAACACATAGAACATTTTCAAACCTTCTGTGTATTGAATTCATGTATAATTTTTTTTTTTTTTTTTAATTTTTTTTTTAATTTTTAAACGGATTGAAGGGTTTTTTTTTTTTTTTTTTTTCAATCAACTAATATGCCAGGAATAGAACTTAATTTACAAAAATATGTTAAATATCTGTATAATTTAACTTTATTTGTGGGGAAGTTGAGGAATTCTCATTTATATAGAAATAAATATATCAGCAAGTTTGAAAAAAGTGCTTTTTTGTGTTCTTTTTGAGCCATATTTCAATCCATCTAAAAATATTGATGAAATTTTATTTTAAAGCAAAATTTCTTACAAGGAAGTGTAGCATTACAGAAAATTGTGGTAGGAAAAATAATTACATAATATTCTTGATGACCCTGTTTTATATTAGACTAATGCTTCTCAAATTGTGGTACGCTTATCTCCAGGATCTTGAGTCCTAATGCCACTAAAGATCTATTCCTATATTGTCATTGATGCATATTAAATCAGTTGAGGATATCAATTTCCTCGAGTTTGAATGTTGTATAAGTTAAGAGTGGGGTATCAGCTCAAGAGGTGTCATCTTTGTCCCTTGGTTGTGGTTCAAAAATGTGTTGATGCCCTGTATAACCTTTAATGCGACATTAATAAACGAAGTAAGCATACCCTGATGTGTTTAATGAAGTTTTCAAATGAATGTTTTAACACAATATTGGAAAGAAATCATACTTGAAAGTAACTTAAAAATCGTACCCTTGTTCATTTAACAATGAAATTCTCAGTACAGGAAAATCAAAATGTCATTGCATGAGAGACTTCCACAAGGACATTTTAAGGAAAGGGATTCCATTTCTATCAAAGTTAGCTGTATATAAAAATGGAATTCTGATGTTCCATTTTAGAAAGATATAAAGCTATCTAAAAGCAGTTATCACTTGTTAAACAAGATGATTTTTAAGTTCATGTTAACACTTTTCATTAATTTTTTTTTTATGTTTTTATCAAAAATAAGTATAATTCTCTTATTCTCTAATGAAATAGCCTTGTAACTGCTATATGTAATTTATCTTTTTGGACATATTTGGTATGACAAAACATTTGACGAGCTAATGATTTTTAAAAAAAAAGAAATTGTGTACAAACTTTATTACTCCAATATTTTTATCGTCATATAAGAGTGCTTTATGAACAATCAATGCTTTTCAAGTCTAATTTATTAAATTTGTGAGCCTTTCCAAAAATGTTATTATACATTGATGCTTATTAAATGATTTAAACACCACATATATATTTATTGAAAAATTTGTTAATTCATATCAAAGTTACTTATTTCTTAATGCTTTGCTAAATATTTTCTGTAATTCCATGAACTATTCTCTAAAATGGGAGCTTCTGTCGAAATGCACTGAAAGTTGTCTAAATAAATGAGGCATTTAATTATTTTTTTTTATTTATTTAGAAAGATGGCTTTAATACAGAAATCATGTGGCCGCGGTAGCCAAGTAATTATGGCTGTGGACTCACTGTCTGCAGTTTTCGTCGAGTTACGGGTTCGAACCTTGATGCCACTAAAGACCCGCTGTGTAGTGGGGGCTGATGCACGTTAAATCTTTAGGGGTCCAAAGTCCTCCTGTTGGAGTGATGTGGAAATTTGGAGAGGGGGTGTCAACTCGGGTGTCGTCCTCGTCACTTGACTGAAGTTCAAAATTACTAGGTCCTTCGCCAATAGCCTTTGTGTTGCTTCTCATGCGACTTTAACCAAATCAATACAAAAATAATATCACAAATTTATAAAATTGGCTATGGTACCATTAGAAAAATAAAATTATAATCATGTGTGTGCATTTACTATTAGTGTTTTAATTGGTCAGGTTTTGAAAAAATTAAAACATAATTCATTTAAATTTTCTCAGCAAAATCTTAAAATTCCTGAGCAAAAATTTTTCTATTCGTATTCATGATTTCGTATATATGTATATCTGAGCATCCTATTTAAATGTTTAAATAAATTTGCTAAGGGTTATTTCCTTTAAGAAATTCTATAATTCTCTACAATTTTAATTCTTGTAGTGTTCACTTATTTTCATAGTTTTAATTATGTATCATTTACGGTTCTAATGTGAAATTTCAAAAACAGATCTTAAATTATTCAGTTATAACTTATAGGTACTATAAAGTTGTATTAATTTAATTAGCTTTAATTTTATTCATTAATTGAATATTTTCCTGACATTTCTTGTTAATAAAGAAAAAAACCTTGTTGTCCAAAATAAGATATCCAGGTTGAATTGTGTTTGCGAGAAGAAAAAATTGGGACGAGGAGGGGGGGAGATCAACCAAACTCTACCTGGGAAACAAGATTATGTTACTTTTGGTTTACCAACTATCAGGATTTGAAGCATATTTCTAGTTCTCTCACTGATGCCCGTAAAATCTGTCTGAGGCTAAAGTCCTCCCATTGGCGGGGTGTGGAAATTAGGAGAGGGGATGCCAGCTCAGGTGTCGTCCTTGTCACTTAACCGAGGTTCAAAATTACGAGGTCTGTTGCCAATAGCCTTCGTGTTACTTCTAATGTAACATTAGTAAAAACTAAACTTATAGTTCTTTCAAGATTTTGTTAAGTTCCATTTGCATTTATACTTTTTTAAAAAGTAACTGGCACCTTCTGAAAGCATAATTATTGCATATATCAGAGTTTTAATCAGTTTTCATTGAGTAGCATGAAATGTGTCATAACTATATGTAAACAGAATATTTCTGAAGTCTTGTTACACAAATTATTTTTCCTTGTTCATCTCTTTATCTCAAAAATAAATTTAAAAAATCCAGCTTTTTTTATGAAGTAAGCTACAATGCTCATTCTCACACACATATATTCGGATTTTTAAAAAATCACACTCTTTATATAGTTGAGGGAAATTTTAACTTGTTAAGATAGTGCATTAGACTCTACTTACCAATGAAAGGGTACTCATAGAATAAAGTTTGAGCTCAATTGATTTTGACAATTGTATTAAATCCTGTTAAAATGAATTATTATAAATATTTCTAAAATAGAATAAATTACTACACATTATGTAAACAGGATATCAAAATGCCATTCTGTGATTATAGATTCTTTTATTTAGCAAGGTACTGAGAAAAGAAACCAACCTAAGGAAAACTACAAAATTATTTTGAAAGTATTCATTGTGTTTTTACCTTTATTCATTTCATAAATTGTCAATGTTATTGTAATTTGAAACTTGCATTTGTACAGAAATAAAGTTATGAAAAATTTCTGTGTTTTGACTAGTCTGTATAATATATCAAAATTTACAAGTAATGAAGCAAAATATTATACAATCGATAGTAATGATAGCAGTTGTTGTGATAGTTTTAAAGGGTATTTTTCCAAATAGTTCTTCAATAGGCAACTGTTTTCAAATGAAATTTTTTGTGTCGTTCAGAATTTACGTTATAGGAATCGAAATCATTGCTTGTATAATGCTTATGTGTTTAAAAATTTTAATGGTTTTATATATATATATATTTTAGATATTTCAACAAGAATGTCTTTATTGCAAAAAAAAAATAACTTTAAAAATTAAATCTTAACTATTCTTTTTATTAAAAGGTGATGATAGCATCTATTAGAAAACTGATAACATGACAACACTTTTTAGAAACATCGATACTATTTGAATAAATGACGGTGAAATTTATTCAATGCTCGGTTCATCATTCAAGTTTTCGAGATTGGTTGGGTTTATAGAAGTAAATGCCAATTTTTGAGAAAAACTTCGCCAAACACTCGTTAATGTACAAGAAAACAAAGCTTGTACCTCCAATCAAAATTTGTTTATAAGTAAAGAAAGTAGGAAGCGGACGATAAAAAGAGAGGATAGGAAATCAAGGTTTATGTAGGGGGCAAAGGCTAACGCAGCGTCCGTGTTTAACAAAGATAGTAAACTCTATAAGTGAAAGGAAATCGGAGCCAAATTCCATATTTATTTGAAGAAGGTTTTATACGTAAGGAATTCCCAAAATGTATATGTTTAACGCCAAGTTTTTTATTTATTGAGATAAGAGTTATATTTAACCAAGCTGTGTAAATATTCGTTAATTACGCTATAATAAACCCGCAATAACAGCGGTTCCTAATGTTTGCGCTGTGGAATATTGCAAAAGCTTTCATAATTATTTTTTCGATTCAGTGTGTTAAGAAACAACATCTAAAGGAGCAAGTATAAACCTTTAAAATAAATTATTACATTGATTTGTAACAAGGTTACTAACAGAATCGAAAAATGTGAGGTGCCTCGTATAATCGCAGAACTTATTCAGTGGCTATAGAGTTGGTGAACTTTATGATTGGTGAGTTTACTGGGAAATAGCTTTCAAAAGTCTCTCTGTTCCATAACATAGTCAGTCTTGAGAATATAGATATGGTAGAGGACCTCTATGAATATTTTAAAAGATCGACAAAGGAAAGGGCTTTGGGTTGCAGCTAGTACACGTTAAGAATAATAAGGATGCCCATTTGATATGCTACAAGTGTATCACAAAAGTTTTCGTACTGTAACGAATTGTAATACAATACTACTCTTATCGACTGATAAAAATTAATATTTCAGAATAGTGTTTTTTTTTTACGAATATCTATAACTTGTTTTTAACAAAACTACATGAATTTTTTTTTTAAAATATAATAATTTTTATTTTGAAAAATCAGTAATAAAAAATTACCTCACAAATGTCCTCGTGCACTTTTAAAAAAAATCTCTGCATATAAGTAAATATTATATTTCCTTAATTTGGCACTTAGTAGGATATCCTGTAGTATCCACAAGAGCTTTCGAACGTCTAGGTACAGATTTAATTTCTTTGCTTTTCTTTTTAATAATTTCTGTATCGATGTACCTCCATTCTTTAGGGCCGCAGTAGCCTAGCGGTCAAGGTCGTGGACTAGCGGCCGGCGGTTTTCGTTCAGTCGCGGGTTCGATCATTGGCTGCCAAAGACCCGCCGTGTAGCCGGGGCTGATGCACGTTAAATCTGTTCGGGGTCCAAAGTCCTCCCGTTGGCGTGGTGTGGATGTTAGGAGAGGGGGTGTCGTCCTCGTCACTTGACCGTGGTTCAAAATTACGAGGTCCGTCGCCAATAGCCCCAGTGTTGCTTCTAGAGCGACGTTTATAAAAAAACTAAACTAAACCTCCATTCTTTGGTATTCCTTTTGAGTTCTGTTTTCGTTTTTTAGTGGCGTGTCTTCTCTAACCTCCGTTTCTCTCTAAATATGTTGTAAAAGGGATTTAAATCGGGTGTCAGATGGTATTTTCAGAACTAGGACACAGACACAGGCTAGTAATTATAGAGACAACACAGGCAAACGTTGGAACGTTATCTTGATACAAAACGTGCGATCATTATCTTGAAAAAAAAAAAAAAAAAAAAGTTATTTCCTACACCCAAATATTGGGGCTCATAATTTTAAATTGTCCATTAAAATACTTAAATAAAGAGCATAATTAATTGTACCATCAACGAATACCAACTTAATTCTGATGCTGACATGCATCCCAACACAAAAACATCATCGTTACCATGCTTTATTATTCCAACTAAGTTTTGGGAATTATATTCCTCGTTTTTTCCTCTCGATATAATTATGCGCCCGTCACAAGCAAAAATGTTAAATTTTTATTTTCATCTAAAAATAAAACATAATTCTAATATGTTTTGGGCTTAGTTATCATTTATTTCGTGAAGGAAGTCTAATCTTTTCTTGGAATAGTTAAACGTTAGAGTAGAGGTGTCCTTATGTAAGGGGAGGTATATGTCACCATCAGGATTAAGTAATTTGATATTTATTGATGATACAATGAATCATACTCGTTATTTAAATATTTTGAAATACAATTTTAAATTTTCTACTCAATATTTGAACGTTGGAAACAACTGTTATTATTTTTTTTATCAAGATAAGAAGCCTAAGCATACGGTTCTCAACGTTCGCCTCTGATGCCTATATAATTGTCCACAAATTCTGAAAACACCACCTCAATCGTTCGATTTAAACCAACAAACACATTAAGAGGTTTGAGTAAGAAGACACGCCATTAAAAAATGAAAACAGAGCTAAAACAGTGATCATCAAAAAATGGAAGAGCATCGATACAGGAACTGTTAACAAAAAAAAGACAAGGGAAATCCATACCCAGGCATTCAAAGGCTCTTGTGGATGAAATATTTATTAATACGTTGAGATTTTTTTAAAAAAAAATTTACGAAGACTTTTATGAGATAATTTTTTAAAAATTTTTCTATAATTCATTTTTCAAAATGAAAGTTATATTATGTTTCAAAAGCCTGTAAGTTTTGTAAGTCTATTTTTGTTAAGAACAAGTTATAGATGTTATAAAAATATACTATAGTCTTAAATATTATTTTTTATTAGTCAATAGAGCAGTATTTTATTGAAATCTTTAAGTGTACGAACATTTTTGAGAGCCATTTACGCAGATGGTAATGAAATTGTAGATTGTCACATCCAAAGATGCCAATATGAAGAAATTTTAATGAAACTAGAATACGAAGGGGTATTGCAAAGTTTTAATTATTACTAAGAAATAACAGAGACCTGGATAAAAAAAAATTCTGCATATTAATTGATGCCTGTGTACATAATGCTGTAAATTATAGTTACTAATATTGATTTCTTTGGTTTCAAGAAGCTGTATACTGAAGTGACATGTTGTATGGAGAAGATAGAAGCTTACAGTCCCTTCAGAGTTTACCTTCTTTAAGTAAGTATAAGTATCATGAGCAGGGAAGAGGGGTATCCTAGTGATCTTTTATTTACCATAGAATCTACTGTCTTTAGCAAACACGGATGATGTACCCAAGGAATACTCAAGCAATTCTTCGCTTCTTTCAACCAATTTTCATCTTTTTCCATTTTTCAAACATCTAGTTCATAGTTTTACTGCTTTGGCGCAAACATAACCACATGGAGCTTTTGCTCCATTACACTCCACTATCAATAGTATGATTAAGTTCCTTCACTTGAAAAGTTAAATTGCCCAACAAATTCGCGATGAAATGATGGATGTTTAAGGAAACAATATCCAGTAGTATGATACTGTTGTGAGGTAGAAAAGGAATTTCCAAACTGACAACATATCTCTGTGACAGGGACGTCTTAAGGCATGGGCCCGGGCCCAGGGCCTCGCCTTTGAGAGGGCCTCGTCTCGTTCTCTACTCGGCCTCAATAAGATTCATGATCAGAATAATTTTAATCGTCAAATGTTACTCCCGGACATGACTGGCTGAAGACGGTTACTTCTATATTAAATATTCCTGTTTACAACGTTTGCTGAGAATCGGGAAATATTAATTTTATTTTTATGCCCAATTTATTCAAATAAATGCTACTCTGGGATGGGCAGCCGCAGACTTAACAGACACTCCTCCCAGCGTCCTTTTATTTATTTGCACATATGTGTTAAGGATCGCTCATGAATGGACAAGAGATACACTTAAGATCCCAACAGAAGTGCCAAAAACACATTCCCTATTTTATGACAGACATCAGGGCTAATAAAAAGAGGGTTGAAATGATCCTGAAGAAAATCACACTTTTTTGAAGAAACGAGTAGCCTACATTTTTAAATCTACAATTCCTTTTAAATTTAATTTCTTTGAAACAGCAAAAGGTAATTATGTTTTTTTAAAAAAACGTTTTTATGTATTTCACTTGGTGTGTGTGTGTGTGTCATCAAATTTTCAATCGTTAATTTAGCCAACTTCCCATCAAACTAGAGCTCTGAAACTTTGGGAATCGTTCTTATTCGCCTAACAATGCAATATTTAGACAATTGCTGCAAGTTTTAACTAATATTTCCTTTAATAATGCAGTTTTGTCCGACTACTTGGTTTCGATTTCAAAAATTGGCACCAAACTTGGCGATTTTTTTTTGGCTGAACGTTAAGACCGTAAAATGGACCAGGGTAGCCATATTTGGCAAAATACCGCCAAATAATTCTTGTCGCCAAGGGTAGTTGGGTTAAACTGTATTCCAACCATTTAATTTACCGGATGAATTAATTAATTTTAGTTAGTTTTAACGTTTTTATGTATTTCACTTGGAGTGTGTCTGTCTGTGTGTGTATCAGTGTGTCATCAAATTTTCTATTATTAATTTAACCAACTTCCCATCAAGCTAGAGCTCTGAAATTTTGCGGATCTTTCTTACTTGCCTAATAATGCAATATTTAGATATTTGCGACCAGTTTTAACTAATATTTCAATAATTTTCTTTAATAAACTTTGCCACTATATAAAAAAGTTGGTTTTTATCTCGAATTATTTTATTTTTGAATTGTATTTCTTTGAAATTTAAGATAATATACAAATAATTATATCGCATTAAAAAAACTAAAGTGATATGTAATTTTATTTGCTTTTTTTCACAGAGAGAATTATAAAAATAATATCCAGTTTGAAAAAAAATCTGCATTTGTGTGTGTTTGTGTTAATTTTCTCTCTCTCCCTCTAAACAACATGAAATAATCTCTTAACTGTTTATAAAATTATATATAAACATTTCAATGGACTCTTTAGAATATTTTTATATTGATTAATATGCATAAATGTGCGCTTCCTTCATTTTGAATGCTCTATGATCTTCCAAAAGAATTTTTGATGTGTATTGTAATTCAGAGAATATTTTTATTTGCTACTAATATGGAAAGCAACTATCAATTCAAATGATTATCCTTTTCTTGTTAATATTGAAACCCAAATAAAAAAGAACATTTATAAAACGAATATATTGCAACGATTGTAGTAATGTAATATAAATATAGAAAAACAATCATATAACAAGAATCCTAGTGTACGATTTGATAATTAGGTAAATAAATGCCTGAACAATAATTTAATGTCTTAAGAATAAAAATCGAAAATGGAGAAGTTCTCGTCAAACACAGTACAAAATAAGAGATTTTTAGTGTATAAGACCTCAAACTAAATATTTTCTATTTGCGTGTGTACGTTTGATCAGATTTTCCTGTAGAAAATTGAAATTTATTATATATACTTTGCTTTTAGATCTAATACTTTAAAACTTATAATGTATTCATAATCTATCACTTCTTAATACTTTATTACTTACTAATAATTTATCACAAATTGGTATAAAATACCTTTAATGAAAATTACTTGCATGAATATAATTCTCCTAATTGATAATTTATACAATAATGTTCTTTAATTTTTGGAATCTATGACTTCCTTTTTATTATAATTCTTTGTTTCGTTTGATAAGCATAATAACAAGGATATATATATTTCATATAGTTACAAACATATATTTTTTTGAGAACTTTTAAGAGATTCCAAATATTTTGTAAGCTAATACAATATAAAAACCTAAAAAACCTTTTACAGATTTTTTTCTGCATGTCATTCCCATTAAAATGGTTTACTCAACATTTTCTTAGATATGGTTTTACATTCGCAATTTACAAAAAAAAAAAAAAAAAAAATTAAGGAATTCTAATAACTAACTATACGTGATAAAACTAATATTGATTTATATTAGTATATAGTACATATGTATATCTTCATAGTAATGATAATTTGAAATATAATATTTTGTACATTAATAATAATAATTAAATAATCATAGTTAATATGATGATAGAAAAATTGTATACAAGAAGTAGTAACTTAATTGAAGCTTTGTTCTTTCTATCCAAGAAAGAGTTAAAAAAATTATTTAAAAAAAATTCCATCTTATCGCCTTCAGAATTCTTTCAAAAAAGAGTCATATATTACTCTCATTTTATACACTTTTTTTTTTTTATTTACAAACTAATGAGCGAGTTTTCTTCTTCTTTTTACTTGAACAGAACAAAAAAAAAAAGCGAAATTCTACACATAGTTATGTTCAGATTACGTGAGATATGGCATAATGATTTTTAGAACAGTGAAATGTTTTGAAAGTGGAGCTGCAAAACGCAAAAGATCGAAGGGAAAACAGGAATCTATTGATAAATTACCAAAATTCACCCAATTTTTCTTTCATACAAATTCTACCATCTGTCTCTACCACTTCTATCAGTACATCTAATAATATATCTGAAGTTGAAGGACAGGGAAGAACAGACTATTTAAGTATTCGAGAAGGTACTATAAGACCTATTGAAATAAGTACAATAACTGATGACGTTTCAAATATTTTTATTGCAAGTACAAATCCAGGGCTGTGGCCTTCATATATTGACTAGAATTTACAGTCTTACTAGATTGAGAATGGTCATCAGTTTGTTCCATCAAACATAATGATTCTGAAAAATCAGCATGTACATACAACGAGCCAAATGATAACACTATAAAACAAGCTACCTGCCTATGATGTTGTTAAAAAAAGAATTACGCAATGGTAAGGTTGTAGACCATGAATGGCTAATATATTCTCCGTCACAAGGAAAGATATACTGTTTCGTATGCAAATTGTTTTCATCTAGCAATTCTACATTCAGCAGTAGTGGATTTAGAGATTGGAAGCATGCAAGTAGGGCTATTTCACAGTATGAAAACGCACCTGAACACAGAAAATGTATGATGAACTACCACAGTCGATTACAGTTATGTAGTCGCGTAGATAACCAACTTATTAAACAATTCAGTGATAAAAGTCATTATTGGAAATGAGGGAAAAGAGAGTGAGTGAGGGAATGTAAAGGTTATTGGCGCAAGAACCAGAAGCAGCTATGCTGCGCCAAACAAGATTTAACTGTGGTCTGGAAGTAAAAAAATTGGGGAGAAAAAAGGTTGACAAAAAGGAGGGTCGAGAGTAGAGAAGGATGACTAGGGTAACCCGGGGGTTTGTCACTTGTGTTTACCAAAAACAATAAACCCCATAAGGAAAAAAAAAGATCACTAGGGTGCCTTGGAATCAATGCCCATATTTGCCTAAAGAAGATAAGTCCCTGAGGTACCCTGATATATTCCCCAGGAGCAGGGTGCTCGGCTTTACCCCCAGACCCTGGATACCCATTTTAGTCGACTCTCACGACATGTATGAGCTACTGTGGGACTATTTTATCATACCCGGTCTCCACACGGGTCAGGGCTAAAGAGAATAGTGGCTGTTATAAAATTCTTAATGTCCAAGAGGACTGTTCAGTAAATAATAAAAACTATTTAGACACTTTGGAACTTCTAAGTGAGTTTGATCCATTTCTAAATGAACATAATAAAAAGAACGGCAATTCTGAAAAAGTAATCCTGATTATCTATCTGCTACAATCTGTGATGAATTCATTGAAGTCATGGCGTCAAAAGCATTGGAAACTATAGTGATTGAAGTACAGAAAGCTGAATATTATTCTATTTCCGTTGATTCTACCCCAGATGTGACTCATGCTGACCAACTAACTTTTATATAAATGGTGCAACCAAGAAGATATTTCTGCAACTTATTAATATTAATAGACATACCGTAGAGTATCTGACGGATGTTGTGGTTTCATTTTTGAAAAATAACAACATTTCTCTGAGTGTTGTAGATGTCAGTCACACGACAATGCCTGGGAAATATTCAGGATTGCAAGCCCGACTTCAAGAAAAAAATGAATACGCTATATACGTACCATGTGCAGGACATTCTTTGAATTTAATTGGAGTTCAAACAGTAGAATGTAACTATAATGTAACAATTTTTTTTGATTTTGTCCAAAATCTTTATAATTTTTCTCATCGTTGACCCATCGTTGGAATATACTAACATTAAATTTGTGAGCTGTGATAGAAATAAAAATTTCCTGAAAATCCTATCAAAAACACACTGGTCAGCATGCGCAGATGCAATTAAAGCTTTAAGCTCCGGATATTCAGAAATTGTCATGAGCCTGAATTGCTTAATTAATGATGAATTACAGGCAGAGGATACTCGACTATCTGCTAAAAAATTAAAATGAATGAATTAAAAACTTTTTTTAACTATCATTTGGAATGACATTTTGATACGTATTGACAAAGTAAAGATATTTTTCCAGAGTAAAAATTTGGATTTGACGAAAGGTGTAAAACTACAAAATCGTTAATGATATATATGAAAACCGAAAGAGACTCTTTTGACTATTATGTGTCAAATGCCGAGGAAGTATTCTTTATAAAAGAATATTAAAGTTTCAGGGTAACTTTCCTTAAAGGAAATAGAGACACCGACACAATGTTTGAAATCAGCCACAGCCAGAAATTTAAAATAGAAACCTTGACCAATAATCGACTCTCTAATTTGCAGTATATAAACGCGTAGTAAGAAATATGGTGCTTTTTGAAGTGTTTGGATTTTTTGAAAATATTTCTAATTTGGTTGAGACAGAAATTAAAAAAGCATGCGAGAAAATATCAAAATTTTACGATAAAGACATTTATGGAGAGGAACTGAATTTGGAATGTCAACATTTCAAGTCATATATGATCACTGATGGCGAAAAGCTGAAGAAAAAGCAAATAGAAGAAATGGAAAAAAAAAAAAAGAAAGATTAATAAGAAATTAAATTCTACAAATGCAGATGGATGAAGGGACTGCAATTGGGATCAATACACTCCATACATACATATGTAATGAAAGATTATTCAGTATTTCCCAATATTTAAATAATAATGAGAATTTTCTTATCAATGATGATTACTAACGCGAATGGTGAGCGTTCATTTGCAAAACTCAAACAGGTAAAAAAAGAATTGAAAAATCGTATGACTCAATCACGTTTGAAAAATTTAAGCTTGAGGAATAGTGAAAATGAAATATTATAAACAATTGATTTTGAAGACCTAATTAAAATGATTTTGCGAATTTAAAATGAAGAAAACGAATATTCACATAAACCTCATTTTACTATGGATTGCTTTTATTGAAATGTACATGTATATACATCAAATTAGATTAAAGGGTCGCTGGTGGGGCCTACTTTTTCCTAAGGGCCCAGGGCCTCAAGAAGTCTTAAGACGTCCCTGTGCCTGTCTAACGATCTAAGAAGTGAAAGACCATTACTCACGGTTGAAACTGCCCTGTAAAGAAAGGGGAGGACTTTATCTTATTAAATCGAAGAGCAACCATCCGAATGATCATGAATAAGAATGAGCTTAGTTACGGTACAGAGTATAGAAAATTATCCACGGACTGTACTTGTCAAAGGTGGCAGCCCTCTGGGACCCACGATTACGAATTTCTATTCAGAAGAAAACCGGGCGCGATTCGTGAAGAGAGATATAGAATCTTTTGGAACAAGACGAAGAAAATGTTTCGATTATCTCGTAGCTGTGGAGGAATCTTGGATCTATCACTATGATTCAGAGACCAAGGAAATGTGTTTCATCTCTTTAATCTATGGAAGCACAGTGATTTATCACCCCCCCCTCCCCCTCAAGAAGGCTAAGGTACAGAAATCTTAGGGAAATTGGCTGTTTTGAAGCTCCATCGTAGAATCATCTTAACAGATTACATGGAGAAGAGTTATCATCACTGGTGCCTATTATTGCACGCTACTGAACAAATTGGTCTGATCGAGATGGGAGTGGTAGGCCCCAAAAAATTAGGAGTATACGCTCTAGTATAATACTTGAGAGCATCACTTGTACTTACCAAAGGGAGCAAACTCGTGGCATAAAGGAAATATTTTCGGAGATTGCAAATTTCGTATTTATCCCTAAACGGCAAGCTCTTAAGAAGGTCGTATTGGTTGAATACGGTTGATTCTGAACGCAACATTTAAAATACAATAGCGATAGCTTTTAGGCAAAATAAAGCTTATGTATATATATATATATATAATTAATATACCCGCAAATATATAACCGTATATTTCGGCGTATAACGTGCATCAATAATTTCAAACCATATCTTTTAATTTTTAGTTAAATTCGCCGTTTGCCCCCCCCCCCCCCCCCCATTTTTTTATACTAAGACAACTGAAGTATGCAATGCTCGTATCTTTTGAAGTCACCCATTCAAAGGATTTTCCAAGGCTTTCGCAAAAATGGTATTCTGAATTAACAAACAATAAAGGGATTGATTGGTTATATGAGCGATGTATTAACATCGCTGTAATAGCAACACGGGGGCCATTGGCGACGGACCTCGTAATTTTGAACTTAATGATAAAGGGAGCAGTATGTGTGTGTAGTGGTGGTGCTGGTAAAAAATGCTTGAGGTAGTAAATAATTCTGCAAACAGGACGAGTTTTATTCAAAGCAGATATGCCCATGAATGTTATTCTAGATTTTCAAGAAAAGAGAATAAAACTTGGGGGGGTAAGAACGCACTTCCAATCCGAATAAATCAATGGTATTAGGAATTGGATGTTTTCTCTTTCTGCAGTCATTTGAAGTCTTATATTAAAAGTAAACGTAGAAGGATATAAAAAAAAAATCTCATTTGCATTAGTTGAATTACAATAGATCTAGTGATCCTTTAAGAAGTATAAATATGGGTCCTACCAAATTAAATAAACATACTACTGGTTTCAAATGTAAAGTCATTCAATTTCGAAAGAAAAATAGAAATCGTGCTGTAGTAAGGATGTTCCTGAAAATATAATGGAAGACGAAAATGACGAAATTTTCATATTATCTGATAATGAATGTTTTTAAGTTTATAAGGTATGCCATTTCTTTTAAAAGAATAGCATTTAGTTACATGAAGAAATCCCACCTTTTCTTTACTTTTAAATCTTTCATTTTTATATCCGGCGTACAAAACACATTCGTAAATTCAGATCTGATTTTTTGTATTAAAAGTACGCTTATAAAGACCGATTTAAAAGTCAACTTTAATCAGGAATTAAAAATGGGCCACGAATGTAAAAGGCATACTTAGATGCTTATTGAGATGTTAAGCAATGAGGAACTTCGTCATTTGAGATTCCTAAAGAAATAAATTGCTCTGAAGGAAATGTGAGCAAACGTTTTTAAAGTTATTCTAAAAATCAAAATTTTGAAAATATCGTGCAAATAATGGTCGTAATATTAATTACGACCATTATTTGCAATTACTATACTAAGACAAAACAGAGTTCTAAAACATATCGCGGGGAAAAACCACTTCAGGAGCCTGATATTCAATAGAAAGGAGACACCAACCACAGTTCGACGTCTCCATTAAGATCACGAGTGCTTAAGACATGGCTGTTATTTACTTGCAATCAAAAAAAAAAAAAAAAAAGACCCAAAGTACGTTGGTAAAAACAAATTGCAAAGATGCATTCAGAACTGGAATAATGTAACGATTTAATTTAACTTTTCGTAACTATTTAATTTTTGCTTTTTCCACGGTCATCAGTGTTTCGCGTTGCTAATAAAAATCATTTACTACAGATTACTTGAAATAGCTCAGTGAAGTTTAACACCCGAGTCATGATTTAACAGTGCTAGAGGGCCGAGTACTTAGAAAATCCGTGTATTTGGACAGGAAAGGTAAATTTCAAGATATATATTGGGGGGGGGGTACTTGAGAAAGTGAATGTAAAGATTATCGTCGCAAGAGCCAAATGTGGCTATGCTGCGTCAAACAAGATTTAACTATGGTCTGGAAGTGAAAAAAGGGGGTACTTGAGAATTTTATGATTCAATTGTTGGAAGATATTATTTGAGGATGACTTTACCTTCCAACATGATTGCGTCTCACCACACGTCAACGCTCACCATTACATGGCCTAAGAATAATACAATTAAACCACTTCCTCAGCTGACCAATTCGAAGCCATTGGAGATGCGTAGGGCTTAATCCAGAAACACCTTCAGGAATTAACTCCAAAGAACAGAAATGAACTCGTAAGTAGCGTGAAATCCATTTGGGCAAATGGATTTCATGATAAATGGTAAAGATACTCGAAAATTAATGCACAATTATTCAGTTCGAGTTCATGACGTTATAAAGACCGAGGAGAATCTCACTAAATATTAACTACTCAAAATGTTTTTAGTTTAGATGAGTTTTACTTTTTTTGGGATGTTATTCAAATTTTTTGAGTCGTTGTGACTATTATTCTAATTTTTTAGGAAAATAAGTCATTTTGTTACTTCATCTACAAAATATGTAGAATGTGATACTACACTTTAAAATTCTCAAACACTCGCTTCTACTGAAAATAAAAGCAAATTTCGAGAAATTTTATTTTTCATCATCCTAATATTTGGAAATGAATTGTACTCATTAGCTGAATATGTAAGGTATTTTGAATTTGAGTATCGTATGCATTATTAGTTGCTTACGCATATGAATACTACTAAAGAAAGGTGACATAAATAAGAGAATTATAAAGTGTTTTTTTCAAGAGGCGCAATAGACACGATAAAACTTTTCTTTAATTTGAATATCAGATTGTAACTTTTTATTTATATACCATTCGAAAGTAGTCTATCAATGTGATCTGAAAATAAAGTCTCAAATATACTAAAAAAGTGACGATTTCTCTGGATATCTTGAAATTTATTATAAAATTCCTGTATCAAATCGAAAAGCAAGGCTGCAAACCTTTCGTTGATCACAGAACCATGTTAAAGCGAAGTATTGAAATTTACAAAATTCTTTGCTTTCATTTGAGACTGCCGTAGTTTCAGTACCTTTTCGAAAATCTTCTTATACGAAACATTAAAATAATTAGTTGTCATTGCTTTCAGATATGATGGGCAAGTGGATGTAGCTTTAAAAAAAGTTGAATGAAAACTTCATTTATTATTAAGATATGCTTAGCAAGCATTTCATACCTACTTCACCAGCTATTGGTGGTCAACACTGGATGGTTTTTAAGACAATGTGTCTATATGAGTTCTAACTCGACAACTATGTCGCTAGAAGTGAATGGAGTGTCTATATTTGATTTCTCAGCTGGATCTAAGCAACACATAAAATGCTTGAGGATATTTAATTTGCTGTAATGGTCAACTGTACCATAGCGTTTCCGCACTGAAACATATGATTTTAAATGAGTAAAATAACATACCTGTAAACTTATTTCACAAACTGATTCGACTTAACGGAGCCTCTGTTATTTGCTGTAATCATGATTGTTTACCAAAGTATCGAGGTCGCTTTTTCTTATTTCCATTTGTAACCTTAAAATTATGTAGCACATAATTCTCCCTATTTTACATTTCTGTTGAATAAATGAAATGTATTTATAGTCAGACTACTTTGCATGCAATAAACTTTTAATTTTGCACTTGTATACCATGTTTATTTCATTTAAATAATTTTCTTTTCTTTTGCATCGTATTACCAACAAAACTCTAGTGGGCTTAAAATTTTGTCGGTGACTGTAGCTGTTCCAGATATGTTTATTATGAACTGATGATCCCATTTGTGCAGCTAAATAACACATGACTAAATTCAACAACATAGTATTTGTTTTAGCAACTTCAAAATTTTTTTTCTTTTGAGATATTTTTAATCTCAGATCTAATCTTTTGTTTTGATATGCATTAAGTTTTTGCGACTTGTAATCCTTTCTTAAACTGTAATTTTTGAAAAATTTGGTAAGCAGGAGCAATGGGCACTATTTATGATACCGGAAGCTCGTGACCAGCATTGTTTTCGAACAGTCTTGGATTGAAGTCCTGATACTGCTAAAGAACTGTCGTGTAGTGGAACTAATGCATGTTAAATCTGCCGAAGCTCTATGACCTCGCAGTGGAATGGCGTGGGAGTTAGAAGAGTAGGGTATGAGCTCAGGATTATTTTCATCACTTGATCGAAGTCCGTCGTCAATAGTCCTCAAGTTGTTTCTAAGTGCGACATAATAAACAATCAATCAAATAAATAAAATCCTGAAATCCAATTTAGAAATGACAATGTGAAAAAAAACTCGCGCTTTATGCTTTCCATTTTGCTCTGTCTAGCGTCTATGCATAAAATTGGTGCATGCTGAAAATTTCTAGTTCAGATATTTAGTATCAGCTCTAAAAAATTTTTCCCATGAGTTTCGAAACACTTTATATAATGATTAAGGTTGAACCACAAATTTTAATAAAAAAGAAATATTTGAATATATACAAAATACAATTTTGAAAACTTTAAAATCTTTAGGTCTAGATTTAAGATACTTAAGAGGCCATATGATGGTCCTACTTCCATGTCTGGAACATTCAATGGTGTACAAGCCAAAATAAGAGAAAAATTCCCATCAACCCAAAATGTACATTGCACTTTTCATTCTCTAAGTTAGGTTATTTCAGACACATGCCAAATTAAAAGATATTCGTAATTACATTGGAGTCGAAAAATGTTATTCGTTCATGAATACTCCCAAAAGAAATAGTATTTTGCAGGATGGTATATTAGATCTGTGTTTTTCCAGGAAAGGAACATTGAAAAACTATGAATATCATCTATGCATTGGATAGAGTAACATGAATTTATTGTGGTGATGCTCTTGAATTAATTGGAAATTGGTATGAAAAGGATTCTTATATCTGCTCTGGGTCTATAATCTTTTAAATTCATTGAAAAGTTCTAATTTTGCCATTAATTTATTTTCCATTGAAAAAATATTTTCTCTCACTTTGTCCTTATCTAGGATTTTGCAATCTAAGGCAGTGAACATCAATGTTGCAGTTCAACTGTGAGACGATATTATACAATAACACAATAACTTAAAATTGATTGATAAACAATCAAAGATTATTTTCAGTCCTATTTTCCAAAATCAGAATCTGCTTTAAAACAAATAATGGACGAAGACTAGAATTATTCTTCCATGACTAGCAAAGAAACAAATTTGTAGTTCAATATTCCAGGAGAATCACCCAAATTTTACTAGGCAAACAATTTTTGGATGCTGTAATTTTACACCTTGAAGAAAGATTCACAAATCACAAAACAGTTACAAGTTCATTAAATATTTTAATCATATTGCAGAATGATCTAATACCTCTAAATGAATGATGATGAAAATTATACAATTTCTGATTTAATACTACACATACTGAAACGTTTTTCCGATTTGTCAAACTGTAGTATTAGTGCAGTGTAGACTGTAGAATATCATATATCGAAAATGGAGTTACTGATACAACAAACTAGATTAATCACTATAGAAGCTTTACAAGCCTGCTACATAGATATAATTCCAAATATCCAAAAAGTATTAAAAATTTGTCATCTTGCCTATTACATGTACTTCTGAAATGCGTTTAAATGGACTCTGTTATACACATGTAAAAATATATCAGTAAGTGATGAATAAGTCTTAAATATTTTATAAAAACAAAAAATAAATATTACTTAGTAAAAGCCAATATGTATAGAATATTTCATTTCATTATACTCACAACTTTTTAAACATTTTTTAAATTAGGACCATTTTATCATTCATTGAGTGATTTTTATAGATTTTTCAATGCTGTTAGATTTAATCAATTCTGGTAAGTACGAATTTTTATTCTCATGTTACTTTTATTATTTTTCTTAACTGATTTTTATTTTTGTACTTTTCCTAATTTGATTAAAAAAATAATAATAATAATAATTGGATCAATCTATGAAGAGTTTTAAGTAGGAAAAATAAGATTGATTTTTTGTATATCTTTAAGTTTTCTCCAAGTAGTAATTCTTCACTAATGAAATTGTGTCTATCTTGGCAATGATGATATCCCCCCCCCTCCCAATTGATTTTAGGGTACACTGATGTCACATAACTGAAAACTTTTAGTATTTGAATTTTAATATCTTTCTTTCAAATTTACATTAAAAAAAATAACATAATAAAAATTATTCTTGTTAATAGCTTACTCCCATTTAGAAGGAAAAAAAAAAAAAAAAAAAAAAAACTTAAAAAAAAAAAAAAAAAAAATAAAAAAAAAAAAAACAAAAAAAAAAAAAAAGAAAAAGTAAATTACATTTTTAAAAAATGCATCTTATGTTAAAACAGCAAAGTAAACTGAAAAATGGCAATGAAATTTTTAAATGACACTATTTTGAGAGTGGAGGTTTAAAAAAAAAAAAAACTACCCATCACTATGATGAAAGATAAGTTTAATGTATCACTTAAAAAAATGTATTAATTCCAGATGATAGATAAATAGTCTCTATGCAATTAATAAAATCAATCATCCAGATATTGAAAGTCCTCTGGAGGTTCAGGTTCATCTTCATCTTCCACTTTGGGTCCACCAGCTAAAGAGAAAAATAGTAAATGAGTAACATAACTTACAATATTTAAGTTTGAAATTTTTTAGAATTTCCCCCTTCAGTTTATGATATCCTCTTGCAAATATTTATAAAAAAAATTTAATACATAAGAAGCTGGGGAATTGCTCGTGTTTTAACATATAAGAGGGAGGCAAATCTATGTTAGAAAAAAAAAAAAAAAAAAAAAAAAAAAAAAAATTGAATTTGAAAGAACAATTTGAAGTAAAAACAACTGAAACAACAATAATAAAAAATAGATAAATAACCAACGTATAGATAATTAGTTCAAAGTTAATGAATATATTTTTAAATACAAAATATATAGTAATACAGCTATAGAACTTATTGCATATATTAAGTAATCTTGAGCAACATTTATCAACAGTAAAAAAATTTTAAAATTTATACTAACCAGCAACAGGTTCAACCAATTCTTCAGGATCTTCACTTTTATTATCTTTCATCATAATTATTCCTCCAATCAAAACCTAGAATAAAGTTAGTTTTAAATGCAATGAACTGCTGAGAGATTTCACTAATTCAAAGATGAATAAGCAGTCAAATGAATTAAATACAAATAAATTCAAAAAATAAAATATATCTTATTATTAATCACAAAAATAAATTTCAAAAATATTCTGATGGTTTTAAAAACTTTCCAATACAATAATTCTAAGATCTCAAAACTACAAAAACTAGATATTTGAGATTAATATGTTTTATGTAGGTATTCAAGCATTTAAAATATTAGGAATACATATTTGATTTAATGATTAAGATATTCCATGTAATTGAATTAAAAGAATGTGAAATAAAAAAAAACTTGGCCCATTAAGAAATGGTATATAATTAGTATTCATAACACTTTAGGAAACATGGAAAACTTACAATAAACTTGAAATTATGTTAAAAAGTCAAGCATTTTACATTTAAACGTATGCGAATAAAAATAATTATCAGAATTAAGCTCTTGTTTAATGAAATGAAATTATACCTCTTTCAATGGTTGATATCTTGATTCTTCTGGAATTTGAAGTACTTTCAACTGTAGAAGAAAATTTAAAATAATAAAATAATTGGAATTATAATTTTTGTTGCAAATAATTCTGTTGAGCTAAGCGAGTCACAGTATATAACATCAAAGATTATTTTACTATGATTACATGCTTTCAAAAAACATTATTTATTACAGTTAAAATCAACATATTACATGAATCTGAAAGAAATAATCATATTGTGGAATAAAACCATGTGATTTTCAATGGACTTTTTATGCAATAAAATATTCAGATTATGATAAAGCTTAAAACTTATCAAGAAAATTTTACTTCAAGATTCAAATTTACACATCAAATATAGAGTACATTAAAAAAAAAAAAAATATTTGAAACAAATTTAAAATGTTTCAATTCTTCATCTAACACATCTGATTATATAACTCAGAACTCCAAAAATATTAAACTATTACTTATGATACTGCAAATAATTGAAAGAATACAATATAAAATTAGTAAAATCTTTATAATTTTTTTAAATTTTACCTGTTGTCTCATAACTCTTGCAGGATTTGAAAGAATTTCAAAATTAGGCTCAGGCTCTTTTTTGTCATCTTTCTTATCCTCTGCTTCTTTATCAGTTTCTTCTTTCTTTTCTTTCTCTTTCGTTGATTCCTTTGAATCTTTACTTGATTCTTTGACACTTTCCTTAGTATCTTTGGAA
This sequence comes from Nephila pilipes, assembly GCA_019974015.1. NCBI lineage: Eukaryota > Metazoa > Arthropoda > Arachnida > Araneae > Nephilidae > Nephila > Nephila pilipes. The sequence goes on from BMAW01053000.1 coordinate 468,166, forward strand.
GTGCTCTCCTCTTTCTTGTCATCATCCTATTTCATTACAATTAATTTAACAATATACAAATAAGGTATATAATATAATACTATAAATATATATTTATAAAAGCAAGGTATTTCCAGCTTTAATTCAGTATTGGCTGTTTTGCCAACAGAGTGAAATATTGACTGCAATAAAAGTAGTATACATCACGATACAACTTCTAACTAATAAAACAAATACAAATCTGGTTTCTAAAATAAAACATTCCTATATTATTTTCAAAATATTTATTGGAATTAGGGCCCATTACAACAATATTAAAAATGAAATTGAAGACTACAATCCTAAAATGACAGTATCTTGTAAAATAACCTAGATATTTCAACCTATATTTTCTTGAAATACTAGGTATTATTGTAATGATTTAATTATTATTTTGAGATAACCGAAATAATAGGATAAATTAATTTTGCTGATTAATTGATTTTAATGTACATAATATTGTAAATTATAGTTATTAATGTTGATTTGTTTGGTTTCGGGAAACCTTAGATTGGAATAACCAGCAGTATTATGAAGTTATAATTATTCTCTGAGGTATTCTAAGTTTTATTTATTCTTCTTAAGACTTCTCTACATAGTCACACCATCCAGAGTTATACATTTCTTGTAGTGTTTCTTGACCTTTTGAAGGCCATCATTGTGTAACTCGGCAAATTAAAATCTACCTTCTCCATACTGTGAATTACTTTAATCTACAGCTTTCTGAAACCAAATAAATCAATATTATTCACTGTAATTTACAACATTATGTATACAAAAAACTAATATGCAGAAATTTTTTTAACCAGATATCTTGATTACTTTCTAGTAACAATTAAAACTTTATGATACCTCTCATATAAGTTTGATCAATAATTCTTTGACAATTGGAGTGCATAGAACAATTATAGAAGTGGATTTTATTTTAATTAGTATTGATCTTTTACCAAAATTAAAATTCTAGGGGCCAATAAATATATAATATATTTCTTAACCTATCCATAAACTATTTAAAACATTCAAAATGATTCACAATTTTGCTCCTTAAATGTAGATTTTTAATGTAATGTTGGGAATTTAAAACACTGTGAATTTGTCTTTCAACGATGCAGACTTTTACATCATTATACCCAGTATTAGTAATAAAATAACAGGAATTTAAATATATAAATAGAATGAAAGTTATTCAAGATTCCTGGAAAATATAAAAAAAAATTAAATCCTTGATAATATAAATTACATGAAAACTATCTAAGGAAAAGGTTCCATTTCTGGGACTCAGAAACATCCTAAACCAATGTAAGAATTGAAATAATATCAATGAGAATGGCAAAATTATCAGTTTCATAGCTAAATATAATTATGGTCAATTGTTTAAAATTAGATAACATAAATTCTCCAACCCAATTTATTATATTATAATAATATATATGTTATCAACTAAATTACTAACACAAATAAATATACTTGTATCATAAACATTGTTCAATAGGAGAGAAAATACATTCATAAGAGAAAAGTTCTTCATAGACACATAAATATAAGTAATAAATTTCCACTAATAAAATGAAATTATCAATAATTTATATAAACACAGGAAAAGAATAATAATGTATATTCTTTAAAAACTGTATACTTATCCTTTGACAATAATTTAGATGAAATACTTTAAAAGAAATCACATAATAAATAGTAAAAATAGTATAAAATACTTTGAAGAATATTTAATGAATTTAGACAAATCAAAATTTCAACATCGCAAAAAAAAAAAAAAAAAAAAAAAAAAAATGTAACTATGAACTTACAACATCCATTTTTTCTTCTCGCTCTTTCTTTTCAACTTCTTTTTTGCGAGCTTTAGCAGTGATGGAGAGAACAGCAGTAGTAACTTTTTCTCTTTCTTTTTCCTTCTTTTCTTCCAGAGGTGGTGGATACGCATACATGGATGGTTTTGCATTGGAACGGAATTCCATTTTGGGCATCTATAAATAGAAAATAGATACAACTCAATGGAATAAAAGAGTAAATGGAACAGAAAAATATAGATACTTTTTAAAGAAGAAGTTTCTTACCTTGAGATCTGTATTCAATCCTATGATAGCTGTTGGAGTAAAAGCCAAAGACAGAAAATGTGACAATGAAAACCAATACCAAAATTGAGCAAAAACTAGCATTCCAACGACTGCAGCCATGTTGGTGTGACCAGTTCTAGATTGTAAAGATATAGTAACATTCCTACCACCTACAAAAGAAATGTAATTGAAAATCATTAGAACTATCAATCTCTTATTTATGATTAAAATTCAAACGTTATTGCATATTTTAGTAACTCTAAGAAACAAACAATATACCTGCATCAATTATGCCTTGAGCCAAAATGGCTCCAAATTTAGCCATTACATCATCATGTTTGTCACTAATAACTTTACTGTATAATTGACGGAAATCTTTAACCTGAAACAAAAATAAGTTAATTTAAAGTTTTGAAAGTAAAAGAATTTCCAACAAAATATTAGTGATAACTGAAACAATTACCAAATAAGTAATTTAAAAAAAAAAAAAAAATATTTCTTTTACATATGTAAAATTTTAGATTTATTAATTAAGTATTGGAAAGAAGATGTATAACATTGAGGGGGGGGGATATGTTCACTATTCTTACCTTAGGACAAGTTTGCTCAGTTTGCTGGATTAGAATCAGAGCTGAGGAAATTAAAGCACCTTGTCTAACATAATTTACAGGGTCATTGGTCATTGGCTCCAGTAAAGAGATAGCTTCCTAAAATGAGAAAAAAAAAATTATATTAAAAATGAAATATTATCTGTATAGTATATTAAGCTCCCCCTCACTCTTCAAAAAAGAAATCTTACTTTATAATTACATATTTAGAATGGGAAAAGAAACCTTTAAATAATAAACTTTTGATTATAAATTATTTGACATAAATTATAAAACATATGCAAATTTTTTAATACAATGCAAAATAGCATCAGAGAACTAACTGTTTAAATAAATATTTAAAAAAAAAAAAAAAAAGAATGAATGAAACATTTACAATATGACATTGAATCTAACCTTATTCCCAGTTCCAGCACAAGATATACCTAGGGCTAATGCAGCTCCATATCGCACATGTGGGTTATAACTTTCTGAGAGAAGTGAAACTACACTTGGGCATTGTTCTGGAGTTCTGTGAAGATGAAAAAAAATGTTTTTGTATTTTCCAAAAATTGTTCCTTGACAATAATGAGAAAATCTAAACAATTATATTTTATTTATAAAATTCTAATTCTAAACATGTTATTTGGAATGATAGTCAAAACATTTACAACAACAAATAATAATAAAACATTGTAAAATTTACATTCTTTAACATACAGTTTTCATAATTTAAACATTATGGTTTGCAATTTTAATTAATAAGTTGAAAATACATTTACCTGAACAAAATAAATCCTAGAGCTTCTACAGCAGCTCGTCTAACATCGTCATTAACATCACTGACCTAAAATTTACATTTATATAAAGTAAAAAAATTATAATAAATATGGAAATGGATTAATTTTAAACATACAAATCTGTAAAAAAAGTGATTAAAGAAAAAAAAAATCTCAAAATTTATTTTTGAATTCGACTCAACATCATTTACAAAATATTATATATGAATCATTTTAAATGCAAATCATTTGTTGGGGCTTTGACTGAATTTTAAACTGCAACCTCCAATGAAGTGAACTGGTCACATGACTGTTTTTTTTTTTTTTTTATACTTTTAGTGAAGCAAGGAGATAACTGGCTAAACTCTGAAAGTAGCGACTGTCACTATGAAGTTCAAGAATTCTGAAAATAATTTAACATCTTAGCATACAACTGGAAGTAATTAAAATATATTGAATAAAAAATGTTTGACACTCCTGCTTATTTGAGTTATGAAATACATGCCATTTTTTTATTTGAAGATTTTCTACAGCCAAATAAACTTAACTTGGATTTTTCTGACACCATAGAGGTAAGGATTTTACTTTACTATGTTTATTGTGTATAATGTGATATCATTAAAAACAAAAATCAAACTTACAGCAACATGCAACAATTTCCGAATAGCTTTATTATTCCCAGTGCCACAATATGCCATTGCTACTGTGTGCATTCCAGATCTTCTAAGAAGTGGATCTTTATCTCGACATAAGCTCTCAATTAATGTGTCAGCTTCTTCTAAACGACCATACATAGTTAAAGATATGCCCAAGGCTAAACCTCTAAGAATTTTCTCATGCTGAGTTTCTTGAGCATACTGAAATCATATGACATAAATATTTAATATATAAAACAAAACAAAAGATATATTATTACAGCTTTGAAAAGATTAAATCACATGTATTACACAAAATAAAAATTAAATAATATCACATTACAAGAGGAAACAAAAAAAAAAAAAAAAAAAAAAAAAAAAAGAACACAAATAATTAGTTAAAATTGGTATATTATTAATAATATAATGAGCACACAAAGCCATGAAATATGTAAAATGATTTTAAAACCAAATTTTAAAAAATCAATTTTTTTTTAAAAATGCAAAAGAAATTTCTTCTAGATATTTTAACAATTTCTATAATAACTTCAGTATGAAATCAAACACATACAGTAACATTAATTTTGCTCAGTTAATGAATTTTAATAAAATAGTGAAAAAAGATTTCACAAGTAAATTTTAATATTTACAACTTATGTTTATAAATTAATACAAATCAAAGAAAATGTTCATTAATGTTTAATAATATGGAATACAAAAATTATCATTCTGTTCCCTATAATAATAATAAAAAGATTAAAAAAGTATTAATAATTTAAACAAAAAAAAGTAGAAATAATGTTCTTACAAGATAAAAATAATGTTTGAAACTTCTGAAACTTTATAACTTGTATTGAAGGACAAAAAAACTTTTTGAAGAGATAAAAGTAAATAAATTCAAACATAAAATAAGAAGTAGATTTCTCAACTCACAGCAACCATATCCTCAATAGCAGTTGCAGATTTAGAGCCCAACATTACAAGACCCATGGCAACACCAGCAGCTTCACCCGTAACTGCATCATCTTGATATAAATTAAACTTAAGTTGCTCATATACATCTAGAGGGTAAGAAAAGGGTTATATAATTTTAAGCATATAGCACTTTTTTTTTTTTTATATTAAGTAAAAAAAAAAATAATTTTCCTTTAAACTTCAAAGATAATCATTGTTAAAATGTTATAAGAAACCTTAAGAAAAATCAGAATTTGGATATCACCCCCACCCCCTGGAGGTGGGGGTTAGTAATCAAAGCTTTTTAATTTCTTTAAAAATTTATTTCAATCAGGATGATCAGATATGTACTTACAATCCATTCCCTAAACAATAAGAATTTAATATATCAATTTATTATACTGCAAATCTCTAATATTTCATAGTTGATTCTGAAAAATTTTGCTTACATACAATGATATTTTGAAGAAAACAAATACAATAATTTGAAACTTTTCGCATAATCTAAATTTTAAAATCATTATTAAACAGGAACAATAACATTTTTGCACAAAATTTTTAAAAATTCCTACAGTTCTTACAACTTTTTTTTTGAAAAAGTAATTTTTAGATAATCATTGCTTAAATATTATAAAACACCTAAAGAAAAAAAAATCGAGGCAAATTTTTTTTTACGTTTAATTCCTCAAATACTAAATTTTGTTAAACAAGTTAATTACAAAAACGAAATAAAGCACTTGTAGCAATAATGAACACTCACAGATGCAAAAATAATTTATTTCATTAATTTAACCTTAAATAAATTATAGTTTTATAAGTATGAAAATGATTAATAGTTTCAAGAAAGTCAATTAAATCCATTTTAACTTACCTTGTCTGTGAGTACCCATAGCTGCAAGTCCTAAACCAAGACATCCTCCATGCCTTACCACCTCATTTGTAGCTTCCTTCAATTGATTAAGTAATAAATCTATTATAGCTGTTCCATGATTGGCATGGATTAGTCCTAAAGCATATAGACCACCACCTTCTGTGTAACCAGCAGATGACCCTGAATCTTTAGGCAAATATGATGACATCAAATGCAAGGCTTCATTTTCATGACCCTTATGAATAACACCTAAACTAGCTGTTGCACTGAACTTTGCCCAATTGGTTGCTCTTGCCAGCCATTCTAAATTATCTCTGAGGAATTGATCACTGGTAGTGCCACAATGCATAAATGAATTTGCAATCACAGTAGCAGTATGGCAAACAGAGTTCCTCACAGCTTCCTTGGTCTGTTTCAGAATAAGCATGTCAGTATGATTATTCCTGATGAGAAACTGTAAATTCAAGCCAATAGATACTTCACCACCTAGAATGGTGGCAAGCTTTTCTATTCTTTCCTGGTGCTTCTTTTGATCTTCAGTCTAGAATAAAATTTAATCCATTACATTAAAAATTTTTCTGATGCTGCTATAATATATAAATAAAAATTGGTATGACATTTTACATATCAATTTTCTACAATACAATCTAAATTTTACTGAAAGATGCAAAATTCTTCAGCAGGTATGCATAATTCTTTAAACTAACAAATTATTTTCAACAAAAACCAATTCAAAATTCATTCATTTATTTTTTTAAATTTTTTTTTCCGAATTTGTTCATCAATTTGATTTGATATATTATATTCTTTTGCTTATGACAAGTATAAAATAAATCACTCAACATAAAATAATAAATAAAACTATGAAGATAAATAAGTTACAAATTTCTTTGCAGAAGAACTTTTGAAATTTAATAAAATAGTTTCTTATTTGTCCTGAACTTACTAAATCTTCAAGTTTGGGAGCTGGTGCAGGAGCAGGGGTTTCTTTTGCTTCTCCGTCAGTTTCCATACGTTCGCTGCATAAATAAACAAAATTAAAAAATATTTTTAAAACTTAAATTGAACTTGTAAAACAAGAAAAAGAAATTCCAAGCTTCAATTTGAAAGAATTATAGTGTTATAAAAGCATGCAGTATCTAAAAAAAAAAATCATTTTTTAAAGGAAGAAGTTCCTTTGTAAATATAAATTATAAATTTTGATATAATTAATTTCACATTTTATAAAGTAATAACAAATGCTAAAAAAATCACAATTCTGTAAAACAAAATACAATTTTCTTCCTATTTCCCTATGTAATTCAGACTGATTATTGCAATGGGTTCTTTGACTTCAAATTTGCCATCATTCATGAATTATCTTTTTTTAAAATCTTGTATATTTTATAAGCATTGTAATTCTGTATCCTTATACATTTAGGCATTTATTATGATAAACATTCTTCTACATCCTACTACTCTTGAATCCTAATCATATGCAATTCTTTCAACAACTAGAGTCTCACAAATTCAATATAAAGCATAAAATCTTAGGTAAATTTATAAAAGGAAAGGTAAATTTATAGAAGGAAACTGTTTCTATAAAATCTTAAAAATAGTTTCTCTTTTATAACAGTTCAAAAAAAATTCTAAAATGCAAACTGGTCTTAAAATTGGAAGTTGGTATATCATTGGAGTTTTATAGTACACAAATAAAAATATAACTAAAAAAAAACTCCAAGAGAGTTCATAAATTGCAAAACTTGTAATAAATAAGCTTATTTGATGCATTGATTGAACAAATAATCCAGGAATCTTTCACATGAATTATAAATGCATTTAAATGCCAACACATTTTTTCTATAGCAGGAGTTACTAAAAATACTTTTTTTGCATAATAAACTCCATCTTCATGACAGAAGTGCTGGCTCTTTGCCAAGCTTTAAATGAATTGACAAAATAAAATAATAAAGTACACATTTTATCATCTGATTATTCAGTTTTAACAGCGCTACAAAACTTCTCAATCAAGTCACCTAAAGTTATTTAGACTGGCCATTAAAGATTCTCATACATTCACATTACAATGTGCAGTTGATGCTTCATTGGATTTCAGGCCATTAAAATTTTTTTTGGAATGAAGTGGATAAAATCAGAACAAGTAGATAAAATCACAAGAGAAGTAACAGAATTTGATGTAAATATTGACTGGGTAACCTTAGAAGACATCCATACAAACAATTATCAAAATATACTCGAAAAAATTAATGGAAGCTTTTACTGCAGTAAATACTTCGACAAATTTTGGGAACATACCAACCATTGATATGTCAAATTAGACAATTGACAGAAGTGAGGGGATGCTGGAAGTCAACAGATTTTCAGCAGAAAGGTAACCCCTAGTCTTTCATACAAATTCAATTTACAGGATAATGCACTTTTTCCTTCTAGCAATATAATTAATGATCTGGAACACATTCCATTAACTTGTGTAAATTATACCTTTCCCATAGATCGATTAGTTTTATTAACATTGCACTAAAAGCAACACAAGGGTTATTGGCAACAGACCTTGTAATTTTGAACTTCGGTAGCATGATGAGGATGGCACCTCCCTCTCTTACCTTTCCCATAGAAATGATCCCTGGAACATACTCTTAATCGAATTCTGATGCACTGTCCCCTTCAGAGTATGCATGGAGAGTGAGTGAATGTAAAGTTTATTGGCGCAAGAGCCAAATATAGTTATGCTTCCCCAGACAAGGTTTAACTGTGGTCTAGACGTGAAGAAATTGGGGGAAAAAAATTTGGTTGACAAGGAGGGTTGAAAATAGAGAAGGATCACTAGGGTAACCTGGGGCGCATCACCTGTGTTCACCAAAGACAGTAAACCCCATAAGAAAGAAAATATCACTAGGATGCCTCAGGGTCATGAAGCCCATACTTAACTGAAGATGGCAAGCCCCTGAGGTCCCCAGATATAATCTCCAGGGGCAGGGTACCTGGCTATACCCCCAGATGTTGGGTACCCATTTTAGTCGCCTCTTACAACATGCATGAGTTACATTGGACTATTCTGTCATTCTCGGTCACCACACAGGTCGAGAATGCATGGAGAAAGCAGTGACAAATAAAAGAATGTTTACAGTTTTTTTTGCAGAGGATTAAATACATTGATATTTAATGATTCAAGGAAAATACTTTTAAAAAAGAGATAATAGCTTTTGTTGCTTCACAAACTTCATCAATCAAAACACAATAAAATATTAATATTCAGTACTGAAATGGATAATATGCATCATAATTAATAATGCAAAGAGGTCCGTATATGTAATGGAAATGTCTAATTACTTCACACAATCACTTCGACCAATAAAATGCCTCTTACCCTTCTGCCTTTTCCTCAGGCTTGCTTAGTATTGAAATCAAATTAGCAGGAATGGGAGCAGTAGCTTTTAAAGCTTGCAACACTCTTGCTAGGAATTGTTGAGTTGCACTTTCATATAAATCAAAAGCTATTTGAAAAGCCATCAAAGATTGTTCCTGAAATAAAAAGATTCATTATTTAAAAAACAATAACAAGATTCAAATCATAAGATAGACATTTTTTTTTATAATTAAAATATGACATTTGATCCATTTCTTAAACATACATTATGTGCTAAATGTATTAAAATAAATAAGTAACTTTACTATTACAAAAGTAAATATTTTATGAGCACATATAAAATAAGTTTTAAGCACAACATATAGATTGATGTAAGTCATTAGATAAGATTTGCTCAACATCCAAATGCATTTTTTTTTTTTTTTTTTGAAAATATTATAGCAAGTTCTTTTCTAAATACATGTTCTCCACATTCAGCAAAATTTAATTTACTTATTTTATCAATTATGAGTGATTTTGGAAAAAGAAAAGCTTTTTCAAAATTTATTTCCTCTATAAAAATTGACCCAATATGACTCAAAAAAAGAACATTTAATCTTTTCTCATTTCTTACAAATTGATAGTTGTTTCATAAAATATCTGTTACCTCAGAGCCTTTACACAGCTTTTCCAAAACATCTGCTACAGCTTGAGCATCATCAACGAATATCAAACACTGCAAAACATTTTAATAGATACTTAGCAAAATAAAATAATGTAGCTTTAATAAAAGAAATTGCTAAAATAAATATTCATTAAAGTAATTACCTGACACATATTTACATAATCAGGAGTTTCTAAATTCTTATAAAGAGTCACCAAAGTTTGTAAAACTTGATTCCTGTACATTCTGTTTTGAATCAATGACATTGTAACTTTGAAACTGTATGACAACATTTCTACAACATCATCCTAAAGAAGTAAATAAAACCAATCTCAATTTTAGATTATATAACTTAAAATTAATAAAAAAAAAGTTCTTAATATATTTTTTTCAGATATAACAGCAATCAAATAATATTCTTATAAAATTCAAAAGAAATAAAACTTTTATTAAAACTGGAAAAGGTAATTGATCAACTAAACTATTTTGATTTTCCTTTAATTGGTTTCCATAAAAAAAACCCCGATGGTTTTAAAAATTTATAAATAAAAGTATTTGCATAAAACTGTAATTTTTTTCAAAATTTATGCATACAAATTTTGGATAGTTTTAATGTTCAATTTCATAGAAACATATAATGACAATATAAGCAAATTTTTAAAAAATATTATTAATGTAACATCTATAAAGATACTTACAGACTTCATGATGGCAGTTTCAAAAATATCCATCCTACGAGTTTCAAGTGCAATACCAACAGCCTGATTATACTGACCATGTTGAAAACATCTTTGGAACATGCGGTTAACAATAGCTTCAAGACGAGAATCAATAGGTTTCTGTTCTGTACTTTCAGCATTGTGGATTCTTAATTTTGTATAATGATCAATGCATTTAGCTGTAACAAATAAAATATATATTTTTTGCACAAAACCAAAAATTGCATTGACCATAGAGAAATACTAAAAGGAAATACATCAAAACTGATGATATTGTTAATACAAAATAGCAAGATCTGTTATATTACAAAGGCTTGTTTTAAACAATTGAGTATAATAAGTATAGCAAAACTATGATTTTTTAAAATTTTGAGTAACCATTTTATCTCATACAAAATGAAGTAAAGGCACTATTAATATGCAAATGCATGAATTTTTCCCAAATTAATAAAATATATTTATAATAACTTTCCAGTAAAAATGAAGATGAGAGAGACATTCTTAGATCTAGAATATTAATATAACAAAACTTCAATTTTACCATATTGTCATATTCAAAGATGCAACAACAAAAAATCAAATGAAAACATTGCATGCCCTATTGCATCACTATGAGTTGTAATGTTTAAGAGGAAAGTACCAATTCCCTGACTCCTAAAAAATTGCAATGGTTTTTAGGGGGGAAAAAATTCACCTTAGACTAGACAAAAGAGATGATTTGTAGTCATTAAAGAACATTATGCTTAGTGTAAATTTTACTTTTTTTTTTTTATTATTATTGTAATAAAAACATTATTATTATACATTTCAGTCAGAATGTAATTCACTTTTATTGTTCACAGCAGCCCACAGTTCAATGTGTAATACTTGAACTAGATGATTTAAATCCTCTTAATTGTAAATAAAAAATCATGATTTAGTATGAGGTTTTTTAGACACTTTCACTCACCAATTATGGTTTCAACATATTCTGATGACTGGTTGACATCAAAGAGATCTCCAGCTCCTAAGGCATAAGTGACTGAGTCTTCAAAAGAGCCCAAATGATAATACACCTACATTAATGAAATGAAAAATACCACAGTAAATCCTTAATCAACAAGAACAAATGAGCTTTAACTTTTTCAGAATATTAAGTAATGATTAACTTAGGAAACTCTTTTCAGTTCTATTTAATTACAAATTAGATATAATTAATATTTAACAATACTTTTCCAATTAGAGTAACACTAAAAATCTTGGGAAAAAAAAAAAAACTCTCAGACTAATAAAACCCAATTGTAAGCTAAAATTCTATAATGGAAAGGAGTCATAAATCTCAATCCAATAATAGGAATTCAAAACCAAAAGAAACATAAATACCTTAGATGCAACCAATGCTGCAAGTTGTCTGCTACTGAAAACTTCATTTTCATATAGAACTTCACTATAAAAATAAACAACTGTATAATTTTAACAGGATTTAAAAATACTTGTGCAGTGCATATAAATAATTCAAAAACAATAATAATTAAGACATGGAAATATTTACTATTAAAAATAGCTATGTCAAGAAACAAGTTTGTATCAGAATAAAGTTTTGTGCATAAGTTAATAAAAATAACACTACTGTGTTCATAAAAAAATATATAGAAATAGCTTTAATTATTAATTTTAATTGGTAGTTCTTTTCAATAAAGAAACACAATAACAGGCACACTTCAGCTGGGCTTCACAGCAGCTTTAAATGACAATAATATAACACCAGTAAAAAACGAGTTTTTTTAAACATTAGTTTTCTTTCAAACTTCACATTTTGAGAAACATATTTTTTTTCCAAAAATTTTTAGCAACATTTCACCTGTCTTGAAGATGGGGAGCAATGTTACAAACACAAGCTGAAGCTCCCCTGCAATGCTTCTCTTATAAAGGAAAAAGACAGATTTACAGAGATGTCACCAATTAGCAAAAGAAGGCAATGACCCTTTTACCTTGGCGAGAAACGTGGCATGAAATTTAATTCTTTAAATAATTATGTTTTAATCAATTAATTTTTATTAATTATAATAATTAAATTGTTGTATTATTATCCAAAACAATAAAGTGCAGAAAATTTCAACTCAATTGAGTGCTTTTAAATGTGAGAAAAAAGCTTTTAAAGTTTTGACCCAGATAAAGTTACAATGCGAGTAGAAGAAAACCTATTAAAATGGCAAAAGAAACAAAATACTGATATTTATTGGTTGTCCCCCTGGACCCATTTTCAGGCACATTTTCTTCAACATCAAAAGACACAACACCAGTACCATTTGTTTTTCAGCTTAATTTTCTGTTTAGATGGGAAACTAAATAAAAATAATTGTTAATCTTCCACAAACAATCAGTTTTTAATTAAATAGAACATTCATTTTTTCAGTCCTTGTGACTTTTTTCTCTCACTTTTTTAAGGGAGGGGGGGGGTGTTAAAATATAAATTAAGGTAACATATTAATTGATAGATTAAAAAAAATATTTAATTTTTAATATGAATTTAAATCAAGTATGCAATATGTACAGGAAATTATTTCCTTGAAGAAAAAATATATTTTATATAAAGATAAAACTTATTAAAAAAAAAATCTAAAACCATACATTGGTGCCAATAAACTGGTTTATTTCTCTAATTCAATCTTCAGTCTGAATGTGCAATTTATGAGGTATCATTTTATTCTCTTTTTTTTCCATTCAATAAACTTATTTAATAAAGTGTAATATATATATATGTAGCTGAATAGCATATTTAACTTGGATTTATACTTTCAATTTTCTTGTTTCAAAATTATTTTACCATTTCATTTATTCCTCATGAAATTTCATAGCTGTTTCATGAATATTGATTTTTTTCAGGGGTCTCTTGAAAGTCATTTAAATATGAACATGATTCACTTCCTCTGTCATTCATTCACTCACTCACACAACTATGTTTAATATAATTTACACTGACTTTCTAAACACTTTAAAATTTAACACATTTCACCAATTTCAATTTCCCATTGAAATAATTTCTATGGTTGATACGATATGTAAGTAGTAAAAGAAAAAGAAATAAATATAACTTCATAGAGAATGTTAAACATACATTTTTTGAATTGCTTCTGAAATTTCAGGCCAAAATACATCAACTATGCTATCAAGTTTCTTCAATGCAAAATCATGTACAGCCTCCTGATTCTCATCCAGCAATGCAAGAATACCACCTGTAATTAAAAAAGAAAAATCATTAATCATGATGGAATCTACTACATGTAATCAATAGATTTTATAATACTCAATATTAAAATTTATTGAGATCAATATTATATTTAATGTTGAACAATTCTTTGAATTATTATCTGATATAAATATTTAACAATTCTTTCAAAATGAAATTTTTACACATGCATTCAAAACCGAGTCAAATAATTTAACACCTAACATACATATTAAAAAGTTCTAAAATATTTTAGGACATTTGAAAATTACTAAAAACTAAAGCAATATAAACATAGATAAAGATACTTAAGAATATGGTATGAGTATATCATATGAAGTTCTTTAAAGTCAACATTAATGTATAGTTTTAGCTGTTGATCATGCCAAGAGAAAAATAATGCTTGGAAAAAAAAAAAAACCCAGTAAAACTCTAGGAATGAAGATTTAATACAACAGAATAAAAAATTATATCAATAAATTATTTTCTTATCTATGCATTACTTATATGAGTTTTATTAACATGACACATATTTTACACAATAATGTAACATATCATTATCACACAGCATTATAGATATCTTGATTTTATTGTGTATAATTATTGGGAATAAAGATTAAACAATAAACAAATCAGTAATTGAATTCCATCTAATGAAAAGTGAGAAGCAATTAGTAATTTCTTTATACTTATTGATGAACATAAATATCACAAAAATAATAAGAATTTCATTACTATGAGAATACTATTTTGAAAAGCTCCTGATGGAATTTTAAAAGACTGCCACAGAATCTAAGAATCCAATTAGTGTAATTATTAAAATTCATCCTCATTCTAAAATCCATCTTTCATTCTTACTTTTCATTCTTCTAGAAGATTAGAGAATACTTTTAAAACTCATTTTGATGTGGTTAAGTCAACAGATTGGATTAATTTTACAGGAGTATGCAGCTGTAATAATGTGAAATATAGTTTGATTTGACAGAAATAAATATAAAACTGTCAACAGGTCTTATCTATTTTTATTGCTTGTGGAAGTGAATAAATCTAATGAAGCAACACAATTAGAGAAGGATCTCATAATTTTGGGCTGCGATCAAGAGATGAGGACACTTGAGTCGGCCCTGCCTTCTCCAACAGAATTGGGAGTCTTTGACAGACTTAATGAAAATCATATGTTATTTATATGTTATGTTTTAAGTGACATTAGGATTTAAATAACAGTCTATACATGTTAAGTTTTAAGAGCCATTAGGATTTAAATAACAGAAAGCAGAAAAGGGGTGAAAAAACACCAAAATCTTCCATAAATTAACTAATTTATTAGGATAAAAGAGTTTTAAATAATTCTAATGCGTAATATGTAGAAAAATTCATTTTACTATAAAACACTTTCTAAAGTGACAAATGAGTGAAAAAATTCTTGCATCATATTTTTCAAAATAGTACATCATTTCAAAGAAATGTTTTGAGCCAAATATCTTTTGGTCTCAAATGTTGCTCAACTTTTGATGATTTAAACTGCTATTTGACATTTAATTCCATTTCATTGGTGATATGTAAAAACTTTTTATAATCTTGATTGATAAGTACAAAAATTAATCTTAAAATATAGCCTAACAAATACAAGTAGTAAAACTTTAATAAGAATTGTTCAAAATTTGCCAAATTAGCACGCCTGAAAAATACCCACAAATCCAATGAAGAGAAACGAATGTCATAATCAACAATCAAAATAAGTCAAACAACAAATATGATAATTTACAACATTTAATGCTTATGATTAACAGAAGCAGTATGTTACTTTTTTTTTTGTTCTTTAAGAAAATTGTTTAATAATGTCCATTTTCCCTGATTCTTATTAATTTTTACTTTACATGTTTGATGATAGGTGAAGGACAATTCCAAAAAATAGTTATTTATTTTTGAAATGAATGAAATTTTAAAGTAGACTAATAAACATCCAAGATAAAATAGTTTATATTTATAGATAACTTAACAAGCATTTAAATATTAATATCCTGCATTGATTTTGAAGAAAATGCACAGAATGAATGGGGGGAAAAAAAGGAATATTTAAGAGAATCTGTTATTTTAAAAATCTTTATTGACAATGCAAACATATTTATTTCCTTTTATTATATACACAAATTAACTATATCAATAATAAAAATTACCACAAATGCATTATGTTTTTTAAAACTTATACTTAGTATAGTGCATATCTCAATATATGCATGTGTATATATACACAGGGTTCATTCCAAGACTAAAAAGGGACAGAATATAAAACATTAAAAGAAAAGCCCTTTAACCCAACATTTTTTTCAATTAAGTTTTTCTTTTTTTCTATCCAATATATATAAAAAAAAATCTCTAACTTTCTAAAGATTACCTCTTGTCTAATACCATTGATACAAGAAAACACATATCAGTAAAACATGCACATCGAATTAAATCCTTTACATCATTATCTTAACTGACAAAAGTTTCAAATGAACTCCAGGCAAAGTGCTCCCCCCATAGGTAAAAAAAACCCTTACAAAATTTGAACAAGGACTAAAATCCCGAAACTGATGGAGAGCACTTAACTAGTTATTGGGAAGTAAAATGTTTTGGATTGCATTGTACAACAGTCATGCTCAGACAGAAATGCAAGGATTTTGGCAATTTATTTTAAACAAATACATAAGTCGTTAAAGGTGTGAGCTAAACTGCATTGCAACCTCAACAAATAAATCACACTTGATTAAACATTGGTTCTCTCATCTTATTAAAACATTTCAGTAGAATCCATTTAAACATTGGATATAAATTTCAAGTAATCGTACCTCCATTCTAAATGTTTTAAACAGTTGACAATTTTAATTGTTCAAAATATTTTCATGTGATATGTTAACGTACACGAGAGAAATACGATTATTAACACAACTAATTAAAAATCATTTGAATGTGAGCTAACAAACAATACTTCAATCCAAGATAGATCACTCTCATCAATACATCATTTTTCAAGCCTTCAATGAATAGAAAATTTAGAATTTTTAATACAGTCATTAACATGTTTCAATATATCTCACAAATTTTGTTTAATTTTTTATATATATATTTTTTATTATTTGTCATCGGCTATTATGGCTCTATTATTTACCAATCGTACTTTATCAGTTAAGATATATTATGATTACAATGATATATCTAACTGACAAAGTATCACAATCACTATAAGTTATGAATGTCGGTAACTAAGAAAATAGTGACTTTAGAAGCACTTTATGTTTTACTCTTAAATTGTAATTATACTTATACTTTTATATTTATTGAAATGTTTGAATAAATGTCGAACGAAAACTTCTTTGTATATAACTTGTCATTTGGATATTCAACTTTAGAATCATACAGAATAACCTAACAATTGCAGCATTTAAAGTTCAAACTTTAACTTACCAGCCGATGTTATGTTCATCTTCAATACTTTAAAAAGGAGATAATACGAAGTATAAAATAAAAACTTATATCATCGGACACAATTACACATTTAGTTGACTTGCGATTTTGGATGACAACCGCTGTTGCCAAACTGAAAAACTTTCAGATAAACTTTCATTTGCAGAAAATGTTTCCATACAGACGAGGCTTTTAACCAGCTTTTCTAGCTAACTGGTTAATAAATACTCTGTAATTTGAAAGGCAAATGATTTTGTTTGATTTTAATTTAAATTCTGTATTACTAATAGAAGTTAATTTAAGTTAAATCCTAGGTAAAATGCTTTCTAGATCTAAACAAGAACTACTAGCAATGGTTCTTTTCCTTTTGAACAATGATCCAGCGCTACCGAAGAATTAAGAATCTAGGGAATCCAGGAGGAATTTTTTAGAATACAATTTATGGGAACAAAATAGAATAATTGCATATCATTATCACTGCTCTTACATTTTGGTTTCATTTATTATAGCTGAACTTAAGTGTGAATTGATCCCTGATTCTTAAACGTATAAATAGTTAGAGGGAATGAGTCTTTTTCTTTCTTTCTTTTTTTTTTTCAAAATGAGCCGAGATAATCTAACGCCCGAGGAATATTCTGATTATGAATTTCTATATTACGTTTGAAGAGATCATAATGAAAGAACAATCGCTTAGAAAAATAAAAACAATTTCTCACCTTGAATTTAGCACAACACATCCTCAGAAAAGTCAGTGTCTTTTGAAAACAGACAATAAGCCAATAATCCATTAGCCCTTAATACTACAGTTTTATAATTATTTAGCTTTGTTTCACATTAGTTTTGAGCTTTTTACATTTTATTTAATCATTAGATATGATAAAAACTATTCGTTAAAATTAATCAGTTAATTTTTCTTTCAAAAAATGTTCCGATTAATCCACAGATTCATTTTTCGACGATCCTGTTTAAAAACAGCCTGTATTTTGTACTCAATTTCAGCAAAATACAATATTTATAATACTGATATTACACTGATACATTACAAAAAACAAAATATTTTAATGCTAACATATATTGTAGTATTTTGACTAGATTCTATTTAAGTCTACACCTTGGCAATGGGAAACAAAATAGTGCCACAAAACACGATACGAGTATGAATTTGGCAATTCTTGTAATAGTGTAACTATATTAGATATCGGTTTCTTTCTGACTCTTTGGCCACTGTAGCCTAGTGGATAAGGTAGTGGACTCGTGGTCGGCCGTTTTCGTCAATTCGTGGGTTAGAGCCTGATGCCACAAAAGACCCGCCATGTAGCCGGGCCTTATATACGTTAAAACTGTCGAGGCCTGAAGTCCTCCCGTTGGCATGGAGGGGAAGTTAGGAGAGTGGGGAGGGGTACCAGCTCAAATGTCGTCCTGGTCACTTGAATGAGGCTCAAAATTACGAGGTCTGTCGCCAATAACCCTTGTTACTCCTAGTACGACGTTAATTAAACCAAGCAAACAAACTTTCTTACTTTTTTTCGGCTTCATTTGGAGGCCGTGGTAGCCTAGTGATAAAGATCGAGGACTTGCAGCCGTCGCTTCATCGAATCGTGGGGAGCTCTGATGCCACTAAACACCCGTCGTGTAGTGGGGATGATGCACGGTAAATCTGGTCAAGTTCTAAAATCCTCCCTTGGCTTGATGTAGAAGTTTGGAGGAGAAGGTACCAACTCGGATGTCGTTCTAGTTACTTGACCGAGATTCAAAATTATGATGTCCGTCAACAATAACCCTCGAGTGTCTTCTCAGTGTGACTTTAATAAACAATCATGCACATAAAATCGGCTTCATTTTCTTTGATGTTTTTGTTACGAAAAAAATTATTTCGTGTGGGAATGTGCGTGGAGTGAAAATCAATACCAACTCGGAGGATAACAATAAATGACGACTTATTCATAAGTCTTTAGGACGACACACAGGTAGCACAATAGGGACAATAAAGATACACAGCACTTGCACAATTCAATGACATAGATACAGGAACAGTACACATATTAAGTGATGTCACAGTTATTACACAGTAGCGTTAAACTCACCAGCTTATCGTTCCTCACTGCGGACAGCCATCTCAGTAATATTCTGCACTTTCAAGGCAGTTCCGACGATTTACAGCAGTCACACTTTGCTTCTTCGCAAATTCACTCGGCACGCTTCACTTCAAAGGCCAACAACTTTAAGTCGGTTTCTTGATCGATCTCCTCAGCAGAGCCTCCTAATACAAACTCTCCGCAACAGTTCCACTAGACTCATGTTGAATCTCCAGCAGATTCCCTCAGCCACGATTCCTCGATCGGTCTACAAAGCAGACTCCACAGACAACTAATAACGTACACAGACCGATTCCTTCTCAGACTGCCTCCTGGACTCTCAGGTTCTTAGTGCATTTCCGGTCAGGAGTAACTTCACATAAGAAAACTCACGAAAAGTCCATAACCATCTTCCCAAAAGATTTTTCATTTAGATTCTTGCACCTTCGAGATTTTTTCAACTGTTGCCAAGTTTTCAAGTCACCAAATGGTCGCTCTTAATTAATAATAATTAAAATAAAATTAATTTTTTGGGTAAAATTCTATTTTAGGAAGCTGCTTAGCGCGATTTCAAAAATCGTGCCGAAATTTAGCCTTATATATATATATATATATATATAATAGGAAAAATATGTATGGTTACCATTTGTAATGAGAACCAAATTGGTGACTTAACGCTCAAAAAAATTCTTAATGTCACCTGCCCTCCCTAAAATAGGATCCAACAGTTTTGTGTGTGTGGTAAATATGGGACAAATATCAATCCAGAATCAGTTCTTAAATAATAATTGATTTAGAATATTACGCAATTAAAAATGTTCTCCTGATTATCAACAGCTTTTTTGTTGTCACAAGGAAAAAAATAATTGAAAAACTGTAGGTAAATTATCTCAAAACATTAAAGTTAATAAAAAAAAAAATTATTTTGAAAAGGAGAGTCTCCATTGATTCCGATATATTCTTACGGATAATCGGAGTTAGGCGGGCAAAATATAGTGTCCTCTTTGTTTTGCTTACGCATCTTTTTTTGTAATGGAAACGTTATATGACTTTTTTTTTATTAATATTATGAGTATCCAGAATATGAGGATGTTGCGTCGTTAGACCCAATAGGATGAATTATACAAGTTTCCGCACTGTTTGTGGAAAAAACTCCCTTTTGAAATTAAGAGGAAACTTTTCAGGCTCTTCCGTAATATCTGAACAATTAAAATTTAATTCCTTAATAAATATTTCTAAGTAACTCAAATCACTGTAACTGTAACTTTGAAGATCAATACTACTTTCTTTTAACACAATACGAAAAAGGAGTTACGAATCATCTTTGCTTAAATGTGTTTTATCTGAGTTTATTTTATTTGCATGACATGAATTTATCGTTTTAGGATGTATAAATACCAGAAATTATTAGAATCTTTGAGATTAAAAAGGCGAGTCGATATTAAAACTGCATTTGAGGATGATGATGATCATACAGATCTGAATTTTGAAAGTTTTTATGATATCATACAATCAAAATTATGTTTGAAAGTGAGTCTTAAAGATGCACAAATTCTGTTTCATCAAATTGATGCTTATAGCAAAGGAAAGATAAAATATAAGAATTTAGCAAGTTATTTAGAAAAATATGAAGAACGTCGTTTAGCAAAAGGTATTTTTTATTCTCTCTCTCTCTCTCTCTCTCTCTCTCTCACACACACACACACACATACACATACATACGTACATGCATACGTATATATATATATATATATATATATATATATATATATATATATAT
>BMAW01053000.1:489420-505851 GCA_019974015.1 Nephila pilipes
TATATATATATATATATATATATATATATATATATATATACATTTATATACTACACACACAGATATATATAATATATAATTTATTATAAAATAATTTTAGAAAAACACTTTTGAATTATTAAATTAAACTAATCTTAAAGTAATTGAAATAAGAAATAAAAGAAATGTAAGCAAATTTACCTTACATATTTAGTTGAGAATTGTTAAAAGGTTCAATAAAATACATACTAATATTAAATAAATATAAATAAAAAAATTTTTTAACCCAGCTATTTTTAAAAGATGGACGAAAATTTCTTTAATCAAGCTTTTATTTATAAAGGACCAAAAGGTATAAAAATAATTATTTAAACGTAAAATAATATGTTATTTATATAAGCGTGGTAAGTACTTAATTAAGATACCTACTAGGAAATGATCGATAAATTAAGTACTATAGGTATTTATTTACGTAGAGAGGAAAATGAGATTAACGCTCGATGCTTTTATAATTTATAAATTATTTTACACTCAAAAAATTAATGTTATACCTTTTGATCTTTCTTTAAGTGAAATAAATAAAAGCTGGGTTTAAGATTTTTTTTTTTTTTTTGCTTAATTTTATTTAATTTTAATAGTCCGGAAATTTAAGACTAAAAAACAATTACGGGAGCTATGCGTTTGTGTAAAATTTTAACAGTGCAACTGAGTTCTGTTAAGAACTCAGGAGCCCCTTTCTTTAAACCCGACCCTGCTTCAGCAAACCATAGTATTGTATTGTCATCACAGTTATACGTGTTTGCAGAATTTCAGTTTGATAGGATGATATGGAGTTCCTAAAAATTCGAGTATAAGTGCACCCCCACCTTCCAAAGCTCGTAACTTCTCGAGCATTCTGTAGTAATGTATTGTCATCAGAATTATCCGTATATGCAAAATTTTGGCTCGATCGGAAATTTAAGTATAAATTTTGAAATCTCTCTAGAGCCATCGTTTTGCTTTTAAGTGTGATGTGGATAAACAATCAAACCATTTTGTATAGCGTTCGAATACAAAAGAAGATAAAAGTTCCGGAAAGGTTGAGGGTTTGAAACTAACAGCAGCTTAAAAGAACTGCTGGTCAGTTTTGTTTCTTCTTTGCTATCGAAAACTCAAATGTTTAGATATAAAAATAGCAAGGTATAAATAGGTATTTCCATAAAATAAATTAATAACTCATAATTTCACTACTTTATTTTTACCAATAATTTTACTACTTTATTATTTGACTATCTTCTCTAACTGGATATTTTATAAATTCTTGTTAAGAAATAAAAAACGAATATTTTCACTCCCTCTTTAACCCTTAGTCCCTTAATCTTATAGGTAAAAATATTCAAAATGTCAAAAAAAAAAAAAAAAAAAAAGAAAGAAAAAAGAAAAAAAGAATTATGAATGAAATTTGTAAAGAAGTTTCAGCTTCCAATTAAAAATACGCTTTAATTAATTTACCTTAAAATTTTGCATTATTTATCGTTCTAATTTTGAAAAGTATAAATCAATGGAATAAGCAAGTAGAACAGAATAAGTTAAGCATATCGTATTATTTCAGGGAAAGGTAGAAAGGGGGGGAATTATAAATTGGAGGGGGGGTTGAAAGAGAGAATTACTGGAAGGGAATAGTAAGAATCTAGAATGATTTTTATGTTATCAACAGTAACAATGTTTTAAGAAAGCTGATGTGAAAAAGTCAAACTAACTTTGGCTCGATCTGGTAATAAAGCAGGTGATTAAAATTAAAATCTGAAATTTTTACTACCAAATTAATTTAAATTTTAAAAAATTCTCTAAATTCTTCTGCATAAAAAGAGGCCTAAATATATCTCGAAGTGCAGTTATTTAAATGGAATGTGAAGTCGATTAAGATTCACAGAGAATTATTGGAACGCTAAAAACCTCGATGTTTCTGAAAGATTTATGAAGTAATGTTTTAAAATGGCTGAGAAATACGACGGAAAGGTTTCAATCAACAAGTTAAGGATTCGAATAAGCTTTTAAAAAAATTGATTTTTAAGGAAAATATTTTATATTTTTTAAAATTTATTGGCATAAAATTTTATTATCACTTTTAAATGAATAAATAATTGATGATTTTATTTTTATCGGACTTTAAAAGGGAATTGGAAATGATAAAAAAAAAAAAAAAAAAAGGTTGACTGTTCGTATTTCTTGTTTCGGATGTAAAAATATTCATTTTATTATTTTTTTTAATAGTATTGCACTCGTGATGAAATTTTACGCAGTAAACATTTAAGCTTTCACATGTACATATTATACATTATTATCATGTTAAAACAGTCTGAAACTAACTCTGTTATGAAAGCTGTTTTATTATGCCCATTCTATCATGGTATCTCTTTTTTTTTTAACTATCGTAACATTTAATGGATTATTAATGTTTGTTTAAAGTATTTTATTATATTTTGTTGTTAAAGTAATCAAGGGTAATAAGCTACTTTCATTCGAGATCTTAAAACAAATATTATTACATTTAAAAACTTTTTCACTGCTCAATCAATAATTTTAAAATTTTATCTGTTAAGTTCCAACTCGAATTACAGTGGGCTATATAATTTAATAGTTATACGAGGATAATATTAAATGGTCTACCACATCGGCACGGGTAAACTCTTCGTTAATTCAAAAAGGAAGTTCCTTGACTCTCGATTGGTTCATGTGATGACGATCAGGACCTTTTTTGGTATTCCGAAGGTCTCCAGATCTTAAAGTTTGCTAGCTTTGCTTTTTATTTCATTGCATTATAATTAGGGATTAGACATTGGAATATTAGAACGCTTTTGATTTTATATGTGCTCCAAAAATATTTTTATCTCATTTGTTCTCCTTTGATCTGCGTGTAATACAAGTTCGTTTTTACTCATTGATGTCTTAAAACATTTTACTTTCCCCGCTTTCATCACGGCTTCCATTGGTACCAACAATTGCTTGTCATCAAATATCATAAATTACGAATATCTCAGTTTATGACTATTTGTCAAAGGAAAGGGGAATATAATAAATAGTATACTCACCGAAATCCTTGTAGAAGTATAATGGAAACAAAAGTTGTTTCTCAAAGAAAATTAAAGAACAAATTAAAAAGAAATAACTATAAATGAACTCTATGATGAAAAAATTGGAAAGGAAGCTCACCACTTTCCACCTTCAATAAGAGAAAAGCAGTTTTTATATACCATTTACCAAAAGCAGTAAATGATAAAAAAAATTACTTCCAGCTGATCACCATTTTTTCCCCCTTGAATTCCTGGTAATACTCAGCCCAATAATGACCTGCCGATGGTAAAACCCTAATGTCGATCGATATCCTTGTGAATGTCATTTTTATATCATTTATGGGGCTTGTATACTATCAAAATCATATTGGTAGAAATCGCCTAAGTTGAGGAGTACACCAAACTTTTCATAACCCAATTCCAAAGCTATTACGAACATGTTTTGTTTTGTTTTTTCTGTCGGTGCTGTTTTTGGCAATATTTAGTTTCGACAGTTTCGATATTTATTTTTATCCCATCTTTTTCATCCTTAAACTAAATTTTTAAAAACGTGATTGTAAGATTTCGAATGAACACAGGAGTATATTCTTTTTTGACAGCTGGACTTCGAATAAAAAGAAAGAACTTGAAAAAGTGAGTTTCAAGCATAGAAATGTCAATAGCTTGCATAATTTCTGGAAACTAGTATTCATATGCAAAACATCGAAGAATTGTAGAGGTTTACATAATCTTGAATCACATCTAGCTTAAATGATATGGCGCCAAGATCAAGAAACTAAAACTAACAATACTTTGAATTTATTCTTATACCTAATTAAATAAAACTTTCATTCGAAATTAAAAAAAGAAGGAACTTATTAAAAAGCTTACAATTTTTGAAAGTAATATAAAGAATAATTTAAACTTACTGTGTTTTAAATTTGTTAATAAGTTATGTATGTACAAGCAAGTATATAAAGAATAAATAACTTTTTGTTTTGAAAATCGTCAGACGTTTTTTCCTTATAGAAACTCGCCAAATTTTGCTAACTTGGTTACAAAGATACACTATTAACTGATTTATCACTTTTTGCACTGACTTTACCAAATAAAATTTTTAGGAAAATTAGTAAAAACTATGTGCGTGTGTGTATGTGTATGATTTTTTTCCCCTTAAATCCCTTTATTATGTATTCTTATTTACTTTTCTAAAAATTTGATAGATGGAGGACTTTATGAATCGATCCCATCTATACATCAAGGAGTACGAAGTCAAGATAGTATTTTCGAATGGACAATATATGAAGAACTTGAAAACTCTGTTGATGAAGTTGCAGGCCACTTCGTATCTCTTAGTCGTAATGGTGTGCTTACTTTTTGGAGAAGAGATATGACGAAGAATTTTGAAACCAAAATAGCAGTTCTAGATGATGGAGGTTAGATTTAATGACATCAATTTTTAACAGTAAAATATTATTGTACAGATTTAAGGAAAAATAATATAAAAAAGTTTTGCATATAAAATGAAAAACTTTTTTATCTCTACAGGCAATATATTAAGTTTAAACTTAAGAATAAGAACGGAACTATACTAATGTCATGTAATAGGGTTTTTAAATTTAAATATTGAGTGCAATTTTATTTTCTTAACAACAGGGTGGTTTTTCTTGCAGACAAGATGACTACAATGGCTACAGGGTTGGCATGTTTACCACGGTACAAAATGGTAGCAGTAGCAACAACCGCTGCTGATATTCGTTTCTTCAGGTCTAGATCTTACAGGTAAAAAAAATTAAGCGAAGAGGATGAAAATAAAAATAAAAATTTGTTCTCAATATATAACTTTTCTTGAATCATTAAAAAAAAAAAAAAAAAAAAAAAAAAAAAAATAAGGAAAATTTTATTATTAAAGCTGGTTTGCTATATTCCCCACCATTCTTGCTAATTTCTTAGTATGTTATTACTTTCTCCTAGATTTAAATATCATCTATGCTTTGAAGATAAATTGCTAAAAATTGGTTCGCTTCTAATCGAAAGAGAAGAAATAATTTTCTTAAATAATGCAAATTAATAAGTCTCTCATATAGTTAAAATTATTTGTATATTAATATATACTCATTTTCATATGTTAAAGAAAAAAATATTAAAACTTCATAGTTTGAAAACTAGTTAATTAAATTGTAAGAAATTTGACAGAAATTTCACCATTACTCAAATCAAGCAAGATTAGATGAATTTGTTTCGCCGAAAACTACATTTCGTATGAAATATTTAAAGGGAAAAAAAATAAATAGGACTATACCAAGGTAAATTATCAGAAAGATTATTAGTTCAAAGAATTAAGACTGTATTTAGGCAGTATGGATTTTCTTTAATATTCTAAATGTTCTTGGTAATTATGAAATTGTTTGCGAATCTGAAAAAAATTAACTTAACTAAAGCTATACGAGAATATCTGAAAAACAAAATAAGTGATTAGATAAATTCTCCTATGGCCCCATGAGCAACTGATATACATTAGACATGATTGAGAACACTAATGCATGCTGATAGTTCTATTGATTCTGTTTCTGTTATCTATACAATGTTGCACTGTTATGACATTTTGAATGATAACATTAACGTCTTGTTGAACACTATTGCCAAATGCACTAGCTTAAAGGTGAGGGGGGGGAGGTTAGATATAGTCTTTTGGATCAATCATTTATCTGAGACAGGCATAACAGTTAAATTGGTCATCTAAATATTTGATTACTTCTGGTTTTCTTACTCAAAATCTTATAACGATGAGATTTAATTCCAAATCTTTCAGTTAGCTTTTACATTAGCTTGGAGTTTTTAAATTAAAATGTTTTTCTGAATTTCACTTGGTGTGTGCGTGCGCGTGTGAGTGTGTGTATGTGTCATCAAATTTTCGATCGTTAATTTAACCAACTTCCCATCAAGTTAGAGCTTTGAAATTTTGGGAATCATTCGTACTCGCCTAACAATGCAATATTTAGGCATTTGCGACAAGTTTTAACTAATATTTCAATAATTTTAATAAGTCAAAATATTCTTTCCTAAAAACGTTGGTTTTTATATCGAATTATTTTTTTAATAGAATGACTTACAAACTTTCAAATGCATGTTTTGATTTTATGAGTATTATGAATATTTTAATACGCTCACAAATGTCTTTTTAAGTAAATTTTAAAATTAAAAATAACTAACAGTTTTAACTAATACTTCAATATTTTTCTTTAATAAACTTTGCCACCATATAAAAACGTTGTTTTTAAAAACGTTGGTTTTTATATCGAATTATTTTGTTAATACCTTTACAATATAATCTCGAAACGTTACAGCGTTTCTCTCAACATAAAATATATAAAAATGACATAATTCCCCCAAATTTATTTGCATATAATTTAGAGTAAATGAGTATATTAAACTTTTGATCTTGCTGCGTTTTTTTTTAAATTAAATTTTATTACCATTCTATTTTCAATTCTAATTTCATTCTATTTCTATAACCATTCTATTTTCAAATTAAAATTCTAATTACCTTCCAAATAAAAGTTTTTGCTCTGTTTTCCATTAGGTGAAACAATGCCTTTATGACACATTTTCATTGAGCAAAAGTAATTATGTAATAAATAATTTTCAGCAAATTTAAATTCGAAGTGAGTCATAGTTGTTTCACTTATCATGGTAATTTTCTTCTTCTTCTTCTTCTTTTTTTTTTTAATTTGATAAGATGATTCATTTTTTAAATTAAAATTGTTAGGAAAATCATACTTAAATATAAATATAATTTTCTTTAACTGTTTGAGGGATTAAATCAAATAAAATGAAAGGAATTTCTTGAGTATAGTAAAATAAAGATTGTTATCGATATTGAGATAAAAATAGTTAATTTCATAGATTTTCAGTTAATAAAATGTCAAACATAATTACATCACCCAAATTTTCTACCCTTACTCAAGTATTTTTTAAAGTTTAATTAATTAAAAATATCTTGATTAATCTTTAAAGATATTTGGACAGTTTTTAATCCGTTAGATTCCAGTATATTTTGAAACTTACGACATATATTATATCGAGTTGTAAAAACACGTTTGGTAAATAAAGTAAATATAGTACCGAGCAAATAATTGTACATTTCAACACATTCTCAAATTATATCTTAGGAATAGTTTTTATTAGAGAAACTTTGTTTTTTCTTATGATTAGATTATCTCAAGCTAATAACTAGTTCCGTGGTAATAGTGCTTTAAAGATAGAAATGATAAAAATTATTTACAAGGAACTTCGAGAAAACTAGAAAAACCTGAAGTAAAATGTTTTAAAATGATCGAAAAAAAAATATATGTAAAATAATTTTTAAAAATTAATTACAATTGCCCTTCGTCAAACAAACAATTCTTTTTTTTTTGCAATCAAAATGTATGTATAAAAGTTTTAGAAGGTGGTTGATCACAAAAAGAAATCGGAATTATATTTTTCTTCTACTTTTATGATAAGTATATTTTTGAACCTAAAATAATTTTAAAATTTAAAAATCTGTAGACATCTCAAAATTTCTAAAATGTGTAGCAGAATTTTTAAAGTAAAAAAAAAAAAAAAAAAATAAAAAAAAAAAATTAAAAAAATTGTGGAAAAAAAAAAAACCACCACAAAGTGGTATAAATAACGAGACAATGATTTATAAATGTTGCAGAGTCTCTTTGGATTATCTTTTTTTAAGAAAATTTCTAATTTAATGTCAGCAACAAAGATTTATAAAGAAATCAGACTAAGAGCTTAACCGTTCTTTTATTTCATCAAACGCTACATCTGTAACTCTCAGATTGGCAGAAATAACAAAAATAAGCCTCCGTTTGAGGTAAACATGCGACGTTGGGTCATTCGTAGCTTTTTCTTCATTAATTTTGGGGACTCTTTGTGATTTGAATTGCATAAAATTCAAACTCCTTGCCAATCAAATGAAACGTGATTGGGCAAATTATATTAAAATAGGAAGTGTTATGAATTAAATTAGAGTTGGTGATATATATGCGAAATATAATTGGAAGAAATAAGAATGGTGACAGATGATAACGAGAATCTGATAAATGTTTGTAAGTCAGTCGAAGTGAATTATTATAATAATCGTTTGCAGTAAAATTTGTAGAAGGGACTCCTAGTTAGAATAATAGAATTTATCAAGAAGTGTCTCACTCGGTGCGAATGAGTTGGTAAGCTACGACTTCATTGTTTAATTATAAGCTATGATTAAAGTGAGTTAAGAGGGAATCAAGAGCGAGTGATCTTATATATTCTGTGTTGTCCATTTTCCGACTTCTCTTCAATCAGATTTGTGAGCTTATTGGCTATTTAATTAAACATTAAGATGTCTGTTGCGTTCAATAAGGAAGAACAGACACTACAAATAGAACATAATTAAATTCAACTAGAAAAAAAAAAGATGTAGATGGCAGTTATCTTTAAATCTGAAACTAAGTCCTTAGAATCGTATCACTATCAACTTGTGTCACTGTGATTGAATTATAATACGTGGTTTTGACTCAGTCTCTTCTGTGATTTTTCCTGAGTTTAATTTCTCATATTTTTCTAGTCTAATATGTTTCTCTTTTCAACTGATTAGAAAAGAAAACAAGAAGATGCAATTCTTTTTAATTCTTATACATTTAATACATCTTGAAAAGTGACTGTTAAAAGACGTAGAACAAAGTTGATGGAACGGAATAAAGTTGCTCCAATGGAACTTATGAAATCCAATGGAAAATATGAGTGAATCTCGCAAGGTTGGATTTTGATCAGGAACTATATCTAAATTAGCAATATTTCTAGTGTATTGACTAAAAGGTAATACGTTATCAAAATGTGGTTTTTAGTTATACGAATAATAAAGAGGAAATATAACATTGCTGATAAAATTGGTAATAAATGAAGAAACCAATAATAGCTGATGATAGCACTACACTGTTGAATCAATTAGGATGAACCCTGCTGCAACTGCTCTGCACTTGTAATAATTTAAGATGAACAATATAGTATCTTTCTAAACAATATGGGCAAAAAAAATGAGTTTTAAAAAAATATTATTTACAAATAACAATAAAAAAAACTGTTACATTATCTACCGACAATAATTCTGGAAATACTGAAGACTTACAATACTTAAATTTGCCACTCGATAGTTCTTACACTTCTTGATAAATATTTGCATTCACTTTAAGATTATTTGAAGAAAGAAGACAGAAGGTTAAATTTAAATGTTCTAGAGAATCAATTTGCTTTTATAATAAAATTAAAACTCCCTATAAAAAGAATATGACTTTTCCGAATCCAGAACAGTATTATTAATGATCATGATAAATTGCCTTGGAGAGTAATACAAGTACATAAAAGTTTTTTGAAGTATCTTGAGATGCGAGACGTTCAGTATATATATGAATTTAATTGTAAATAACATTATAAGTGTTACATTAATTTTATACTTTAATTATCTCAGGTACGTGTTCTTCGCCGGCCGAATTTTAAAATTCAACAATCTAGCAAGTAAGCATAAAATATTTGTAACACCTCATCGAAAATGGAGCAAACCAATATATTCGAAAATTTATTTAATCTACTTTTATTTTGTGGTGCAAAGGTAGCACTAAAACAAAGACATACATGATCTATAAACTGTTTTAAAATGATAATTAAGCGATACAAAAAGTC
This sequence comes from Nephila pilipes, assembly GCA_019974015.1. Classification (NCBI taxonomy): domain Eukaryota; kingdom Metazoa; phylum Arthropoda; class Arachnida; order Araneae; family Nephilidae; genus Nephila; species Nephila pilipes. The sequence goes on from BMAW01053000.1 coordinate 499,143, forward strand.
TACTAATAAAAGGATAGTTTTGCTCCGCAAGTAATAAATAATTACAACATTAAACTGTAAAGAAATAGCAATAAGCAATCTAAAACGCTTCTTGATAAACAATATTTATTGCTTTTTCGATATTTATTTGTTTGGTTAAGAGGGATCTGGAGCAACAGAGGCCATTAAACATAATTCTTTTAGTTAAATAAATACCAAAGTCTGTATATAATTTTCTGCAAAATAAATAAATAAAATAAAAAACTTTAAAAGCACTCTTTCATTTATCACCGCTTTATCCAAAAGTTCTTTGAAAGTGACATTACATCGTAGATTTATTTTGAGAATATTCCAAAGATTTATTTCGAATGAGATATATACAGGTTAACAAAATACCAGACCATATATATTGTTGAAAGTATTACAGAATTATTCAGTGTGCCTTCATTGCATTATCTTGTAAATTACATTTGTGCATAAATCCTGGAATGATGACTATTCTGCTGATATGATCAGAGTGCTTAGAATTTCCTTGCATCTATCTGTTTTTTGTCTAATTGTATAAAATTTCTATGCTCGGGGTTCCAAAATCTTAAAACATTAGCTGGAACAAAATTTCTTGTTAATTTTTTGTCTCGGTTTTCATAAATGTTTGCATAAATATCTTGCGGAGCAATCCTATCGATGAATAACTTTTATCACTGATCTTGGTGAGTTTATCCGCTTGTCCACCCCAAAATACTTTGGAATTTTACGAATAAAAGCGGAATCCAAAGTAAAATAAATTGAATATTATAATGGGATTACTTGAAAATTATACTAGCTGGTCTGTGAATAGTCTTAGATAACTTTATATAGTAATTTGGATGTGCAGATGAAAACAACCTGATATAATTTGCGGCTTTTGTTTGATTCTGTCAGAACATTTAATACTTCGAAAATAATTAGTGCTTTTACGGTAAAAATAGAGTTGATGTGAGTTAATCTATTGCCAAAAGAAGTATTTTACATAACACCTGAAATGGTATGAGAATTTTATATAACACCTGAAATGATATGAGCATTTTATATAACACCTGATGGTATATGTAGGCTTTTTATAGATGCCATACGTTGTTATACTTAAATAGTAATGCTGAATAATAAATGGTAAATGTAGTTATATTAAAAAAAAAAGTCTCAGATGTTGTGATTAACCACTTTCTTAAGTAATTCGCGTATTGTGGTAATGGTTAAATTCTCATCTTGGAAAATAAATGCATTAGTAAAAAATATAATTTCCTATTAAAGCAAAGCTGTTGAAATTTTCAGCGCTGCCGTCTATGAATACAGCTTATAAAAGATTTTCCTGAGTATTATTAAGCGTTTTACATGAAAAAGTATGTTTGTTCTTGCAATAATTTTATCAGCTCTAGTTTCATGCTGAATGAACTATAGTGTTTGACGAAAGGTAAACGGAGCGTTGAAACCATACGCAAAAACTAAAATTTACTTAAAAAAATACTTTTTTTGTAATGATTCATGGACAGGAGGAATTATTTGACAAAGAAGAAATTTTATGACAAAGAACAAATAATAAGCATAAATAAAGATCTAAAAAAGCTCTTTTAAGTGTTAATAATAATAAGAAAAACAGACCATGACATCATGTGATGCAATGTCCGCCAGATTCAATGGCAATGGAGACAAAATCTTGCTTATTGGTCACAACAACACTGGACTTTTTTAAAAAAAACTTTAAGGTGAAATTCGAAAAAAATTTTTTGAGGGGCACACCATTATGACCCATAGTTTTAGCGTACCAAATTTCGTGCTACTAGACTATTCCATCTTTGCATTGTGCCATCCACGCGCACGCTCTTCCTCTTATTTAATATACATTTTTCTGGGAATAAAACTAATATAATTCCGTTATTTTTCATCAATTTCAAGAAATTTAATTGTGTTAAAAACTCTTTAAAAAGTGCACCTTTTGAGCAGAAAAAGTTTGGAAAAAATTGTTACACCTGGTCGAGAACACGGAAAAATGGTGAAAAGGGAGCTCTCCGAAAAGTATCATCAAAAATAAAGTTGAAAAACTTTTTGATGAAATATACTTACGACTTTTTCCGCACCTCAGTGAATCACCCTAAAGTTTTTGGAGTGATACAATCAACGACTTGGATTTGCATAACAGACAAGCAAACAAACTTTCAAATTTATATATCAGATATAAAACATTCTATTTTTTGTAAGAGGTATAAAGCAATTTCTTATACATTATTTTGTATACACACTGGGTTATAGGTAGATAGTCGGATCTCATAAACAACGAGTAGAGGGATACTCAAAACTACCTAGACCATTTAAGGAAGATCTTGTGTCTGTCATTCAGCTCCCGTCTGCCTTTTGTACCATCAGCATGGTTGAAGATAAAATGCATTTACGACAACAACAACAACAACAAAAAAAAAAAAAAAAACTCACGCCAAGCAAAAAAAAAAAAAAAAAAATTGGGAAGCGCTTAGAGAAGTTTATGTTACAGCTCGAACCTGTCTAAGATGCTTCACGAAATTCTGATCAGATGAATTTTCTTTGAAAGCTAAGCAAAGCTTGAGAAGGCCATCAAACATCAACGATGAAGAGCTACTCATTCGAATAAGTCCTTCCTCAAGATCATAATATGCAGACTTTAAACTTGGAGTTTAGGAGACAACTGCTTAGGAACGCAGCAGATAATTCGGATTTGTGTCAAAGCTCAGCGTTCTAGTTAGTACCCCACGGTTTTGAAACAAATTTGATGGACCGAATTTCCATATGTGCTTCGAACCTCGCCCGTCCACAAAGGGACAATTTTTGGACAAAAACGGCTTTTTTCTTGTGAACACTCTACTGTAGATGAAAAGTGAATAGTGAACCAAATCTTAAAGAGAATAATTCGATATAAAAACCAACGTTTTTAAAAACAAAGTTTATTAGAGAAAATTATTGAAATATTAGTTAAAACTGTTAGTTATTTTTAACTTTGAAATTTACTTAAAAAGAGACATTTGTGAGAGTATTAAAAAATTCATAATACTCATAAAATCAAAACATGCATTTGAAAGTTTGTAAGTCATTCTATTAAAAAAAGAATGGGAACCAGAATTCAGAAAAAATTATTGTGATAAGACATGGTGCCAAATATTGGAAACTTTCTTTCTTGCGAATGATTACTGACTAAAAGTCAGCAACCCTTACTATCTCGGAGATAGTAAAGGGGAGATAGTATCTCCCCTTTGTGAGTACAAAAGGTTTACGATACCTCATGCTGCGTGGGGAGTGCCCGGTGTTCCCAGAGGGGGAAAAAAATTTTCCTCAAGATCGAAAATTTGATACACACACACACACACACCAAGTGAAACTAAAAAACGTTGTAAAAGGGTATAAGCGCGCCTTTGAGGAAATACCCACCATCAATGTCAAAAAATAGGAAATTGTTCATAAAAAAAAAGTTTATTTTAGTGTAGCAGGACCTCAAAAAAAAAAAAAAAAAAAAATACCCTTCTGTTATGAATTATAAAGGAAGATTGTAAATATAAATGTATTACTGGACCTATTATGTTCCTTGAAAATAGAAATTAAACATAAGCGTCCTCTTTTGGCAAAACAGAGAAGTCTCATCTTTCATTATGACAACGCTTAGATCACTTATGCGGCATAAAAGAAGATAATCCCCCCCCCATAGGGAGTAGAATTGGGAGTAATTACTTACCTTACCCTTCCGCCCGTATTCAGTGGATATTATTCCTCACCTGACTATTTATCCTATTCGTATATCATCTGATTAAATGAATTAATATGAATGACAGATTTGAAGGATGGAAATGGAAGGATGGCAAAAGGCATAAAAAGCATATGAAAGGGATAATGGAAAGAGAGGACATGAAAAATCGAGGACATAAAAAAAGACGACGAGTGAATATAACTTGAATGCTCAAAATGGTCTAACTTAAAAAAGGAAATTATTTTATAATATAATTTAATAAGCAGAAAAGATATTTTGTTTCTTGAAAAGTTCTACAAAAAATTTCACACTTACCATTAAATATTATATGCCATTGTAAATCAAAATTTGAATCACGCTTTATGTTAAAAAACTGCTTTTGATGGAAAAAAAGCTAAATTGAGCATTTGCTAAAAAATGTTTTTAGAGAATTATTTTCTATTATTTCATGGTTGCTTAAAGGTATATATTAGTGTAAAAATACTGTAAAAACTACATAAAAAAAGATGACTTATTAATAGTTAAAGCAACTCTTCCGTTATAAGATCATATATTTTTACTATTAACTAGCAAAAAAAGTATATTTAATCTCACATCCTATAATATTAATTGCTTTCCATCTTCACAACGTGCCTAATTAGAAATTTGTAAATGTGACTCTAGTTTGTTCTAATATTCACTCTTTTGCATAAGATTGAACATAAGTTTTTCAATTTTATGGTTGCTCCCGTCATAGTACAAATATGGATTGTTATAACTCTGAAAGTTCATGATGGGATTTCATGGATGCGTATACCATAAATATGTTTGAAGAGTTTTAGAGAATGCAAAGCAGAGCCCTTTCATCTTGGACCTAAAGAAAATGTTTTGAAGATTTCCGTGAAGAGTCGATGACATTGACTTAAATATGAGCCTACAGCAAAGTCTCATTCTAACAAAATGTTTGGAAAGTAAAACTTCTTGAATAGAGCCATCTAATTTCCTTAAATTATATTTTCTTTTCCCCCTCATCTAACATGGAACTAGGAGTTGCTCCTATTGAGATATCAGACTATAGACTCTAATTTTTTTTTTAAAAAAAAATAAATTCCATAGATGACACTTTGAGTACGTATTTCATATTCAAAAGCTTCTGCTCTATTCAAAAGTGCATTCTTAGTGTGCATCTACTGGAATTTTAAAAAAATATATGAGGCAGTTACAGCTATTTCAATTGATAGTCTTTTGGAAAAGAGATGCAAGTCTTTCAAACAACTAATCCATTACAACATTGTACCGTATATGGCCGCAGAGCATTGCGCGGACTTGCTGGCGAGACGTATGGTTCGAGCCCTGATGCCACTTCAAAGACTCCGTCATGTAGCGGGCTGATGCACGAAATCATGTCGAGGTCTTAAGTCCTTCTGTAGGCATGGTGGGGAAGTTTGAGTGGAGATCAGCTCAGGTGTCATCCTCGTCTCTGACCAAGGTTTAAAATGATGAAATCCATCGATATAGCCCTCGTGTTGCTTCTAGTGTGACGTTAATAAACAACAAAAAACTACAACTCAGTGTGGTATTCAATAAAGTCATATTTACAAGGCAGTAGCTCAAAAATAAATGAAATCGTCTTGTTAAATAGAAATTAAAAAATGAACATTTTACTTAGAAAGTTATTTATCAACAAATTCTGTTTCCTTACCGTCTGAGTAGTGCCGTATTCATCAAGAGTCTCATCGTGTTGAGTAATCTCCAAGCATCATGTAACAAATAAAAAAGAAGATAAGATGTGAATTATATTCTTATTGTCTCATACCTAGAAAAGTCTGTCATTGCCCATTTTAGAACATTGATGACTTATTTGTATGAAGAATGTAACATTCTGTTTAAAATAAAATTATACATTACTGTATAAGCAAAGAAGTACAATTTTATATTTATATCCAAAAAACTGCTGAAGAAAACTTTGTAATATTTTATTTAGTAATATTGCATTTATTCAGTTCTTAAAACGATGCTACTATTTTAATAAATAATATCAAGACATGATATATCTATTTGAAAAAAAAAAAAAAAAAAAAAACTAATAATGATAATTTAGAAATAACTTTTTCAAAAATTGAGATGAAAATGTACATAATATAATTATCTCAACTTCTGGAGAAGACACCATATTATTATTTTATTGTCTTACTTGTCGACATACTGCTTTTTTATTTTATTATTTACTAACGTAAATTCTAGAAACCACTCTAGAGTTGTTATGAGCTGCCCTTTAATTTTGAACTTCAGTTTAGAGACGATGACGACTATCTGAGCTGACACCATCCTCTTTAAACTTCCACACCACGCTCCATTGGAGGATCTCTGCAGCCTTGATAAATTTAACGAGTATCACCTCCACAATGGTTCTTGTTGACATAAAAGCTCTATCAACGACTCGACAAAAAAACAACGCGATCAGATTTATGATCTCCAAGAATTTATTACTTCGGAATTTTTGAACTTTCATAGATGGTAGAAAGGAATTATATGAAAAGTATTATATATAATTATATAATACTTAATACTTTAATATATATATAATCATTATATTACATAAAATATTATATATTATATAAAAATTTTAAAAGGACTTTAGTTTTTTTTTAGGGTATGTTTTTTTTTTTATGTAGTATCATTAATTTCAGTTAGTGTATGAAGATATTTAAAATAACACTTTTGATAATCGATATTTTACACTATCGCAATATTTCTTTAAGGCAAAAAGTTTGCGTTCTTTTACAACGTTTTCAATTTCACTATGTGTGTGTGTGTGTGTGCCATCAAATTTCGATCGTTAATTAACTAACTTCCCAGTATCAAGCCTAGAGCTTGAAATTTCTGGGAATCCTGTACTCGCCTAAAATGCAATATTTAGACTTTGCGACAAGTTTTTTAACTAATATTTCATAATTTTAACAAGTCAAGACTATTCTTCCTCTCAGCTTTTAGGGATTGAGGAAA
>BMAW01053000.1:507461-546140 GCA_019974015.1 Nephila pilipes
AATTTCTTTCCCCCTCTGGGAGCACCGGGCACTCCCCACGCAGCATGCGGTATCGTAAACCTTTTGTACTCACAAAGGGGAGATATTATCTCCCCTTTACTATCTCCGAGATAGTAAGGGTTGCTGACTTTTAGTCAGTAATCATTCGCAAGAAAGAAAATTTCCAATATTTGGCGCCATGTCTTATCACAATAATTTTTTCTGAATTCTGGTTCCCATTCTTTTTTAATAGAATGACTAACAAACTTTCAAATACATGTTTTGATTTTATGAGTATTATGAATTTTTTAATACTCTCACAAATGTCTCTTTTTAAGTGAATTTTAAAATTAAAAATAACTAACAGTTTTAACTAATATTTCAATAATTTTCTCTAATAAACTTTGCCACCATATAAAAACGTTGTTTTTAAAAATGTTGGTTTTTATATTGAATTATTTTCTCTTCATATTTACTCTAGAATTTGATGGATTTCACATATCTTTACAACCAATAAATTTATAATACTTAGTAAAAAAATCTTACAATTCAAAAACCTTTTTTTTTTTTTTTTCAAAATGGCAAAAAGTAATTGAGGAATTTCAGAGTAAGATTTATGCATTTTAATAACTGAGTTATTAAGTAACAGTTTTTCTTTGAATTGTATGGTTAATAAGATTGATTGTTCTTGTTTTCATTGCGCAGGTTAAATATTTACCAAGTATACGTGCAACTATATCTTGTTCTATACATACCAGACGGGCGATGTTGATTCATCATGTGGAACGAGACAAAAGTTTGAGTTTCTCTGCTGAAGGTGGCATCACGTGTTTCGATTTTTGTGAAAAGCTCAATTGTGTAGCTACCGGATGCATAGATAGTTCTATCAAAATCTGGAATCCTATAGAAAACATAAAGTGCAGCGTAAGTAACTTTCTTATAAAAGAATACTCTTTTAAACAGAATAAAGTCCTTTTCTTTTTTTCTTAAAAAAAAAAAAAAGAGAGACAAAATACTCCTAATAGAAAAAGAATATTCATTATTAACTTCCTAAAGAACTAAATTAACAAGAAACATATGAAATAATGTCTTTTGAATATCGATTTGAATTTTCAATGCTGCACATTTTCGGTGAATAATCTTAGGCGTACATTTCAAAATCAAAGTTCTCAAAGGCTTACCTGTTTTAGGTGAGAACGGGCTTCACGAACCCGAGGGACAAGACGCCCCCGTGATTTTTCTCTCCTATGGTGTTTACTGTCTTTGGTAAATACGGATGTCGCGCCCCCGGAATTCCCTAGCGATACTTCTCAATTTTCGACCCTCCTACTTCTCAAATTGGCATCTGCTTTCCATTTTCCCTCTCAGGGGCTCATCTTCGGGGGGCCATGTGCCCGAGATACCCGAGTGAAAAACTATGTAAAAGAAAAACAAAAAAAATATTTGGATTGTTCTTATTTTACAGTTTGTCAATACAGTTCTTTTTATTTCGGTTTGGGTTTGATTTTCTGGTTATTTTAGGCTTAGTTCCATTTTGTTCTTTGGTTTTTGTATTTATTTTGGGTTATTTTTTCGTTGGAAATTTAAAAATAAAAATTTAATCTAGCACCAACATCGTCAATTCAATTTTTTTTACCTGACCCTCTTGTTTGTCACGTGCGGCGATCCGTGCCGGGGGAAAGTGGAAAGTGAAAAGCCTCCTTGATTTCTTAGAATTGTCGTGGATTTAAAAACAATATCTCAGAATTAAGGGATAAAATAAGCAAACATAACGCAATAGCAGTTGCCCTCTAAGAAACCTATTTAACACTTAAAGACAAGATTAATGTCCATAGTTACAGCATTTTTAGAAAAGACAATATTATTCCGAAAGTGAGTGGGGGTGTCTCGCTTTATTGACATCCCAAGCTTTTCCAGTGATACAAATATATTTACAAACCCCATTTTAAGGTATTGCAGTCAGAATTCATATTCAAACCTTAATAACCACCTGTACATTATACTTGTCGCCGAACACATTGACATCACACATATTAATAACCTAATCAATCAACTCCCCGTGAATTTTATTTTGCTTGGAGGCAGTACTCTTGGGGAAAACAACAAGAACAACTCAAGAGGTACTCAAATAGAAAAATTCATTTCAGATAATAACCTTTGCCTATTAAACAAAAAAAAAAAAAAAAACCGACTTTTTTCATTCACCTACGAGAACTTTTCATGCAATAAATTTGGCAATTTGTTCCATCTTACCTTTCTAGATATTTAAAACAGATAATTATTTATACAATAGTGATCACTTTCCAACTACATTGGATCGAGCAAATTTTATCTCACAGAACCCAATGCCAAATAATAGATACATATATAAAACAGCTAACTGTTCATTATTTTCCTCTTTATCAAAGAAAACGTGATAAATTTTCTGAGTATAGATGAGGTTGTAGACAACATAACGAACATAATAATTAAAAGTGTAAATACATCCATTAAAATAGCTTCCAATAAACCAAAAAAACATTCTAAATCATGATGGGATGAACATTGCAGAGAGGCGTATAAAAATCAGAGGAAGTCATGGAATATTTTTAAGCGATATCCTACTCTAACAAATTTTATTTTATATAAACAACGTAAAGCCATATTTAGAAGAATTCAATGCTGAAGCCAAAAAAAAAAAAATCACGGATCAAATAGGTGCAAAATATAAATAGTAACATTACAGGAAAACAATTATGGGAAAGAGATAAACGTGTCTCTGGTACTTTTATTAATAAACAGATTCCTATTTTAAATTATAACGACCAAACCCTTTAATCTGTGAAGGAAATTTCAAATACAATAGCTTTATCTATGTATTATACTTCTAGTTCTGATAATTATTCAGATAAATTTTTTAAAAAATAAGGTCTATTGCTGAGAAAAAGATCATTAAAATCAGCCTTACAATAACGATTTAACTTTTCATGAACTGGATAAATGCTCTTTCTCACACGCGTAATTCATCCTTAGAACCAGATAATATCACTTACCAACTAATAAAACGTCTATCATAAAATTCATTAGCAAATCTTTTAAAATTTTACAACAGATTCTGGAGGGAGCATCTCTTTTTTAATTCTTGGAAACATGCGATCATAATACATATTTTAAAACCAAACAAAGATCAAACAGATCCTACAAATTAACGACCCATAGAATACAAATTACAAGTTGCCTATGTAAAATCCTAGCAAAAAAAATGGTAAACATAAGACTCATGTATGTTTAAGGGGGAAAAAAGGCAATTTTCTCATCGTTCCAAAGCGAAAGAAATAGATTGGACGAAAAAAATCTACTGAGGATAATTTAGTCGCTATGGAAACGTAGATAAGAGTTGCCTTCATACAAAACAAACATGTTGTATTTATTTTTTTCAACATTGAAAAGGCATACGATCGCACTTAGAGGTATGGTATTTTAAGTGATTTATACAATAATACTTAAATGGTAACCTGCCAATTTTTATCCAAAAGTTTTTGGAGCAGAGGTATTTAAAAATTAAAATAGACTCAACCTTATCTGATATTTTTATTAGAGAAGAAGGGGTACCTCAGGGGAGTGTATTGAGTGCTACACTTTTTACTATAAAAATTAATAATATAGTTTCGAACATTCCTCCATCTGTAAGAGAGCTGTTTTTTCTGTTGATGATCTGCAAATTTCATGCACAGGAAAAGAAATGTATTCTATAATCCACTTCCAGTACATTCTCACTCACCATTCCATGTTGAGGTATATTAAAATACATTTATGATCACTGGCCGGACCAATGGAACCTAGAAATGTATAATAAGTTGCATCAAATAAAACCTATCATCTCTTAATGGAATCAGTTTTCATGTAGAAGACGAGACGTTATTATGACACATCTACGTATAGGTCACACAAGATTAACACATAGACACCTTTTACTAGAAGAAAGCCTCCCAATGTGTAATCATTGTATTTGTCCTCTTACAGTGAGACATATTTTAATCGAATGTTTTTAACTCTGTTCGTTTCAAACATTTTAAATTTTATACACTTCCTTTAATTGATTTGGATGGAGAAAATACCCAATCAAATATTCTTACATTTTTACATGACATTGGTTTTACTCCATACATTTAATTTTATCAAACAAATTCTATTTACTATACATTTTTTAATGTTAAAACTTTATTATATCTGTTTTATCTGAAATGTTTTACCTTGTGCTTGGTACATTGTGTCTCAAGGGAACTCGGTGCCATAAACATATACAAACAGCCAAAATCCAATAAAAATCATACTCGTACATAATTCAGAACTAATGCATTTATAGTTTCTCGTAGTCTTAACATAGTTATTTTTTTCAAAGAAAATTCTAGTTCTATTAAAAATATTACAAAAATAATTAAAAAAGTACCTCTTATTTTTGGCTGTATTAATATACGAGTAGTTAGGAAATTTTCTCATCGCAAACGACTTTAAATCTTTTCATCAGATTCATAAAATTATAATTCATTTTAAATTTAATTATGGACTCAGAGAATTTTCGTTTTTTAATTTACATATTTTCACTTAATTATGTAAGTTGGCTTCAAATGCGTGCCAATCCTTTACGTTGAAAAACTTCTTTGACTTATTGTAAGCAATAGGGCGTTAAATTTAATATAACGTTACATATAACAAAACCTTAGTCATTAATCTTTTTTTCATAGGAAGGAACTTATCTGTTTTAACTATAATTTTTTTCCTTAATAGTATTTGTGATCAGGGATTCTTTTCTAGGCGGCATGGAATTTCTCTCTCAAAGAGAATTTACTTTTTTTCTACTTTTTTTTTTTAATCATAGGGCGATACTTTTCGCACCAAAGCACAGAAAGAAAACAAAGTGGTTTTTAGAGTCATTCCACGAGCGTAACGCTCATTAGTGCGTCCTACGCCTGCGAGGTTTCGTCTTCAACTGACTCGGGCATTGACGAGCTCTAAACAATTAGAATGCACCAGTACCTCACAGTATTATTTTGTTCTTTAATTACAAGAATAAAGTAATATTATTGAGAATGTTAAGTCCACACCATCTTGTATTTAGAGCTTAATTTACTGGTAAATTAAAACTATATTTCTCATTAGCATATGGGGAACATTACAGCTTAGGTTAGTCTTTCATTGATTATAATGTGTCGGTCTATTGGCATGAGTTGATGTGGTCATATATTAAAGTTATACTATATGAAAGTTATATCCTTTTTGTACATTTCATAACAGTTTGAAGTCCTAAAGAGATGAAGATATCAGATAGGAATTTGAAAACAATCTTGATTACCTAATAATAATAATGTAATATAGATTTTTTTAAAAAAAATCAATGTTTCCTTTCGACAGAAAGTTTCCACTTTTTTTATTGACATAAATTTTGTTTTTCCCCAGTTTTTTCCCCCCATTTTACCCGATATTTTTACACACTTATCATGCATTTAATAATAATAATAAAGAGACTACTATGAAACTTTTTTTTCTTTCACTTAATACGTTTTCACTTAATTTTTTGTTATAAGATTACATTAATAAAATTTCAATTATTTATTCATTAAAGATTTTTTAATAAGATATCAGTAATTTAAAGTTCTTGGTCATTATTAAGTGTATCTCATAAGCAAAATACATCCTTAAAAAAGTACTATACAAAGTTTTGCAAAGAACAGATTTAGCCACCCAAGAGACGCTTTTTTTTATAACTATTATTCAATTACTCAATTAAATATATAAAAATTAAAGTAAACGATAAAATATCGAGAAATGGACAATAGTAAACTTTTCCGGTATTAAAATTATAGGAAATGATAAATTATTAATTTGAATATATTTAAGCTAAATGTAATTAAAATTAAAGCAAACGATAAATTATTAAATTGAATATTATATCAGCAACATGTAATTAAAATTAAAGCAAACAACAAATTATTTAATTGAATACATTTCAGATAAATGTAATTAAAATTGAAGCAAACGATAAAAATATTGAATAGGGATCAGGTATGCCAAAAGTGATCTGGTACGCGAAAAGCGATCTAACTAAAATAATAGCCCCTTGGTTGGCTAATATTTATAGTGATAGTCTATTTTCTGCATATGAAGACACAAATTTACAATGAAGAATCTACTTACTAATTGCAATTTGTAAATGCTTGCCTACAAAATTTATTTTTAACTGTGTTAAATATGCAATTATTCTTTTAATATTAAATTGCGAAATGAAGAGCGTACGTATGATATAGATAAATAAAATTCCAAACATCCCTATTTTTTATTATTACAAAAATCAAATCTCGCGGGCTTATGGTGAAACAGTCCGATACGGGGAATAATGGCAAATGACACTTTATTTATAAATATTCAGGGCAAGACGAAACGCAGATTGTAATTGTATAAAAAAAACAAAAAAAAACCCTACTTGTGTATATTAACGACACAATAGGAACAAATACAGTACATATGCTAATCAGCGACACAAACAGATGCAAAACAGCACTTTTAATTACAGCCACATGACTTTCATTATGTTTAGCTCTGCAGCTTACTAGTTCGAATCACGGAAAAATCTCCTAACTAATATTTTGAACGCAGCTTTCGACAGTCCCGGTAGAATACAGGCCGTTCCTCGGCTAATTAGCTCGCTCACGCTACCGACAGATTTTTCAGCAGATACTTTCAACAAATTCCGACCGATCCACTCAGGCTTCGTTTCTCTCGTATTTTTGGCTGTTCCATCCAAGTGTGATGTCAAAGGGTATATTATAAAGTCCATAACTTCTCTATTGTCATTCAATAATTTTTCCGTTGCAATTCCAGTATTTTCGAGACCATTCATTTTGTCTCAAAAGTCAACAAGTTTCTCGTCAAATCGCCAAAATGGTCGCCAAATTCATTGCCAAGGCCTGGGGTATTTTAAGATTTTCTTGGCAACCGACGAAATCTCAATAAATGTCCATTTTCCTTTAAAAGTAACGTTTCAAGGAAGTGTCATCACAGGTTCTGAACATTACATATGTAGCAAAATTCACAAAGATTAAAATGAAATATTCATTCAACCACTTTTACATATTAACAATCAGAATTTTCCCCTCATTTAGGAGGCTTTAACAGGCCATTTCAATTCAGTGACACATATCATTGTGGACGAAAAACGTCTATATGTTATTTCTGCTGACAGAGACAAAATTATTAGAATATGGAATTTGCTTACACCCGTATGCTTACAAGTTTTGAGGTTCAAAGAGTCTGATTTTTCTGAGAGGCAAATTTTCGCTTCTCTTTATCTGGATCAAGAATATGGTAAATCATATAAATTCTTTTTTAATAGTTAGTATATAGTTAAATGATTATATCTACGAGTGCGTTAATGATTTTGATTAGAAAATGATCCCAAATGAAACAAATATTATGAACACCTGCATTGCTTTAAAATTATTAAAAGAATTTTTCTCCTTTGCACTTATTGTCTGATTCTATAATAGAAGATAACAACGCGTCTTTGAAAATATATTATAATTAATTAGTGGTTCGAAAATAAATGGAAGTACTTCATTTATTCCCATTTTATATTAATTTTGGAATTAAAAAATTTTAAATACTGAGTTTGTTTTTTGAAGATTTATTAAATCATGAGACTAATTCACATTTATATACCTTAATGTAATTTCACTTAATTTTGAAGTTGGCGTTTTAAGTTATATAAGGCATATATTACCATTACTAATTCAATAAAATAAGGTCTATATAGTAATAACATAAAAATCGTAAAACCTGTCTTATGACTTATGGCTAATGAGACTAGATTATCTCGAAAATCATTTAAATTAGAAACATGTTTTTCTCTTTAAAATATTTTTAACCCCGAAATTTGGATAATCTATATTTCAGATAAACTAATTATAACAACCAACCGCATTGCTGTGATCAGTGCTTGTCGTAAAGAAATTCGAAAGGTGGCTCATCCAGACAGTGAATTGGTGATATTTGTTGGCTATAGCAGCGTCTTCGAATGTTTCATCACAATTGGAAACAAGGCTTCGGTTGTCATGTGGGATGCTGAATCTTTCTCTTTAATTCACGAGTTCACTGAAATTCATATCACTTCCAATAAGGAAGGGATTACTCAAATTGTGGATGTTAGTGCTGCTGGTTTTGATCCATCAGAAAGACGTCTTGTTACGGCTGGTAAGCAATTGAACTGAACACAATCAATAAATGAATGTCATTTATGCACATTTTGGAACATACTATATATTTCCGAAGACAAAAAGATACTTAAAACATAAAAGAAGACCCTTAAAATCAGAGGTCGTCTTATAATACAGATAAAAAAAAATTAGATTGAAATTTATATAAATTATAATCATTCTAACACAAAACAAATACCCCTGTAGGGTATTTAAAATCCTACAAAATCCTTACATTCATCATCTAAGGTAAATATCTCCTCAAATACGTTCTTGAATAAGTTCAATTACGTTCTCATTGTTGAGAAATTTGTCATAAGGGTCCCATTCTGTACCTAGGGAGTCGATTTCCACTTCGTCCATAAGTATCCTATAACAAATCGTCTTCAGTGTCCTTCATAACATTAGAAACCTCACATTTTTTTGAAAGATTCATTAAAGGTACTTATTATAGGTACATGTAAGTTTGTGATTCGGCGTATGCTTTTATAGGCAGTGCTGCTAGAGGCAAGAAAATAAAACTTGCTCCAGATTATGATCTCTGATCTAAACTAAATTCACGGGGTGTCGATAGTTTGGTGGGTCGTCTTATGGGACAGATATATGCCATAACTAAAAAAAAATCGACGAAAAATTATATGTTGTTTTTTCTGAAGGTCGTCTTATCTGCGGAAAATACAGTAACATTTTCTAACATCAGTGCAGCAAAATTGTGACTGGCCCAAGTAAAGATTTAAAAGTAGAACTTTTTGTACGTTAAGTTTTAACAAATTTTATAGTTTTATATTTACAGCAATTTAGCAAATTTTAAGCCTTTTACTAGAGACATTTAGTTTTTTAATGAACTTTTTCTTTGTTACCATGGCGTGAACAAAGTACTAGGAGATCAAATTTTAGTTAGGAGATTAAATGAATGGAAGGGATCAAAAATTGCTGCACTAAAAAAATTAGCAAAAAAACTTCGAGAAACAAAGCTAATTAAATCCAGAAATCCAAAAGACCATGACAAAATATACGAACTTTAGTAAAATTACAGATTAAAACTAGAGTTTTCTTAACAAGTTTCAATTTGATTAATTTTTTGCTTGAACCGATTAAATTTATTGTGCTTATATATAGTCCAATATTAATGTAAAAACACCGTTTTCTTACAATTACGCATATTTCGAGCTTATATAGGGTGTTTCGAAACTCAAGAGCAAAAATTTAAGGGGTGGTAGAAAATTTCTAAACAACCAATTTTTACATTACCATGCATGAGTGGAAAGCAAGTGGTGAACCGTTAGATGGCGCTGTAATGGAAAGAATAAAGTGCGAGTTTTCAAATGCATCGTCATTTATACCATTGCCTAGTATTTTCCACGTCATCTTCCCTCCTGAAATCATCGGTAGAAAGGACGATGTTTAAGAAAAACTCGCACTTAATGCTTTCCATAACAGCGCCAACTAGTGGTTCACCACTTGCTCTCCGACACGCATTGTATGGTAAAAATTGCTTGTTCAAATGTTTTCGATCCCCCCTTAAATTTTTGCTCGTGAGTTTTGAAACTCCCTATATTTTATATCTTGAAGTTACAAAGAACTTATGTGTCCTTCGTACCCCAGTGGTCATGGCCGTGAACTTGCGGCTTGCCGTTTTCATCGAGTTGCGGGTTCGAGCCTTGATGCCCCTGAAGACCCGCCGTGAAGCCGGGGCTGATGCATGTTAAATCTGTTGGGGCCAAAAGTCCTCCAATTGGCATGGTGTTGAAGTTAGGAGAGAGGAGCCAGCTCCTGTATTGTCCGAGACCGAGGCTCAAAATTACGAGGTCCGTCACCAATAGCCTTTGTGTTGCTTCTAGTGCAACGTTAATAAAACCAACCAAACAAAAAAATTATACTAACGATCGTGAAGTTCTTTGGGTAATAATGGTGTTTCTACTTGTTTATTGCAAACTATCTTTTTTTTTAACTGTTTGCAATTTATTTTTAATTTGTTATGTGTTTTTCGCTTTTAGCTAGGAATGGCAGCATCAAAGTGTGGAATTTTCACCTCGGTATCTGTCTACGAGAATTTAAAGCTAAATTTTCTGTTCTGGCACTAACTTTTGTTGATTTTAACATATTTGCTGCTGGATCATCCGGATCAATAAGTACATTTTATGATGATGGCGAAGTTACAGCAGAGGGCATTGAATGGAAACCTCTACACAAACAAGCGATTATTAGTGCCGACACATGTTCTCAACATCTTTTGGCATCTGCTTCCAGCCACGGAGAAATTATCGTATGGTTATGGAAAAACGCCGATGCTAAATTACGAGCAAAAGAAAATATTGAAAGTAGGATATTTTAGGACATAACATTTCAGAAAATATTTCAATTTTCTCTATTTTGTAGTTTTTTTTGTTTTTGTTTTGTTTTGTTTTTTTGTTTTAAAACTATTTAAGAAGATTTTATTCATAGGCTGATATTCCTTAACTTAAGTTTAAATATGTGTAAGTTTATATATATATTTATTAATTATTTATTTATTATAAAGCATTGAAAAAAAAGAAAATGTAAAAAGGAGACGTAATTCAGTTTCTACGTTAAAAAAAATCTAATCATAATATTTATCACAAATATATTCAAATGAGAGAACTTAACTTTTTATCTTTTTATATGAATTACTTAATTAAATTTTATATAATTAATTAAAATAAGTGATAATTGCTACAGACTGACAATTATCACTAACAAGTAATTTTACTGTAGATAATTTTCATTTAAGGATTTGTTGAGAATATTTGGAAGACCGTCAGGTGTTATTTATTAATCAGATATTATTTCTAAAGATTGTGACCTGTGAGATATTCAGTTAGTATTCATTTTCCCTCAAATACTCTACTTTTTTCAAACTTTATTTATTTATTTTTTTATTTTACAGCTTTTAACTATGTCACAAAAGAAACATATTTAAAACGATTGGCAGAACGAATTTCACGTAAAACAAGTGAATGCATTCTTTTTAGTAGCAAAATATTAAATCTTAAGTTTCTTACATGTATTGAAATATTACGTAACTTATACTGTAATCTAATGTATGTTACTTATGATATATGATTCTCAGGTAAATTTTTACTACAGAATAGAAGCAACATATAGTATCTCAAAAAGTAAACAGCATCAAATCTTTGTAAATTCTAAAAAGAGAAATTCAAGACGTGCATTTCGATATGTGATATGAAAGGTTTCGGAGTATATATTGAGAGTCAAAAAATTCTAAAGAGATTTTGTATTCATTTATGAAAACAATTTAAAGGAAATTTTTAAGTTAATAAATACTTATAAATACATTAAATAAACAGATTTTTTAAAAGATCACTGTTTGGAAAAATTATGAGAAAAAACTGAATCCAAAATTCTTAATTATTTTGTAAAATATATTTGGTTTTAAATGCTATTATATCTCATCTTCATCACTATTTTTAAAACGTTTTTCTGAAATTCACTTGGTGTGTATGTGTCATCAAATTTTCGATCGTTAATTTAACCAACTTCCCATCAAGCTAATGCTTTGAAATTTTGGGAATCGTTCGTACTCGCCTAACAATGCAATATATAGACATTTGCGACAAGTTTCAACTTATATTTTCTTTAATAATGCAGTTTAGCCCAACCACTTGGCATGATTTTAAAAATTGGTACCAAACTTGGCGATTTTTTTTGGCTGAACACTAAGTCCGTAAAACGGACCAGGGTAGCCACATTTGGCAAAATACCGCCAAATAATTCCTGTCGCCAAGGGAGGTTGGGTAAAACTGCGTTCCAACCATTTAATTTACCGGATGAATTAATTAATTTTAGTTAGTTTTAACGTTTTTATGTATTTCACTTGGTGTGTGTCTATATGTGTGTGTATCAGTGTGTCATCAAATTTTCCATCATTACTTTAACCAACTTCGCATCAAGGTAGAGCTCTGAAATTTTGGGAACCGTTCTTACTTGCCCAACAATGCAATATTTAGATATTTTCGACCAGTTTTAACTATTATTTCAATAATTTTCTTTAATATACTTTGCCATTATATAAAAACGTTGTTCTTAAAAACGTTGGTTTTTATCTCGAATTATTTAAGTCGTCCATTGTTAGGTTTCCTAATAAAAAATTGAATGATTTAAGATCAAGAGAACTAATTGTCCATATATCCTGTTCTCCCCCCCCCCCTCGGGGGCCCCCAATTTAATCCAATTATTCTTCAGTAAAAATGTTCCGATGATAAATCGAAAATTTTTTGTATGCAGTAGAATCCAATATCTTTCTCGATAAATCAGCAGTCGTTGATCTTGTATAGGCCATACTATAATGATGTAAATTTATTACGAATTTTGTATTTTCAGTATAATACTTTTAAAGGACAAGTAAGTAGTTAAAAACGCATGCTTTATAAGCAGCAATGATACTCTATCCAGATTCCCATCTCCTGAGTTACAATTCAAAATGCTTCTTTTGATCTCTATTGAAATATAAGGAAGCCTGATGTCAGCATTCCCTTTTAAAAAAAAGGACTATCCCATGCATACGAGTCCTATTTGACTGTTCCATAGTCTTGCTGCTCAATGAATGTAATTGCATCATTTTCATCAATAAATTCTTTACAAATAATGGCGCCACGTAACACAACACAAGAACTTTTTTAATTCGACTTGACATTCGTCATGAAAAAAATGAAGCACCAAAATAATATTTTCTTTAAGAAAACCACACAATTATTGTACATAACTCATAAAATAAAAATATTAAAATGAAAACAAAGATGAATAAAATCATAATCTGGTGAAAAGGAGTTACTTTATATTGTACGAAAAGCAGATATAGATAATTATACATTTCTAAAAATATGCCAGATATTTTTAGAGAAAAAAAATTGGGAAACTATTTTGTGACACTATCAATCCTTTAATGGAGGAATGGTAAAATATACCATCCATTGCAGATGTATCTCGCCCTTTGAAACAACTTATCTTTCTCGACAATTTTTAGACCTTCACTGCACATATAATTGATTTTTCTGACGTTTTCTAATCTTTTTTTTTTTTTTTCATTCTCTAATTCCTCCTCTTTCTAAACATGTTCTTATAGACACACGTGTTACAATTAATTGTAGTTTTATTCTTGCGCTTCAAAAATCGTGTTATTAAAGTAAATTTCCAATTAAAAAAATCCATTGATCAATTGTTGAAATGAAATTTATTAGAATTAAGTGTTTTTTAATCTAACGATTGATCTTAACCCTTATACAAACATAAGTAAAAATTACCAAAAAGGGAAAGGGTGGAGAAACTAATTTTTGAAATAATACTATAAGGCCACCATTTATCCTCAAAACATCTGCACTCTCTTCAAAACTTGTCTTTCTTCTTATCATGTGTATATAAGTAAATGTGCAAACGTTTCCCTAATACAACCGCAATTTAAAATTAATGAAAATTAAGCTTTCTACATATTTAATACTGTGATAACTTTGAAACAATAAAAGTTTTTATTACAATTTTAACCTCTTTTCATTCTGTTTTAATATCTTAATACAACAGAAATTTCATTCTGTTGCATTATCAAACGGAACCATTTTCAGTAAATATTGGATTTTTTTTTTTTTTTTTATTTATTCAGAATTTGTTTCTCTGAACAATTTATACTTTCATCACTTCTTGAAAGTTGATTTAAATGCTCTGTTATACATTCATTAACATCCTCCTCTAAAGTTTTCTCACCTGCTTAGAAACATCTTGAATAATTTTCTTTAATCAATAGTCTCTGGAGCTCTTCTCTGGATTCTCTTGCATCGTATTTCCTGCTAATTTTTCAAAATATGATAAGTCCTTTATGCATACCTTTTCGTGAAACAAATTAACTTAATTCTCTCAATAAATTAACTATATTAAGAACTTTTTTTTTCATCTTTTTCCAATAAGCTAAGAGCACAATAGTCAGTTGATAAGGCAGTGATGATCATTGCTGACAGAGTTCTGATTGAGTCGAGTCTTGATCCCCCCCCCCCAAAGAGCATCGTGCGGGATAATAAAAGCGAATGCATAGTTTTAACCCAATTGGATCTCAAATCCTCATAAAGAATTATTCAATAGCGTAAGTTTAGTTTAGTTTTTTATTAACGCTGCACTAGAAGCAACACGAGGGCTATTGGCGACGGACCTCGTAATTTTGAACCACGGTCAAGTGACGAGGACGACACCTGAGCTGGCACCCCCTCTCCTAACATCCACACCACGCCAACGGGAGGACTTTGAGCCCCGAACAGATTTAACGTGCATCAGCCCCGGCTACACGGTGGGTCTTTGGTGGCCAAGGATCGAACCCGCGACTGAACGAAAACCGCCAGCCGCTATCCACGACCTTGACCACTAGGCTACCGCGGCCCCTCAATAGCGTAAGAGTGAAGTTCTTGATAAAAATAAGCCTAGCTGCTGGCAGTTTTCTTCGAGTCGTGGGTTCGGATCTTGATGCCACTAAAGACCCGATGTGTAGCCAGGGGCTGATGCACGTTAAATCTGTCGAGGCTCAAAATCTTCTCGTTATAATGGTGTGGAAGTGAGGAGAGGAAAGTGCCAGCTCAGGTGTCGTCCTCGTCACTTGACCGAGGTTCAAAATTACAAGGTCCGTCGCCAATAGCCCTCGTGTTGCTTCTAGGGCGACGTGAATAAAACCTATCAAGCAATCTTGATAGAAACAACTCCACATAAAATTAATTCTATAGCATTTCTGTCTTTTCAATATTTAGTTATTGTAATAACAATTAATATAATGTATTAATAAAAGACATTAGACTGATTGGTTGGTACAAGCTCAGGTATTTGTCACTTTCTTCATTTGACTGCAACTCCAAATTAAGAAGTCTGTTCTCAATAGCTCAGTGTGTTGATCTAATTTAAATTTAAAGCAATGCATGCAGACCATATATAATTCTATGGATAAAGTCTTGCTTCAATTTGTTGGAAATGCTTTAATCTATTGGTAGATCAGCATGAAACTGCTAGGTAGAAGCAAGGTCTAATTAAATATTTGTAGAACTTTCGATTTTTAAAATGAAATGGTCGTGTCTATACTTCTTTATTACATTATAATATGAGAGAATGCGCTGTGAAAAGTTATAATTTTTTTTTATTTCTGTATAGACTTCGATTTATGTAGTCTTTTTTTTAATGCGATCATGTTTGTAAGAAGGAAATAACTCTTTGTCTCTATTTAAAAATGATCTTTCCCCAGAAGATTATTAACCATTAAGTAAAAAATAATAATATTGTAAAATTAGCAATGATAAACATTTTTGCACTCTCCCTATCTCTTCTTTGTTTTAATTTATTTTCAACAAGTTTTGCATCAAAGGTCGTGTTTCTGAGGTTTTCCTATACATGGAATGAAACAAACACAGCGGAAAACTTTTTTTTAAATAATTTTGAAAATTTCAAGTCTTTAAAAAGTTAAATCGTATTTAATAATATTGATAATAAAAGAAGCGTTATCTAATAGTAATGAAATATATCATAATCAAAAGATATTATATATTGATCTATATTTAAGTATTGCAATAAAAGATAATTCTAGTTTTCATTGATTTACTGATATTAGGTCCTGCAATAACAGAAGATTGTAAAGATTACCCCGCCAAATTGTTGGTGAAAGAACGAAAAAATTCCAGCATCAGTCAGATCTTAATTCTACAAAATCGGGAGATGGAGGAGTCTATAGGAAATCTCGTTTCTTGCGGAATTGACGGAAGAATACGTTTCTGGAACATAATTTGCGTCCAAAAAGTCAATAAATGGCAATTGCTCTCGAAATTTCGAGCGGTTTTCAGAGAATGTGACGGAGTGCTTTGTATAGCAACTGACAGAGAAAACAAATTTCTCTTTTCAGGTTTATTGATTGTACATTTTACTTATGAACTCAGAGATAATATTAATTTCTACAACTTAAATAATTAATTAATAAATAATTTTTATCTACAGTAAAATTCAGCACCCTGAAGGCTCTTAGTGTAACATTGTTTTTAAAGAAAAAAAATTTCTCTCGCACCTTTTTTTTTTTATGATTTGTCTTACTTTTTCCTAAATAGTAATTAAAAGAAAGATATTTCTATTTATAATATAATTTGTATCATATTAGTTTCTTAGTATTGGACATTGTGTTGTTATTAAATAATTTCAATGCAATGAATATACATGATAACATTTTTATACTTGGAGAATGATGCGTATTTTTTCATTGAATTATATTTGTAAGAACAAAGGCATAAATTGTTCCCTACTAAAATAAGTTCAGAAATATAAAACTTCAGTTTATTATCTAGTGTAGCACAATGATTAATCATAAAATTGAATTTTCTTTTAATCAATTTCAGCATTTTATTTATAAACGTTTACAGAATATTCTCGAATCAAAGTGGCCGCTGTTGCTTTGTGGTTATTGTCGTGGATTCGAGCCTTGAAGCCTGTAAAGACCCGCCGTGTACCCGGGGCTGATGCACGTTAAATCTGTCGAGTTGCTCAAAGTCGTCCCGTTCGCGTGACTTTATTAACGTAAAGTTAGGAGAGGAATGTCCTAGATCAGGTGTCGTCCTGATCACTTGACTGAGGTTCAAAATTAAGAGAATCTTCGCCAATAGCTATCATGTTGCTTCTAGTGTGACGTTAATAAAGTCAAACCAAACCAATCTCGAATCAAAACTAATCGGTGTTTATTATTTAAATGAATCAATTTACAGATGTCTAAATTTAATTATTAGCGATTCGTGAAATTTCATAAAGAAAAATTCCCAGAATAACAGATAAATCGTTTTAAAAAAAAGAAATAGTGTAAAAATATAAGTTTTACTATAAAAAATAAATTTCGAAAGAATTCACTGTTACTTAGAGATCGTCAATATATTTGTTAGTTCCATTAATTCCTATTGCAGTACAGAAGTTTAAACAACTTTAAAATGTGCAATATAACTTTAATCAGTGTTATTATCGAAGATGTATCCATCCTATGCTCCTTATTTCAATTTTCGTTTCATTTTCTGAAGGTGATACAATGGGCTACATACGCATATACGACCTTGAAGATTATTACTCTTTATATGGATCTATACCATCCAATGCAAAAAACCCCAAGATCCACCATTACGAGAAATATCCATTTCTACGTCTACAACGATTAATCCAGGCTAACCACAGTCAACACTCCAAGTTCGATGCCGACGGAGGCAGGGAATTAGGATTCGCTCCGCTTCTTCTCAACTGTTTTAGAGCTCATATGGGAGCCATTTTGAAAATAGAATATTCCAATGAGAAGGAGATGATTGTTACTGCGGCAAGGCAAGGATCAGTTCGATTGTGGACAATTTCTGGAATTTATGTAGGACATTTTGGATCAGAGACTGCTGATGTTGCTCCGAAAATCAAACGTATGCCCCCCGATATTCAAGTAATAGCATCACCTTTAACGCTTCACGTAAGTAGATTCGTTTCTAATTGGTTTGCTGGAATTGATTCGAGTCGCACTTAGAAGGAACTTTTGATAATGTCGTGTTGAGTCACGGTCTCGTAATTATGTGCCACGGTCAAGAGACGAAGATGTCACTTGAGCTGGTATATTAATACGGTTATTTTACTTAAGTTATTAATAAGAGGAAGTATTCTTATAATTTTTGTTCCACAAATTTCGAGTTATAAATTAGACAAATAATTAGATTTTTAACGAGGCTCAGTTGTCTAGTAGATTAACCACAATGAGTCCGAGTTCTTTGCCCTCACATTTATGTCTATGATCATTTTTCTAAGTTGAATAGTCACTAAAGAAAGTTCTCAGTAATAGAAGCTGATTTAATTAAATAAAGAGAAGTCAGATTAAAACTAATACAGTTTATTATGAAGAATCATTCTTTCTCTCTCTGTCTACAAATTCTCAATGCACCTGAATTATAATTTGAAATAATAATCTAATTTTAATATTACCAACTTATTCGGGTTCGAGTATGTAATATCACTAAGATTGAAAGCTCGAGGGGAAAATCCAACTTCTTCCTATTTGAACTCACTCCACGAAATATCCATAATCAAAGCCGGTCTACAACCGATAAACACATGTTAAACTACGATTTCTATTATACACCACCTGCCGACTACTCAGAGCTAATTCAAATATTCTTTTCGCCATTTATATGGTATGCATCTCCATAAATCCATTCACTATACTTCTTACTTTAAATCCAACTAGCTTATATCTTGTTTCGTTTGATCGGAAAGCAATTGGAAATTTAAATAATATCAGAAAGTAAACCCAGATGTTAGTTTTAGAGAAAATCGCGAAAAACCCAATTTCAGATAACTTTCACACGACAGACTAAGAATTATTTATTTACTTTTATATTTAAGAAATCTAAATAATAAACTCTCTGCCTGAGAGGTATAACAAAAGTAAACCTTTATTTCAGAGAAACAGTAACCAATTTAACATATGCGGAGGAATAACTATAATTTGCAACTGAATTAATTGACGAACCAATAGTTAAATATTGTACAGACTCAACGTATGTCTATTTAGATCAGCGCCAACTGTTGTAAGAAATTTGATTATGTCTCCTGCTCATGGCATAAACCAAACATGTTTTATCTCTTATCTTACTCTTAAGCTCTTATATAAACTCTTATATAATATAAACTTATCTTTAGCCTCTCTTCTTAACTGTTTCTGGAAAAAAAACCTTACTTAAAGAGCTGGAAAATGCAGTTCGCTTCCATTCTTAATATATTTGTATAAACCAGTTTCGAGAAATGAATGCATGTTAGACGAAAATAATAAAAATAATACTAGTAAAATAAAATCAAAATATAAATCAACAAAAATAAAAACGTTCTCAAACCAAGTCCCCCTTCCCAATGTATAGAAAATTAAAAGAAGCAACAATAAAAGGAATCTATTTTAAAAACATTGATACAAATTATTTTTAAAATTGTCATACGCTCTCGTTTATCAAATAAAGATTCAAAATGGAAAAATTACAGGTGTTTAACAACGGCAGGAAGCCTTATTGGGAGAGGGCTATGAAGGCTTTAAATCGGTGCAGATTAGGCTATACTTTTGAAAAGACGGAAGAACAGCCATTTGCATGGATAAAGGAAAAGGAAATAGTAACTAAGGTAAATTTTATTATTTTGTTAGATAACTAATACTAATTGTCAGTTTTTCTTTTTTTTTTTTTTTTTTTTTTTTTTTGTGACTTATTAGGGACTCCACTTTTTTTCCTTCAGAATTGTATTTGATCAAAAAATGTCATTAAATTTAATGCGCAAATTATTTTAGTTTTTTTTAATGGGTTTCTTCTACTCACATTGTATGTCTAGGTCAAAACTTTAAAAGCTTTTTCTCACATTTAAAAGCGCACAATTGAGCTGAAATTTTCAAAACACTATTGTTTTGGATGACAATACGAGAATTTAATTATAATTAATAAAAATTAATTGATTAAAACTAATTATTTAAAAAATTAAATTTTAAGCAAAGTTTCTAGTCAAGTTACCAAATCTTTCGCCAAGGTGAAGGTCATTGCTTAAACTCTATTTTGTTAATTATTATTTTGTTAAAAAATTGATGAAAAATAATTTTTTTCAAAAAGAATAAATTCAATTTGACTCAACGTTCCTTTTTGCTCTTAAAATTTAAGGTATCATAAATTATGTTTCACAAAATGTGAAGTTTGAAAGAAAACCCATTCTTAAAAAACTCGTTTTTCACCGGTGTTATTTTAAATATAAAATTAAAGAGCATATGTGAGTTACATATAGCTACCATTTGTACGCTCCTCCCGTGAAACAAGACTCGAAATGTTTAATTTAAGTATGATAAGCTCGTACTTCTCTCGCACTCTAATATTTTTAAAACAATAATATTTTATTTTATTTTACTCATTATATAAAATGAAGTTAAAACGAAAATTCATTGAACATTTAAAATAATACAAAACTCACAGAATTTTAAATCAAATAATATATTGATACACAATTATTGATGACATTACTCCCTGTAATTATAATTAGAATAACCCTTATCGATCTTTTTATCCTATTTACTTCAATTTAATTCAAACAGTATAAGTTGGTTGCTTTTTGGAGAGCTCTTATGTCTTAGAGCCTTTGATCTCCAGTCGACAAGCTATAAAATGAGTTGCTTCAGCTTGTTACTTACCCAGCATTCAAACAAATAAAAAAAAAAAAAAAAAAAAAAAAAAAAACCAGAATATTCAGAGATATATAAATGGAATAAAATTTTTAGAAATATAATTGTGAAAAGAGAGAATCATTTACATTTCAAGTTAATAAAGTTCCTTTTTGAAAAAGTAATATAAATATATCCATCTATGGAAATGATGCTTTTATTTTTGTACTATGTAATAACAAGTCAGTCACAAACGCATGAAAAAACAAGTAATATAAAACAAAAAATTAAAGTTTATTCCTACTTAGGTCAACAACGAAAAATTTTATTTTATTTATTTTTTATTAAGTTATTTGGCGGTATTTGCCAAATATGGCTACCCTAGTCCGGTTCGCGGACTTAACGTTCAGCCAAAAAAAATCACCAAATTTGGCAATTTTTCAAATCGAACCAAATGGTTAGGCTAAACTGCATTTTCACCAAGTGAATTTAATTAATGAATTAATATTTGAAAAAACTATATTAACATCAAGTGTCATCCACTACAAGTTTAAAAAAACGTGTTTGAACTTGAGTAGATGAATAAAAAGAATCTTATTAACAATTGGAAATTTGAAGAAGATATAAATAGGGAGAGTGTGAGCTAATTGTAGGAATTTAAAAAATCTCTAACTATGAGAAATTTTACTATTACTGCATTAAAACATTGCTTAATTGATTAATTTTTTATGAATACATTTCAAGCTTGATAAATATATTTTTTTAATTTTTGTCTTTCTGCTTAAATTCCCTTTTCATATGACAGTCAATAGAAGGCAATACGAGCTATAAAGTAACAAAATTTATTTATTTTTTATTTGTGGTTATTTTTTGATTGAAAAAATATTTCTGGAATTTTTAGAGATTCTTATACTTCAAAACAATATTATAAAAGAATTTTTCTTTTTTTTTATGAGCTACGTAAACTTCGGACTAAATAGTGCCATTTTGAAATATTATTATTTGAAAAGTCTATGTATTTAAAGTGGGGAATGCGTTTTTTGATGAAACTAATAATTTATATTTCAAGGTATTTCGAAATTAAAAATGTATTTGGAGTAATGGGCTATTTCAAATAAGTTAAGGTAGAATTTAAAAAAATGTACTATTCTATTCATATAATTTGAAATATGTTGGAGTCCTTGTTCAATTGATTTTTTGCTTTTGATCAGTTTGGTTCTGAAGTAAGCCTACCTAATGGAATGATTAAAATCCATGCAGCATGTTTAACCATGCATTTTTGTTCAAAATCAGAAACAGATTCTTAAATTATTTTATCTATAATTTCCTTTGTTTTTCTCTATAAGTGCTTGTGATCTTAAAAATATTTAAATAATTCTGATTTGCTCATATATGTAATGATTATTTTGTCCTTAATGTAATACATATTTCTTTATAAATCGTATACATTTGTAGAATAGTTTTAATGTACTTTACATATATATATATATATATATACATAAAAATTACTCTGTTTACTGAGTAACAGAGTAATTTTTATGTTTTATGTGTTATTTACAGAGTTCCATTTAGACGTTGAACGTAATATGAGCTTTTAATACTATTAAAGTAATTAACATTATATATATGCATATGAATAATATTTTCTCGTGTTCTCTTAGAAGTTTTCTGAGGAATTTACACTTCATAGAGAACTGGAAAAGCGATTACCTTCTTTCCCAGGAACTACAGCTTTGAAACTTCAGTTGCATAAAGTAGAAAACATAGACGTGAAAGAAAAATAATGTTGCTATATATATTTCCAGCCAATAAGTTTACACAAATAAATACTGACCTTATTATTTTGTAATATTTTGTTTATGTTTTAACTTTTAAAATAAAATTTTACAATTTGCATTTGTCACATTTTCTTTGAAATTGAATTGTTTGAAGTAAAATGCTACTTATTTTTATACATACCTATTTTACTTTTATTATGCTCTTTAAAAAGAGCAGATCAACAGTAAAAATACATTGTTTATTTTTAAAATTAGAATATAGTAATATTGAATCCGATTGGAATAAAATTTCATTTCCTAGCTCAGAAATGACCGTTTTTTGAACTTGAAATAAAATAAATAAATAAAGGATTTATTTTTAAAATTCTGGAAGAAATTATCAGTAACTTTCTTATTTGTGCTCTACTACTATTAATACATTAAAACAATTTTATTATCATTTACAATAAAGTAAATTCGAATGCTCTTTGAAGCAAAAAGTAAAAGGCATCTACTTGAAACTTTTGTATATTTAATATAAACACGTTACAATATTTTTATAAGCTAACTTATATGAAATTTATAATATATTGTATAAAACGATTTTTTTTTCCTTTTAAGTTTGTAAAGGGTTGTCACGCTCATTTCTCTTTAAATAACTTTTGAGACTGCATTGTTATGATGTTTGAAGTGAGAACTACCTTTTGTGCAAAATCGAGATATTTGTAAACGAGCCTTACTATTTAAGTAGCAGTGTAGTTGAAGGAAGAGATAGAGGAATTAGAAGGAGTCATAGGAACGTTATAGAGCTTTGAATAGTTGTCAGACGATATTCAGAATGTGTATTCCTGACTCGGATCCCTTTATTTTAGATAGTTGTTGGAGTCTGCAGAATAAGTAGGTATTATTATCAATATTAGAATAATACATCGGAAATGAGTTTAATTATCCGTTTCTCGTATTTAATTTATTACTATTAAATATTTGAAGATTTCTGGTGGCCCTGTTTGACTTGCTTGCCACTTTCTCTTTATGAGTATGCCATGATGCGGTCAAGAACCTCTTGTACATTCTCATCTTGCCACGAAACGGCACTTTAGAGCAACTGATTTCTGTATGCACGTAGTTCTGCAATTTACAAATATTGTGAATGTTCACTTGCGTGTTTTTTTGTGTGCGCGCGCGGATATCGTGAACGTTGTTATGCGGTTATCTGGAGAACTTAAAACAACATCAGAAGAGGAAACGGAGTTCTTACCTTGCCGATCCGAATGCTTCCATGGGATCAGAGTACTGTCCTACTCCTCTCTTGGATCTGCATGGATTCCCTTCTCTTCATCGACGGCCCAAATCTGCTGAGCACATACTGTATGGGTAGAGGACATCGTGCACTAGTAGATTTGCCATTTTCTGGATGATCGAATCTTGCTTGCAATTGTCCGAGAGAATACTCTACAGCTATTCGTCATCATTATAATAAGGAATCTGGAGGAGGGGACAGAATCTAAAGCTCGCTAACCATTGTGCTTCCGAGGCGACCGCCTAGTAAGACAACAACGGAAGTGCCGAAACCGTTTGGAGGGAAAATAGCTGGAAAAAAATCGAACACGAAAAGATAGAATTGAGTTGGCGACGTATGCCGATGGAAGACGAAGTTCTTTTTGTTTGGATTGGAATTTTCGCTGTTGGAATGTGTATTTGGCTTCACAGCCTCTTTAAAATGATTTACTTAACATGAGAATGATTTCATATAAAATGAATTGTGTTATTTTTGGATCGTGGTTATCTTTGTGTCCAGAACTTGCCATCAGTCGAACGAAAGAATCTTTAGTATTATGTTCCAGTCTAGTAACATAACTTGGTGATACAATCTGTATTCATCCAGTTATAATTAAATAGTAATTTAGTTCTATTTTGAACTAACTTCATTTTTGTTCTTTCTGATGCATGATATTTTTATTTCACTATGTTATAAGTAACACATAAAGGATTTTTCTTAAAATATTAAATTGCCCGAGATCCATTTCAACTTCTTGGTCTGAGTCGAGTGAAGTGTTGCATATGCGTACGCATCCAATTATCCCTTCAGATTTGAACCAACTGGTTAAGATTTTGTCTGACAATATTAAGTAGTTATGTCTCTTACTCCCACTGAAGTAAATTATTCGCATAAGTTTACTATCATGCATTTAAACATGATTTACTAATATCGGGTATGTTTTCTACTACTATGTAAAGACATACTGATGCTATTTAAAAATTGCAGCTTAGAAGAACATATATAGAGACATACTGACCCGAAGCTTATTTCATATACCTGAAATAATATATAAAATAAGCTTCAACAAAAAAATTATTTCTACTTGAAATAGAAACGAGAGAAAGAGAGAGAATTAGATGTTGAAATAATGCACTTAAAAGGTGGTATTGAAATAATAGTTACACTATAGAAAAAGATATAATGCAATTGTAAATTTTATCGATCTCATTACATAAACGTTAATTTTTTTTAATAGCAAATAATAAAATATTCTTCAATTATGTTTATTTATTATAACTTATTCAAATTAATAAACTGTGCGAGTAATTATGAAGATTACAAATCCGAAACAAGTTAACTTCTTGCAGTGGTTAGCCTCTATAAGAGAAATGAAAAATAAATGCACTGTTTTCGCCTATTATCAAAGAGTCTGATCGAAACTTGGAACACATTTCAAGACCCAAAATTGTTTCAGTTTTCATGATGTTGCAACGTATGTGTACATTTTTGATGCAGCGCTCTTATAATTTAGAAATATTCCAAAAATGCACTATTTTTCTTTTGATAACTTAAGTTCAAAACCCAATTATCATTACAGTATAGGAGACAAAACATGGAACACATTTTACACCACAAAACTGATTCTGATAGAAATTAATAATATTAAAAAATACGCTACTATAAGAGCGATTTCAGAATATAAAATTAATGTTTGAGCGTTTTGTTATTGGAAAAAGTATTCGAATTCAACGTCCAATTATTTAACTTTACACGTGAAGGCAGCCTTAAATATTAAACATTTACCAACTCTCAACATTTTATTTCATACATATTTTAATAGTTTAATTACTGAGCATTACAGAAATCACTAAAAGCTTTTTTTCGCTTAATGATTTTATTTGTGCAAATCGAGCGTTTCTTTAACGAATAACAGTAAAAATAACTTTTAAAAATTTGTGAAGGAAATTTTTTTTACAAAAATTCATTCTAATATAAACGTCACTGTAAGCTAGTATTAATTATAAATCTCATTTTCGGATATATTTCTGAACTTCAGAAACCATCTGTATTTATGTTTCAAATGTTAAAGCAAAACAGCGGTTCCCAAACTTTTTTCAATCGCAATCCTTTTCTGAATTTTTAAAAAAAATTTGATCAACACCTTCCCCTTTCTCATCTGCCAGACCTCTATACATTAAAAGTTTAAAATTTTTCCGTTTATAGAAATAAACGAAACATAACCCCCTCGAGGTCGTCTAATATGATTCAGGACAACTGAAAAAGGGCGCGAAATCGCATAACCAACACATTCAGAGGATTGCTTGAGAGCGTGCGCGAAGCGCAGGAACAGTAACCATTATTTTAACATTAATTACATGCATGTTAAGTTTACGGCTTCTTTTAAATGATCATTGCTTTGAATATAATGTTAGCATTTAATACATGACTTTACTTTTGAAAGTTAACTTTGATTTTTAAAATTAATAACAGGTAACGCCTGCAAAAAAATCAAGGCGAAACTCTTGGAAGTCGGGACGGGCCGCGGTAGCCTAGTGGTCAAGGTCGTGGACTAGCGGCCGGCGGTTTCGTTCAGTCGCGGGTTCGATCCTTGGCCGCCAAAGACCCGCCGTGTAGCCGGGGCTGATGCACGTTAAATCTGTTCGGGGCCCAAAGTCCTCCCGTTGGTGTGGATGTTAGGAGAGAGGGTGCCAGCTCAGGTGTCGTCCTCGTCACTTGACCGTGGTTCAAAATTACGAGGTCCGTCGCCAATAGCCCTCGTGTTGCTTCTAGTGCGACGTTAATAAAAACTAAACTAAATTAAACTAAACTTGGAAGTGGCGACCCACCGATTGTGTTACAGAATAATTGTGTAATACTTTTTATTCATTTAGCTTTAGCCACTACAAAACTTTTATTAAGAGTTTCACCGTCTGAAGAAGGGATGGTCAACCTACGGTACACGTTTTACAATGTAGTACGGCACAGTTCTATTAGTTGAATTTCTTGAAAAGTTAAAAAAAATATAAAAACTCTGAACTATGATACATTTAAAAATTTAATATTTCATATCCGTTTTGGAGGATTCATTCTGTCCTAGGGGTTCGATGATTTTCAAGGAGATAAAAATATTTTGTTCTTTCCACAAATCTTTTTTGAATTTCTTTACAAGATGTTAGTTGTTAACTTCCTGATCTCCAAATTAAAATTATTGACCTACAGTTCCATACTACACCAAAAAGTAAAAATATAAGGAATTTATATTAACTGCTATTGATACAAATTACGTTGAATTTTGGAAATATTTTTGTACGAACAAACGGTTTTCCGAATTTACACGATTTAGCTGTTGGATATTGCTGAAGAGTTGAATCAACATATGTTTATGAACAAATAATTTCCATTATGAACACAATAAAATCAAAAAATAGTTCAATATTAACTGATATGCACCTAAAAAACAAATTTTGAAGGCAATTTTAAGAATTAATCCTAATGTAGATGACTCGGTAACAAAATACAAATTCAAAAGCCACATTAACTGTTCCTATTTCGAAACTGTTTAATAATTAAGTAGTATCAAATATTTCAAGTAATTTATTTATATTTTATACCAAACTTAACCGACCGAATCTTTATAGTGTTTATTGACAGTAAGAACACAACTTTGAACTTTTGTTTTATTTATTACATTTTTTTTTTACACCTCGACTACTCAGACGTATAGAAAAAATGCTATGCTGTTTGCAAAAACTCATAACATTAGCATTTTTTCATCATTTTATATTTTTTATGTTGGAAAAGTTGGAAGTGGTATGCGTGATTTATTTTTGTTCAGATAGAGACACACTTCTCAAAAAATTTGGCCAACCCGATCTAAAGTACATATAATTTGATTTTCTACAGATAACATCGAAAGCTGTCAAACTTTCTTGGACACCGATGAATTAAAAAAAAATTTGCATGAATTCCTGGTTCGAAAACCAATTTTCTCCTGAAGAAAATATGTGTAATGCTAAACACTCGCGCAATGCTATGACTATGTTTAAAAATGTATCGATAATTTGTGTTGGCCGCGGTAGCTTAGTGGTTATGGTCGCGGACTCTGCGGTCGGCGGTTTTCGTCAAGTAATGGATCTCAGCCTTGATGCTCGAATCCATTACTCGAGCCGCGCAGCCGGATTGATGCGTGTTAAATCTGTCGGGAGTGAAGTGGAAGTTATAAATGGGAGATGTCAGCTCAGGTGTCGTCCTTGTCATTTGCCCGAGGTTCAAAATTAGCCCTCGCCAATAGTTCTCGTGTTGCTTATAGAGTGACGGAAAGAAACCACTTTATTTCGGTAATAATAATTTAAAACACGTCGGGAGGACACTTTCTTTATAAAAACATTTTTAAAAGCTTATGATTCTTCTAATAAAAATACATCGTCAATATTAAAAAAAAAAAAATGTTTTGGGAGAGAAATTTCAAAATTTAATAATAAAATCAATTGATAAAAAATAATGACATCTAACATAAATTTCATTTGTAATATACAAATCATATACATAATCTTACTTTATGTTAATAAAAAGACTAAAGAAAATCATACAACTAACAAACAATAGAATAAAAATGTAACTGAAATTCGAATATTACTGAGTGAAAAATATTTTTTTGGAATACATTTAACTTATTGAGGCATTCGAAAACTATTCGCAAAATTCTTCAAAATAACTTGTATAACAATTTGTATTTACATTTTCAAAAGTGTACAAAATACACTTTATAATAATAAAAAAAAAAAAAAAAAAAAAAAAAACCGACGCACCAAGGAGGAATTGTCCGATGGAAACAAAAATTGTCTGATAGGAATATTATGTACAGAATAGGAAATGATTAAAATTACAGAAAAATTAAAGGATTTATTTCAGTTACATAGTTACAAAATAACGAGCTCAATAAGGTGTTGGCCCACCTCTAGCCTGGATACAAGCTGACACACGACGTGGCGTAAAGTGATAAATCTCCTTGATGATCTATTGCGATATTTCTTGCCAAATTTACTCCAATTGTCGGACTAGGTCATCAACATTTCCTGGTAGATGCAGTCGCCTTCCCATCATATCCCAGACATGCTCGATTGGAGAGAGATCTGGCTGGACAAGGAAGTGTTTGACATGTCGTAAGGCAGTTCATAGCTACACGTGCCGTATGTGGTATGGCATTATCTTGCTGAAAAATAAGACCAGGGTACTGCAAAAGGAACCGTCGCAAAACAGGTCTCAGAATGTCGTCGACGAACCGCTGTGCAGTAAGTGTGCCTCTAATGACTACCAAAGGGGTCCGGCTATCAAGGGAAATGGTACCCTAGATCATAACTCCTGATTGAGGGCATGTGTGGCGTGCAATAGTGAAAGAGGAATCGGCACGCTGCTCTGGGCATCTCCAGACACGTCTTCGATGATCGTCAGGACACAGGTAGAATCGGGATTCGTGGCTAAACTCTATATGTCCCAGTCAGCCTCATTCCAACCTGTAGCGGTCGGTACGAGCGTAGATTTCGCTCTATCAACCGTCTGTGAATGGTCATGGTGGACACTCGTGTGCGGGTCGCATGTCTGATGGTTGATAACGGTTAATCAGGTGCTGTAACAGCTGATATGACAATTACTCTGTCCTCCCGAACTGCTATGGCCCTAGGTCGACCGCTACCATCGTGATGCTGAAATCTGTCACTGTCCACCCATTCTTACCAGGATCTTCTAATCGCCGCATCGCTTCGACCCTCATAACAAGCGATTCTCCGATTGGCCCAACCTGCCTCTTTCAATCCAGTGATATGACCTCTTTCAAACTCTGACAGTTGATCGTAATGAGCTCGAATCCTACGGAGAGGCATTTTTTCAGTCGTTGTAAGGTATCCTGAATCGCAATGCAACAGAAAATTCGACCATCAGATTGAGAATCGCTTCTTATATACACTTGCTGAGTGCGCAGTTCCGATGCTCTGTTGCTTCCGCTATTCATTTTTTGGACACCAAATTTTAACCATTTGTATGTTCCGTCCAAATGTCTTTGCATACAAAATTTCATTACAATCGGAAACCTCCTTCATGGTGCGGGCTTTTTTTTTTTTTTTTTTTTTGTTATACAGTATAAATTGATATTTAGTTTATCATCTTCAGAAATTTGAAGAGAAAGCAATTGAAGCCTTTTTTTTGTTATATCTACATTCAAATAGAAATAGTTTAAATAAAACGGTATTTTCAGTTTTTTTCCATTCGTTTACTACTTGTTGATTTAATGATTGTTCATTAGCGTCGTACTCGGACGCAACAGGAAGGCTATTGACGACAGACCTCGTAATTTTGAGCCTGTATTAAGTATCGTGGGCAACATTTATCTGATACCTCCTCCTACAATCTTCCCCACCATTCTATGGGGGGAGGAGAGAGATTTACAGCTTAGACAAATTTAAAATGTATCAGCTCCATTATATGTTCAAAACAAGTAAATTTTATGATTCATCAATACTATGGGTTCTCAAAAATAAGTAATCAGTAACTGTTTAATAAGTTAAAAATGATAACTGAAGTAAATATGATACATATTGTATACATGTAGGATACTTCTTTTTCATATCAAAACTTACATTCTTTTCATATCAAAAACTTCAGATATGCAAGAATGTCTCCGGCACTCTGTTGATTGACACACATAATAAAATAGATAATTCCCTGGAAAATAAGTGCTATTTTAAAAACATTTCCGTAAAGCAACACATCATATGAAAACTTGGTTTATCTCCACCACTTTCCACGTTACTTAGGGGGGTATCTTGAGTGAATGCATTAACCCTTTTTTCCAACAGGAAAAGAAGTTTTCCAAGTAGATATATAATCCTTTAAACTCAGAAACTCATACAATTGCTTTTACTTCTGAAAACAACGAATTTTTAATAGTATACAAATGAAACAAAAAAGCTACATGAATAAACTTACCTAATGTATATAATTCTACTTGCAGGGATAACAAGCGTTAATATCATCTGATACAATATAATATTAGATATTAGTTAAACACTTACCTGCAATGGAATCAAACATGTTCCTTCTAAATTTATTTATATCAAAATTATCGTTTTCTCTGTTTTATACCCTAATTGTAAAGTACAATATAAAAACACCAAAATCCATGCTATCAGTTTCTTTCAGATGAATAGGGTATGAAATATGCCTATCTTGTTCTTTACACAACAAAGTATTTAACGTTCTCCATAAATCTGTTAATTTAGAATACCTCCCTTCATTTCTGAAACATAAAGGATCATAAAAATTTTATTTCATGATGTTTAACTTAGCCACTAATAAAATCCAATGACAAGACACATTAATGGGAATGAAAATAAATCCTGCATTCCTAAGTTGGTTAAAATTAAAGAAGTTTCCAAGATTATCTCCAATTTCCAGAATTTGCATGTGGTAGCATCTTGCTGAGATGGATTCTCTACTTTATAAGATTTTTAAATTGAATGCATCAATTATACTATCCTACAGCCATCCTCTATGAAAATTTGTTCTTTTTTTTTTTGAAAGAATATTTACTTCCTCATCAGATATGTAACTATCCAGTAATTTCACCACAAATTTAAGGATATCCCAAAGCTTTTCTCTTCAATTTTTTTTTATGTACGTTTAAATGTATACTGCTAGTTTGAAGACTGATTGGAAGGTAACCAAATTATTTTCCAGTTTCCTTCTCCTTTTTCTTTCTGCTATTGATTCACATAATGAAACCATAGCTTTTAATTGTTGTTTAAATAAGATAACAGAGTAAATATGACAAATTTATTTTGTAATAAGCAACTTAATTTGGTAAGTAAAATATTAATTTCATGGATTTCTCTTTCTTTTTGGAATGTTTCTTTAACTGCAGAATCAATGCAATTTTCTACATAAGCCATGGATGGAACTGTGAATCAGGATCATATTCTTTATCTTCAACAATTCCATCATTAAAAACACCATTAAAGTATGGAAGTTTTGAACACATGAAGAGTGAACTTCATTAATATGTTTAAACAGTGGATAGTTATTCAAGCATTCACAAATAAACAAATGTATACGTAATGATAAACACGATTGTTTCATAAACGCACAGAAGCATTGATCATGGTCTGAACATTCTTCAGCAATCTTTTAAACTTCGTAAAATGCATCTGTATTAGTTCGCGATTTTATCAACCATGAGTCTGTCGCCTTCACATAAACATTTGGGTAACATATGTGATAATTATTATTCAGTATTGATGTGCATGTAACGTTTTCTATTTTTAATGAGTATCAATTAGATTATCTATTGGATGATTAAGTTTGCGCTTAAAATAGTTGGTTTTTAATTTTTTATGAAACACCTCGCAATACATATTCTTATCAGTATATGCATGCGAAAATTGACAATATGACATACTCCATAATTCAGCTCTACCGTAATAATTGTCATCGAAATATTTAATGATACGTTCCTTGTCAGCAAATGTAATTTTAAAATTATCCATACTATTTTTAAATTTTACTGATTTCATTTCCTCTAAAAGAACTGCCACAGAAGCATAAATTTTATACCTTATTTCCAAGCTAGAAACAAGATTAGTTAACTATTTTTTCTAAGTATGATACAGATGCCATTTGTAAAGCAGATTTTAACATCATCTCCAAACACTTGTTTAAATTCGGAACCTGTTGTTTTAACATCATCAATCATGATGCAATTAAAATTTAAGTTGCGAACTCTTTCTTTCATACTGTCAAATAAATAATGCACAAATTTTCATAACTAATTTATTTGCGATAAAATGTGCAATTGGATATCACATTTCATATTTATCAGGTACGATTAAATTCATTCAATGGAAGTCATACTCGTTAGTTTTTTGAGTTTAGTTAATGCATAATATTTTGTTACAGCTTTTTACCATCATTTCTTTTTGTTCAGTTGTTTATAAGTCAATTATTAACGAAATATATGGCAATTTTTTTTTTTAAATTTGGAACCTGAAACCATATCCTGTCCTTGAGGTTTATTTAAATGAACAGTTTCCTTTTGCAATTTATTATTAATAATATCGACCAAAACAGCATGTTTTTTTTTGGAGGGGGGGGGCAATGAAAGTAAATTTAAGGAATTCACGTAAGTGATAAAAAGAATTTTGGATTTGAAATGTCAAACAATTCGTTAATCGTTTAAGAATTAGCGTAAAAGTAAACAAAATATCATGATAAAAAGCTTTTTTTTTTAAATATTTGACACGTACAATAAATTCAGCATATAAGTACATTATTTATTATTAATTAACAATGAACAAATAAAAATATAAAGCCTTTTCCAAAAACACTTATCATTACTTTTCCTTTGACAAAGAGGAATAAATAGGAAATTAAATATGTTCTTTTATTCCAATTCAACACTACAAGAAAATAACAAATCGGACATATCAGAGCAACTATGTTACCAAGCAAGATTGCTCCACATATATATTATATCGGTCGCTAAAAATCACGATAAAGCAAGCAATTATGTTAAACTTTGCCATAGTCAGCCAAAAAAATAAAGTATTTTAATAGCATAAATAAAGAGCGTAAAATATAAAAGTCTTGAGATTTGAGATCCATACAATATCTTTTATTCATAGAGTTCAAAATTTTCTTATAAAATTGAGTGAAAGGTATGAAAAACTTAGTTAAATTTCGTTGATTTCCCTTTGATCAACATTCGATCGGAAGAAAGGAAGGTTTGTAACCGGTTTCGGTCCATTGTTGTTGTTTACAAAATAGAGTTTGTCCATACCACTTAATGAAGATATGGCTATAACTGGGCTTTTGTCCTTCAACGAGTAAACAATAATGGGTAAAGCAAACAAAAACCAAAGAGATCTGAGAATTTTTGGCTGGAATGCTAATGGAGTTAGAGAAGGATTTGACGAGCTTAAAAACTCGTTTGCTGAGCATGATCCCGATATTATCGGGATCCAGGAAACTCACCTCAGACCTTCTGACAGCATTAAAATAGTTAATTATACATGGAGCGATAGACAAATGAACAGGGGAGGGAGGCCTGCCATCTTTGTAAAAAATTCACTCAAACATTACCCAATAGACATAAATTACAATTCACTTGAAAATTCGCCAATCAATTTGTGCTTAAACGACAATTGTATTATTATCATAGCCAGCATCTTCCGACCTCCACACGGCGCCATCAATACCATGGAGCTAGACATCATATTCTTAAACAACAATAAAACCATTCTCTTTGAGGACTTTGATGCAAAACACTCTAGTTGGAACATGGGACCGTCCAACAGAAATGGAAAAATTCTTTACGACTGGGCAATAAACAATTGCATAGAAATAATATCACCCATTGTTCCTACTCATTTTTCTACTAATAACCCAATAAATTCAGTCCTCGATATAGCGTTTGCTAAAAATATAGTACTCGACAATATTGAATCAATAAATGAACTTAGCAGTGACCATAACCCAATAATTATTGATCTACATTTTAATAATGTCCTCCCTCTCCTACTCAGAACAATGAAATCAACTAATTGGATCAAGTTTCAAGACGATATTTTCCATAATATTAATGGAAACCCAACAATCAATGCAAATGAAATTCACGATGCAATCCTTAAATTCAATAGCATTATCACACTGGCGATCACTGCAGCAAGTGTCACCAAAACTATTAATACCTCCTTCTTAGAATTCCTCCTGATATTAGAGAACTTATTAACCCCTTGCCAGTGTCACCCGAATCCAGTTCGGGCAACTACTGCGTGCAGAATTTGTGATGCCCGAACTGACTTCGGGCAGGAGAAAAATTAACGTTTCAATTTTGTGAAGCCCGAACTGAGTTCGTTTCTACTTTAGGATACTTAATTCACTATTTTCCTAATAGTTTCCTATTAGTGGTCCTAGTTTGTCATCGATTACGACTTCGGTTGAGAGAGGGAAAATGTGGGTGCTGTTAGATAAACAAAGACACACTTGGATTGACAAACAAAGGTAGAGTTTCGCTTTCTCGTTTAGTTTTGGTTGCTTTTCAGTGAGTTTTCTTGCAAATAACTTCTTTTTATCGCAATGTCCGATTCAAACACCGATGTGGAGTACAGTTTAGGTATTTTTAATTAATTTGATATTAATTTTAATTAATTAATTTTTAATTAATAGATATATTTAAAATTTTATTTTTGTAATAAAAAACCATTTTAAAACTTTTATATTAATACAAAGAACAAAATTATACAGTCAAAAAAATTTCCATTTTTCTGAAATATATGTCACAATTAAGGGGTTAAAACTAAATATAGATTCCGGTCCAGATTTCAGTCTGCCAGGGATCCAACTTCCAAGCGAGAAATGAATACCCTTCAAGGCAAAACAAAAACAAAATGAATAGCCCTAAAAATAAAACCCGGAAAAATCTATTAAACAAACTGAACCCTGAAGACAACTTCCTATACAATATGCAGAGGAAAATAGTCAAAAAACCCATCGAAATTCCTACACTACATGGTCCGCATGGAATTGTTTTTACAGAAGAAAAAAAAGCTGAGGTCTTTAACAATATATTAGAAGACACCTTCACCAAAAATGTAGAACCATATGAAGAAGTCACAATTGAATTAGTTGAAAAAACTGTAAAAAAGTTTTTCAACAATCATAACCTGGACTCTCCACCACCTCTCACCAGCCCAAAGGAAATCATAAACCTAATTTAAAAACTACCAAATAAAAAATCCTCTGGATCAGACTGTATTCCCAACTATGCACTTAAACGTCTCCACCTTAACACAGTAAATTACCTAGCAAAAAATTTCAATAAATATCTTATTTATAATCACTATCCCACTTGCTGGAAATCGGCAAATGTGATAATACTCCCCAGACCAAATCAAAACTATGAATTCCCTCAAAGTTACAGACCAATTAGTCTGTACTACAACACTGCTAAGATATTCGAAAGAATTATATTAAATAGAATTAAAAAACACATTTCAATCATAAACTGTATCCCCCGGAGCAATGCGGTTTCAGGGAGGGACAGTCCACAACAAACCAACTCATCAGAGTTACCAACATTATCAACGAAGGGTCTGTTCTAAAACGTCATTCCATTGGGGTCTTCTTAGATGTAAGAAGAGCCTTTGACAAAATGTGGCATGACGGACTTACTTACAAATAAATAAAACTAAATTTTCTAAACTACATTATCAAAATAATTTATAAATTTTTTAAAAAAAGATCATTTAGTGTCAGAATAAAAAAAATCTCACTCCACCCTG
This sequence comes from Nephila pilipes, assembly GCA_019974015.1. Taxonomy (NCBI): domain Eukaryota; kingdom Metazoa; phylum Arthropoda; class Arachnida; order Araneae; family Nephilidae; genus Nephila; species Nephila pilipes. The sequence goes on from BMAW01053000.1 coordinate 543,194, forward strand.
GGCCAAATTCATGCTGGCATGCCCAATGCGGGGTCCTTTAGTCCCATTTGTACAATTTGTACACGCATGACTTCCTGTACCAAGCCAGTGTTAGCACTTGCCTCGTTGCGGACGATTCCGAGGTGTTAGCCCTGGGCTACAACTTCAAACTCATATTAAAAACAATGCAACACTATCTACACACCCTGGAGAAATGGCTTACAAACTGGAGAATAGCTATAAATGTTGACAAATCACAAGCAATTTTCTTCCACATAGGAAGACAAAACCCCTCCTACATCTCTTCGACGAAGAAATCAGCTGGGTATTGGCGGTTAAATATCTGGGTCTGCTCATCGATCAAAAATTGACTTATTCTAAACACATAAAACACTTAAAAGATAAATTCTGGGATAAGATCCACCTCTGTATTTCTCTTATTGGCAAACACTCAACACTTTCACTCAGGAATAAAGTCTTACTCTATAAGCAGATTTTACGCCCAGTTATTACCTACGCCTCCCCTGTTTGGGGGCTGCAGCCCCATCCCACCTGAAACTCATACAAACATTACAAAACAAAATACTTAGAATCATAACTTACGCTGCATGGGGCGTCAGAAATTCCGTAATACACAATGACCGGCAAATTCAACTCATTGATAATTTTATCACCAAGCTTTCGAGAAGTATATTTTTATCCATTGAAAATCATGCAAATCCCCTGATCAAAGCTCAAACCATATTCACGGACATAAATAATAAAAACCAAACTTTGCATACAAAACCACCAAATGGCTTCAGCCAATGAAATCTGCATAATACCGCCCAACAATAACTTCAAATCTTCATTAACACTGATCTCTAGAAACGAATAAAATAGTACTTCCCTCCACCCCATGAGGAAGCGGGAATAGTAGCAGGAATTGCCTGCCGTTTACGTCCCACCAACTTAATAACTTAATCATAATAGCCTATAAAACTTTAAATAATTTCCTAATTGTTCTTTTAAATTATTCATAAATACTGAGCAGAAGCAGCAAATTCGCTGGCATTCGTTTGCCATCTAATATAGTAGTCGCTATAATCGGAAAAACGGAAGGTTTTTAATCACTGCAGCGCTCCCTTTGTTCGCTTTACGTTACGTTTGCCTTACAGCCCATTAGACAATAAATCAATCAGAAACTCTTTTAGAAGTTAAATTTCTTTGATATATGTTGAATTAAAAGAATATTTTCTCGTGAATAATAGTCCTTGTTGTTTGTTTCCAATGAAATTGACCTCAATCTTCATTGCTTCATTTCAGCCACATACAACCATTCAATAAATCAGTAATTATTTAATGTTACACTGATTGGTAGCTTCTGTATATTTGTTCTTGCTATAATATCAAAAATATTTGCTGGGAAAATATTTTTGGCTGTTATTTTTCATTCTGATCATTTTACTTAGTAACCTGATACAATAAAAACTTTCTCATAAGGTGGTGAATACTAAACCTTTTTCAGTTCATACCTTTCAAAAGTCATCTTGACATTTGCAAAATGCTCTTTCTGAGACTGGTAAGTTAATACATTCCTGTGCTGTTACAAATGAAAAGCCATGTGTTTGTGAAATTTGCAAGAAGACTTTCTCAAAGATGGCACTTAAATCTCGCATGCATGTTCATTCAAATGAAAAGCCTTATGTTTGCGAAATTTGTAACAAGACATTTTCACAAAATGGATATTTAAAAGCACATTTGCGTACTCATACTAATGAAAAACCTTATGCCTGTGAAATTTGCAAGAAGACATTTTCACAAAATGAATATTTAAAAGCACATTTGCGTATTCATACAAATGAAAAATCTTATGTCTGTGAAATTTGCAAGAAGACATTTTCACAAAATGGATACTTAAAAGCACATTTGCGTATTCATACAAATGAAAAACTTTATGCCTGTGAAATTTGCAAGAAGACATTTTCACAAACTGGATACTTAAAAACACATTTGCGTATTCATACAAATGAAAAATCTTATGCCTGTGAAATCTGCACGAAAACTTTCTCTCAATTTTCTCAACTAAAAAAATCACTAGCATATTCATACCAATGAAAAGCCATATGTTTGTGAAATTTGCTAGAAAACTTTCTCACAATTTGCTCACCTAAAATTTCATTTGCGTATTCATACAAATGAAAAACCATATGTCTGTGAAATTTGCAAGAAGACTTTCTCTCAAAATAGTTACTTAAAAAATCATTTGTGTATTCATATGAATGTAAAGCCTTATATTTGTCAAATTTGCAAAAAAACATTTTCTCGATTATCTCACCTAAAAAGTCATTTGCTTGTTCATACTAATATAAAGCCTCATGTTTGTGAAATATGCAAGAAAACATTCTCATTGAGAAGTAACCTAAAAATACATTTGCGTATTCATACGAATGAAAAGCCTTACGTTTGTTACTTTTGTAACAAGGCATTTTCAAGGAATGAGTCTTTAAAGATACATTTGCGTATTCATACTAATGAAAAACCGTAAATTTTTGAAATTTCCAAGAAAACATTCTCTCAAATTTCTCACCTAAAAAGTCATTTACGTATTCATATATATATAAAGCCTCATGTTTGTGAAATATGCAAGAAGACTCTCTCTGATCAGTGACCTAAAAAGACATTTGCATATTCATACGAATGAGATCCTTTAATTTGTGATTTTTAAGAGAGTTTTTTACAAGTAGGAAACTAAAAAGACTCTAACATGTTCATACAAATGAAAACCCTAATGTTATGAAATTTACATGAAGACTCTCTCTTAAAATGATGCTTTAAAAATTTCTTAGTGTATTTATTCAAATGTGAAAATAATTACCCTTGTGAAATTTGCAACAAGATTTTCTCCGGAATTGATTCTTTACGAATTCATTCGCATATTCCTATGAATGATAAGCTTTATGTTTGTGTTATATGATATAAATCTTTT
>BMAW01053000.1:546150-556730 GCA_019974015.1 Nephila pilipes
TTCTCATTGAGAAGTAACCTAAAAATACATTTGCGTATTCATACGAATGAAAAGCCTTACGTTTGTTACTTTTGTAACAAGGCATTTTCAAGGAATGAGTCTTTAAAGATACATTTGCGTATTCATACTAATGAAAAACCGTAAATTTTTGAAATTTCCAAGAAAACATTCTCTCAAATTTCTCACCTAAAAAGTCATTTACGTATTCATATATATATAAAGCCTCATGTTTGTGAAATATGCAAGAAGACTCTCTCTGATCAGTGACCTAAAAAGACATTTGCATATTCATACGAATGAGATCCTTTAATTTGTGATTTTTAAGAGAGTTTTTTACAAGTAGGAAACTAAAAAGACTCTAACATGTTCATACAAATGAAAACCCTAATGTTATGAAATTTACATGAAGACTCTCTCTTAAAATGATGCTTTAAAAATTTCTTAGTGTATTTATTCAAATGTGAAAATAATTACCCTTGTGAAATTTGCAACAAGATTTTCTCCGGAATTGATTCTTTACGAATTCATTCGCATATTCCTATGAATGATAAGCTTTATGTTTGTGTTATATGATATAAATCTTTTGCTTAATGTTGTCACCTGGAAGCAATAGAATGCATAGAGGTTTTTTACACAGCATGAAATACTAAGATGTTTATTAATATGAGGACAAATGGACTTACGAAAGGAATAGTAGCCTTTGTTGCTTTATATCCCTTATAAATATGAGGAAAAATGCACATACAAAGGGCAAAATAACCTTTGTTGCTCCCTACCCCTAATAAATCAATCAACTTAAAATCATATATTCATAAAGAAATCAAATTGGTCTAAGGCTTTGGAAATTTAGAGCAAATTTTTCCTCCAAAAGTGGTTCGTTAAGTCATTTGTCTATTCTTATGAATGAAAAAATGTTATTGGTAATCACAGGAATGCTTTTGCTCTCTGTGGATAGTTAAAAAGACATTTGTTATTTACAAAGAAATGGAAGCTTTACATCGGTGAAATTTGCCACACTTTTTAAAATCTGATATATTTTATACCGGCGATGGATCATACAGAAGAAATTACTTTGAATTTTAATGAAGATGCATAAGCTTTTCTTATCAATGTAATTGTTTAGCTGTAACATTTTTGATACATGTCACAAAATTAATCTATGTGCTTTCAAAATTTTGTAATTTTTTGTCAAGCATTTTTAGATGAATTGTACCTTATTTTTTAAAACGAGTTGACTATCGATTGACAAGAACATTTCTTTTCTTGCATGAATTCTTTTTGCATTGTTACTAATTATAGAAGGGTTTTTTTTTTTTTTTTTTTTTCATTTTCCAAATGAATAAAAAAAATAAGAATGTGTGACAAATATTTGCTACCAAATTTTAAGTAAAAAAAGTATTAAACAATATATAATATTTTTCACTGCAATATTTTGTCACGAGTATGGGCAACATAAGATAAAGTGTTGATTTTTCGATATACATTTGTTTAAAATATTGTATGTGAAAAAGTTTTATTTTGTGTAAGTGTATTTTATTGGTTTTGTGTAACATGAAAAGATAAATTAAATCTAAAGTATTAAAAATAATTGATTTAGTAAATCTTTTTTGCATGCGAATGGAATAATTTATTTTTAGAATATACAAAAGTTTTGATCCATTCAATCTCATTAAGTTGTTTTACAAAAATCAAAGTAACAGAAGAAATGATTAATTTCTATGCCATGGTGAGCGTGTTTCTTATTTGTATCTTTTTTAATGACAATTTCTGATTTTATACTCATATTACTGTTTCATTTTCGGACTATGACTGCTAGGCTACCACTACCCTAGTATAAGCATTAATCATGATTTTTTTTTTCAATTGAAGTTTTCTTTTACTGCAATTACTTAGGCCCTTCATTTTCATATACAAGGTAAAAATCTACCCTTTGATATTATTTTAATAATTTTTAATTGAGAAAATAAAGTCTTGCTTTTTATAAATCTCTTGGCAATGTACTATTTTTCCTAGATTTTAATAGCCTTGGGCTTTTCTTTCTTGGTATCAGTATGAATGAATGAAGAACTTTTTATAAATCATACTATTCACATTTCCCATATATATCCACTCATCTTCAAAAAAATTCACACAATGCTTAATAAATTTTTGCCAAGTTGTATGGTTATGGAAAGTGCAGGATGTTACTTTTTTTTTTTTTTTTCCATTTCAAATTGGTCATATAACAAGGAGCCATTAATATATATATAATGCATATATTTAGCCTTAGTATAACATACCACAGACTTATATATTATAGAAATAAAATTGTACTGTTATAAAATTTATTGTTAGAACTAAGTTAGAAGGAATATTAATAGAGGAACAACATTATAATGGGTTAAAATCGTGACATCTTTACCTGATGAAAAACTTATCATATGATACCCAATGATGTAAATACTTCTTGTATTCATTTGTTTTCCACTGCATTTTGGAAATGTGTTATACTTCAGAAGCTTAAATAACTTACATTTGAATATATTTGCTACTTTTTAATTGAATAAAAAATTATTCCACATCTTTTTTTTTATGTCTTATTTAAAAAGAAATGTTGAAATTATTTCAGATTGCTGCAGCATAAAGGTATTGCATCATTCTTCTATCAACAAGCAGAAATGATGCTTCAGATTTGTTTTTTTCACGCACAGATATTTCGTTATAATTATGAAAATGTCCTAATTTAACTGTGATGTTATAATATTTAAAAAAAAAATGTTTTCTTAATGCTGTTCTTTAAATTTTCATTCGATAAAACCGTTTGAGGAATGTTTATTGAATTTTTAATATGTTAATATTTATTTTTAAAACTTAATTATATTTGCTCACACATTGCTTGGAACTGGGATATATAAGGAAGCACACATATTGTTTGGCATTTTATTTTATGATGTATTTGTTTTTTAAATGAAATACTGAAGAGAATTTTTTAAAATAAAGCTTGGTACTTGCTATCAGAACAAAATAGTAAAGTCATTATCGATCACACTGTAACCATTGTGACTAATTAAAATATCTGAAAAACTGGAGTATATAACTCAAATTTTTCAGTATGCACGCAGTATAACTTTATTATCTAATTCTGAACTTTTATTAATTAATCTATATATATATATATGCGCGAAATACCACTGACTGACTCATCACGATATCTCTAAGACTATACAACCAATTGACTTGAAATTTAGTACAGTTACTTATTTTGCGATGTAGACGCTCACTAAGAACGGATTTTACGGAATTCTTATCCAAAATGTAATTTTAATCCGTTAATCTTTTCTTATCCATCGGTTACGTCATTTTTTGACATGATCGACGCCAAAGGGAATATATTTTTTATATGTATACTGTGTATTGTTACCAATTAAGTTTACTAGGCGAGATTTACGCATGCGAAATGGAAAAATACCAAATAATTTAATATTGAAGCGCTGATATAGGATTGGCAAGATTTTGGCGAACCGGCTCTTTATGCGAAACACGCAAGACAATCCAATAAGTAACTAGGATGCATTGCAGGTTTATCATATATAATGTAAATGTTGAGTCCCGAAATTCCTACATTTAGAGATTTATCACCAAATATTTTCCACCGCCAAGTCGAAGCATTTCAATGACCTTGCATTGTGAATTTTAAATCCCCGTAACGGGGAGTCTTTACTTAGAGGGTTTGAAGGTTTTTTCGAAACGCGCTAAGATCGCCAAACACAGCAATTAACATTCCAGTGTGGTAGTCGTCCAATTGTGCTTATGTCACACACGATGACGTAGGAAAAATTTTTAGAAAGGCTGAGTAAAAAGGCTTCCTCCACTACATAAAAAAATTCTATATAATTATACCTTTTATAATAACTGTATTTTAAAAAATAAATTCTTTGTATCAGTTTCGAGCTCTGCTACATAAAAATATTATAGTGTAATCCTTTTCCAATGTTGTAATTATTTCAGGACGAAATAATGACCAGCCAGGATGGCTTCAGGAACAAACATTATTTAATGCTCGACACGTTCCACAACACAGGACAGGATACAAATACATAAATATAAAACACAGATTCACGAACATGACTACATCGTTCTTCTTACCAAGTCATTCGCCTTCGATTGCGCTTGCGCTCGCTAGTCGTCGCCAAAAAGAACATGTGGCGCCATCTGGCTACCGTTTAATAGTTACATGGAAGGTAGTGGTAAATTACAGTGTTACAATAGTATATTTTTTATATTAATAGTTTTTAAATATTGATAGAATTTAAAAAAAAAAAAAAAAAAAAAGAAGCTCCAAATAAAGTTATATATTTTGTAATTCATCGTATTTACAAAAAAATACATTCTCTCATATAAAAAAGTTCCAAATACAAGTATATATTTTGTAACTGATCGTATTTAAAAAATACATTCTCTCATATATATAAAAGTTCCAAATACATTTTCCAAATTCAAAACGTATTTTATAATTGACAGAATTTAAAAAAAAATTATATTCTCTTATAAAAAAAAAAGTTCCAAATGCAATTGTGTATTTATCATTCATAGTATTTTTAAAAAAATACAATCTATCTCATATATATATATGAGAGATATATATACATAAATGTTCCAAATGCAATTATATTTTTGTATTAATTACATTTTGAAAAATTAACTCTTTTCATCAGTTTCGAATTCTGCTACAAATCAAAAACTTTTCAAATACGATTATTTCTTTTATATTTATTACATTTCATAAAAAAATATTTTTTACGCCATTTTTAAGATCGTTTTTCTTTTTAAAAATTTTTACAACACTTTTGGTGAATATTTTAAATGCTGTAAAGGAAATTAAAAATTTAAAGAGATTGTATGCTTTAGAGATGAGGAGGTGTGTCAAGCACGCAGAAAAGGATATATTTACTACATTCCATTATATATAGAACTTACAATTTTATTAATTGAAGCAGTTTATAATTATTAAAATTATGAAAACATATTATTCAATCACAATGGAAAGCCATAGAACGTATCAATTTGTGTTCACGACCTCGAGGTACCGTAGTGTTCTTTTTCTCTCCCATGGAGTTTACTGTCTGTGGAAAACATGGGTGACGCACCCCCGGGATACAATAGCGATGTTTCGACTCTCCTTCTTGTCAACCAATTTTGCTTTTTTTTTTCGTTTTTCAAAAATTTAAATCATAGTTACGCCTTTTTTTGCACAGCATAGCCGTATTCGGCTCTCGCGCTATAAAACTTCACCAACTTTCACTTATCAATTTGTGAAAATAGTAACAAAAAATATAGATTGAATTTCTACTAGTGAGATTTTATTTTTCTCTCTTCTCCTTTGTTTTTTTAATTCTAAAGTAATTATTACATTTATTTCATAACTGTTCAAATATGAAATTATAATAGAAAAAATTGAAAAAATGATTTTATTTGTAACGCTGATTCCATGGAAAAAGAAAGTCCACAATAAGGAAGTTTATTGAATAATAAGGAAAGAATAGTTCCTTGGAACTTTATGCCACATTTCTTTTCATTTTTATGAAAAATTCAATTCTTAAAGGAGTTTGCTTGTGAAAATAAATATATAAGTAAATATCTTATAGATAAAAAAAAATCTTAATTTTCGTAAGAATAATGTGCTTAAAATACATTAATCGAGATGCATTAGGTCACATGTTAGTCTCAATTATTTCGCTTAGGTGAAGAATCACCCACTTATTTTAATACTTTAAACTAAAATTAGATGACAATCAAGCGTCAGCGAGATTGCTCTTTCTGCTAAGTGTATCATATGGTAAAAATTTAACAAGAACAATTAGAGATATAAGAATTTGAATTTAAGAAATAAAAGTTAAAAAAAGAAGGAAAAAAAAAAAAAAAAAAGGGCGGGAGTAAATTAGGAATTAAGATAGTTGAGTCTAAGCTATGGGGGCTTAGTATAAATGTTTACAGTAAATCTACAACCATTTCCACAACCTCCACTGGTGTGTGTGTGTGGGGGGGTGATGCATTATCGGCTATCAGCGAACTTTTGTCAGCAAAGATTTAGTACTTACTGATAATATAAATATACGGTGGGTTGAGAGGTTTAGACCATTTCGTAGTTTTGTAGGCGAAATTTTGTTTTAGGTTTACTTCTGTAAATATTATTTGTGCTCTGATCAAGGAAATTTGGTGATTTTCTATATTTTTGAAAATATTTCGAGATAGCTTGGTGATGAAATTGTCAATTTTTTCTATTTTCAGGTCATTGTGGATGACAGAGTTAATGTTGTACCATGGAGCGTTTGTCATAATTCGAAGAATTTTGTTTTGTAGGGTGTGAATATGTTTCAGAAGGGTCGGGGCAGCAGCCCCCTATACTGGAGAGGCGTAGGTGATAACTGGGCACAAAATCTGCTTGTAGAGTAAAACTTTGTTTTTGAGAGAAAGTGATGAGTATCTTCTAATTAAAGAGATGCAGAGATGTATTTTATTCCAGAATTTATCTTTTAGATGTTTAATATGTTTGGAGTAAGTTAATTTTTGATCAAGCTGCAGATCCAGATATTTAACCAAGCTTCTGTCGTAGTGTCGGGATAGTGTGCCCACGAACTTGGAAAAAAAAACCATATGTTGAAATTAATTTCACAAATCAAAATGTTTATTGCAGAGTTCTTATAAATGTAAAACTAAACTAATCTTTACATTTTTATCGGGATCAGTGTTACAGTCAACTAAAATATTAAGCAAATTAAGAAGACATTGAATATTATTTTTCAAAACGCAATCTTCCCAAAATTTTAATTTTAAATGAGTGGAGTCAAATTTAATTTATACCTTTAAAATATTAAAATAAGTGGGTGATTCTTAAATTAAGCCAAATAATTGAGATTAACATGTGACCTAATGCATCTCGATTAATAAACTGCTGTTTGTAGAAAATGCAACACCATGAAGGAATCATCAGAATCAAATGAAATTCGCAACAAATGTCAATTATAGGATATTATGCAAATTAATAAAGTTTCAGAGCCATCGCGCGTGCGCGGCGCGCGCAGCGCCCTCTGAATTGATGCTGAAAGCGTATAAATAAAGTGCTGTAGCGGGACGTTGAAAAAAGTCTATGATTATTTGTTAGTGGCAAACGTTTAGTGAGACCTGAGTATGCCTCCACGACGGAAGAATAAGAAATTCAAGCAACTTACGGAGTTTGAACGAGGGAGGATAATCGGCCTTCGAGAAGGAGGATTTTCCTATCGCGCAATAGCAGCTCGTATGCAGCGGAACAGTTCCACAGTGATGCGAGTTTGGAAGCAGTGGACCGACGAGCACCGAACAACTCGAAAAACAGGCACTGGACGACAGAAGGTGACGTCAGAGCGCGATGATCGACACCTGCTCCGCATGGCGGTGAATGATCGCACAGCTTCCTCCAGGCAGCTGGCAGCACGTTGGTCTACTGCTACAGGTGTACAATTGTCGGCTTCGTCAATTCGTCGTCGTCTGCTGCGCCGTGGATTGCGTGCAAGGGTGCCTTTATACAGGATTCCCCTCACGGCGAATCATCGACGGCTGCGTCGGCAGTGGGCTCTTGAGCACAGAGACAGGCGAGCTGATTGGCACCAAGTTGTCTTTTCAGATGAATCACGCTTCAATTTGTGGACCCATGATGGCCGTGTTCGTGTTAGACGTTATGCCGGTCAACGCTGCCTTCCTGAGTGTATTATTGAACGACATAGTGGTCGAACACCCGGAGTTATGGTCTGGGGTGCGATTTCGTATCATGGACGATCCAATTTGATACGAATTGAGGGTAATCTCAATAGCAACAGGTACGTCCGTGAAGTGCTACAGCCCGAAGTCGTTCCTTTCCTTCAAGGCATCCCTGGAGCTATCTTTCAGCAGGATAATGCACGCCCACATGTTGCGCGGACTGTTCGAGACTTCTGTTCAGCACAACGCATGCAACTTCTTCCTTGGCCTGCTTATTCACCGGATATGTCGCCTATTGAGCACGTGTGGGATATGGTTGGTCGGCGTCTCGCTCGTGATCCGCGTCCTGCAGTTTCCAAAGACGAACTTTGGTTGCGCATACAAGCGATATGGAATTCTCTTCCTCAAGCAGATATTCAACATCTGTTTGACTCCATGCCACGTCGTATAGCAGCACTTATTGCAGCGCATGGTGGCTGCACCAAATACTGATTTCGGACGCTTAATTTGTTTCTTTTGTTTTGAAAATTTCATCATTTATTTGTATCAGTACAAGTCGTTTCTGCATTAAATTTCATTTGATTCTGATGATTCTTTCATGGTGTTGCATTTTCTACAAACAGCAGTATATATTTTAAGCACGTTATTCTTACGAAACTTAAGATTTTTTTTTATCTATAAGATATTTACTTATATATTTATTTTCACAAGCAAACTCCTTTAAGAATTGAATTTTTCATAAAAATGAAAAAAAAATTGGCACTTTGATTAAGCAAATAGTGATCTCTTGCGGAACCCCTGATAAAGTTCCAAGGATTCCTAGTGTTCCGCGGGATCCAGATTGAAGACTTCTGCTTTAAAGTATATTTTAAAACGTTTTTCTGAATTTCACTTGGTGTGAGTGTGTGTGTGTCATCAAATTTTCGATCGTTAATTTAACCAATTTCCCATCAAGCTAGAACTTTGAAACTTTGGGAATCATTCTTACTTGCCTAACAATGCAATATTTGGACTTTTACGTCAAGTTTAAACTAATATTTCAATAAATTTAATAAGTTAAAATATCCCTTCCACTCGGCATTCTGAGAAAAAAAAATTCTTTCCCCCTCGGGGAACATCGGGAATTCCCCGGGGAATCTTTAGTTTACGGGGTTGAAGATTTTCCCCCACCAAATACAAATTTCTAGTTAAAGGCTGATCGCCAAGGCGTTGTCCATGAGAGAAACCTGATTGTAGTAACCGTGCGCAAGACGATTCGCGGGGAAAACTCTCTGCGTAGTAATACACTGTTTTTTTTCTGGACATTTACCATCTTTTAAACGATCTTGCTTTCTGGAAAGTATTGTCGTCTAAACTGCGCTCCGGCCATCTTCTTGCCGTTTATATGAGAGTTTCCTTTGATTTTTTTTTAAAAATAAGCCTTTATTACAGTGAACCGTTCGAAAAATATATTTAAAGAAATGCTTACCCATTTAAAGAATTAAATTAATTAAGTAATAAAAGTAAATAGAAATTAGGTTAAAGTAATTTGTTTCGAATAGAAAAAAATTAATTAAAGTTTGTAAAAATTTGGGTGATTCTTATTATCGTAAGTATTAGAATAGATAGTTGTTTAAGAATCAAGATTACAAGTCATTTTTAAGTGATTTCCAAAATTTCTTAAAATCTAAAATCTGTTTTTTTTTTTTTTAATTATGAAATATTTTTAAAGAATTGCCTACTTATTTGAGGAATTAAATTAATTATGTAATAAAAGTAAATAGAAGTTGGGTTAAAGTAATTTGATTCGAATAGATTGTTGCTTAAGAATCAAGATTATAAGTCATTTAAATAATTTATGAAATTTCTTATTATCTAAAATCTGTTTTTTTTTTATTATTAACAATGAAATTACTTTTTTCTTGCTTATCATTTAATTACTGAAAAAATTAGCCTTGTATTCTTCGGAAGGATCAAATATTCTAATGAATTTTGTTTAATTGTATTTTGTATTTATTTACAACTGATTTAATGTATGACATTTACTCTTTTGAACAATTTTTTTAAAAATAAAAAATAGAATTAATACCGAAAGATGTTATTTTGAAGTAAATATAACAAAGTACATTGTCTTAACACAAAATCTTCTTCCATTTTTTTTACTAATTATAAATTTTCAGAAAAAAAAAGTGATTTAAAATAAAGGAAAAAATGTTTGCCGGAAGAATGTCTTTAGTGAATACCATTGGGAAATTATTTTGCTGCTGAAATCCATCAAACGATGATGTTGAAAATAACTCGCTTATTATAAACTCGGGAATTCTTAACTATTGAAAAAGAGCTCAACTCGTTATAGATAGGATTTTTGAAAGGGGCGATGGAGAACTGTTTTATCAGAACCATTTCACAAAGCCAGATATGGAAATGTGATCAAGAAATATTTTACTACCTATTTATCCAACGAATGTAAAAAAATGCTATTGGGTTCTATTTAATTCACGTTTCCGCGCCAAAAATTTAATACTCTTTTTTAACAAATTAAGTACATTTTACTAGTATTATTTACTAGCCACCTAAGAGGCTATTGTTTTAGGTAGAGCGTTTTGGCGTAAAAGATCACTTTTCAATTTTTAATCCTTTGCTTCAATTTTAATTACATTTAGCTTAAATATATTCAATTTAATAATTATGTATTTCTATGGAATAAAGTACATGAAAATTTTTTCCTGTAAAAGCCATACGGCGGATAGTTATATGACATCAAAATTCTTTTCGATGAAACGAGTCTAGGTTTCTTCTTGCGCAATTTATAATTTGATGAATAAAACAACTGTAACTAAAATTAAGAACTAAAGAGTTTAATTTATTGCTCTCCTTTTCCTTAA
>BMAW01053004.1:0-14029 GCA_019974015.1 Nephila pilipes
CCCCCCCTCACGAATTTGTTTTCTAGAAATCGAAATATTTCAAAAAAATTCTTTTAAAATACAATTAGTTATTCAAATGTTTTTAAACCAGAGAATTTTTTTTCTCCGCCAATAAAACAAAAATAGGATTCCAACTAAGCCCTAGAAAATAATAGAAAGAATAGAAAAGTCTTTGCTTTCTCTGAAAATGTGCCTCGAATTCAATGTTTGTAAATGAAGAGATGGGGTTGCATCCCTAAAAGAATCACCCGCCAAAAGTGCAAATTTTATTCCTAAGGTATGTTAATTATTTTCTTAAATGATCTTTAGTTTGAAACATTTTATAACTTAATAAAGTTGTATCAGTACTTGAACCGTTTTATTAGTTTAGTTTAGTTTAGTTTTTATTAACGTCGCACTAGAAGCAACACGAGGGCTATTGGGTGAACAGTTTTATATAGAAGAAATAAGATTGATAAAATAAAATTTTTACTTTTTTCCAAGTGGTAATTCAAGTTGAAAAATTGCTTCTGTAATGACATTGACGATATGCTCCCTAAAAAAATTATTTCCTGAGCTCACTACTGGCAGATAGAATGCTGTCGGTAGAAGTTAGAATGATAGAAATTAAAGTGAATTATGATAGTACATCTTCTATGCTTAAAATCGAATAGAATTGATTCTGGATTACAGTAAATATTAAAAGATGTTAATGTTGAAGTATTGCTAACTAAGCACACGTGAGTTGGTAAGCTAGAATTTTATTTCTTAATTTCAAACTAAGATTCAGGTACGTTGAGAATTATTTGAGAGAGAGAGAGCAATCTTGCTTAATTAGGGAAGATTGATAATAAACAATGTTTATGTATTTTTCTGAAGTATCTTTTATTAGAATTTTCACTTGATGGACTATTAAATTAAAGTTTACGATGTTTTTCAGTTAAATAATGAAGGGTTGGCATTACAATTTTAAAATGTGTTTCTCTAGTTTTTAAAATTCAGCTACAAAAAACAGTAAAATTTGTTTTGAGCAAATGCAATTATAAGTCGGAATTGGCACCTTTTTTGGGGCGATCATTTATATCATGCACCCCAGTTGTATTGTTAAGTCTAAATGTTGTTTATATTGTTGGAAAAAAAATTGAAGCTTGGCGTTCCGGAATACATTATGTCTAAACCTAAATGTTGCAGTAAAACAATAATCTTGGTATCTTAACTTATATATAGCTAACATAAACTTTTATGAAAATTCACATAAAAATTTTAAGCTTTCGACTTGAACAGAGAAAATTAATTATGAAGATTTTTTGTGTCTAATAATGATATTTTAATCGCTTTATTGAGCTGTAAAAGTTTTATTTTTTTGGTCAAAAAGTTTTTCATCCCTTTGAGTAGAACATGGATATGATTTTTTAAATATATTTGAATTCAGTTACTTTTTTGAAAGAAATATTAAATAAATATACAAAATATTTCACTCATTGTAGTGTATATGGTGCCAGCTGGAGGAAAAAGAAATTGTTGTTAGCCTTCAGTTGTATATGAGATGGTGAGAAAGCGTCTGAAAGAGATGTGTTCGAGCTGTACTCACAAGAGGATCTGGGGAAAAATGAGCCTCGACGTGTAAATAAAGATCACTGATTTTTTGTTAGAAATACGGAACTGTTCTTATGCCCATATGAACAAGATTCAAAGTAACAATAGTTAGTTCGTGTATAAGATTATCGATAATATATTGAAGTAATAAGATAAAATAAATTATATTACTTCGTAATTTTGTTTGAAAAAGTTACAGAACTTTGAAATTTTATATATTTTCTTCTTTTTTTCATATAAAAATTATTTTTTGAAAATAAGGTATTATTTAGAGAAAAATATTTTAAGTTCACAAAATTTGGAACTATATTTTGTAATAGTTTTCTTTAAAATTGCACCTAAATGCAAATATATCTCATAAATAATGCTCATATTTAACTAAAAGGGAAAAAATATTTCTTTTAAAAAAATACTTTTATAGTTCTATAAAATGATTGAAATATCAGTATAAGGCGCACAAAGAATCTAAGCTGTACTAATAATTTGAAAAGACATATATTACAAAAGCAAGAAGTTTAAAATATAATATTCCAGAATTCTTTTAACATTCTGGTATCCTCAATTATTTTGCCTTTAGATGTCTAAAATCATATTTTGGGTTCAGAGAACGTAACATCACATAAAAATTCTCAAATTAGTTAATTGGATTTTCTAACGCGTAACTTCAATGTTTTTTTTTTTTATTTAAACATTGACTCTTTCCATTGAGCAGAATAAGTTTTTAATCTTATTTAAAGAACGAAATCTCCAATAGCTCAAATACAGTTCTATCTAATGTAGATAAAATTTCAAACGTGATCGATAGTGAACAGTAATACTCCAAAAGAGTATAAAGAACTTTGTGTGTTTGACGTTCGTAAACATTTCATTGATCTAAAAACTACTGCCACACAGCGAAGACAAACATTTAATAGGATTTGTTTTCAAAGAACATAGCTCTCGCAGTTATGTTAAAGATAAAATTAATGTGATTAAGGAACGTTAAGAGAGTTTAAAAAAAGAAACAAACAAAATCAAAATCTAAAATTAAACTTAAGTAGAATTCAATATACACAGTTTTTCCTACTATTTTGTCGAAGAATCTTTTAGAATATTGTGTGTAAGATAAAATAACTGAGTTAGGAAACCTTTTTGTAATTTTCACTCTCTTATCATTCGGTTTTAAAGATTTTATTATTTATAAATTGTGCTCTTAACGAAAAGATTAAATTCGAAACAAAAATATTTTTGAAAAGTTTTGTGACTAGAATCATCAGAAGAAAATTTTTATTTTCTATCTAAATTGTAAAGCTGTTTCCTTAGAAGTGCTATTATTATTTTTTTAAAATTGAACACGGTCAAGTAGTGATGTGATAATAGCCATAAGATTTATGACAAGATAAATTCTAGTCGAGCATGTATTGAAGTCCCGATTGCTTTAAATACTTGACTGAAATAACGGATGCTACTTTTCACAAAATAGTAGCATCAAAATTTTTGCGGTGTATAGAGTAATAGTTTGGAGTATAAAATGCCGATTAAGGTTGCTTAGTGGTTATGGTCGCAGGCTCGCTGCCGGCAGTTTTCGTCGTTGTGGGTTCAAGCCTTGATCGCCCTACAAACCCATCGTGTAGCCAGGTCTGATGAATGTTAAATATGCCGAGACTCAATTTGGTTTGTTTATGTTGGTTAACTAGAAGCAACACGAGGACTGTTAGTGACGGATCTCGTAATTTTGAACCTCGGTCAAGTGATGAGGACGATACCTGAGTTGGCACCTTCTCAGTCGGGAATCAAAGTCGTCTCATTGGCGTGGTGTGTTATTTTGGAGAAGAAGGTACCATCTAGGGTGTTGTAATTGTCTCTTGCTGAGGATATAAATTAGTAGGCCAGTCACCAATAGCCCTGTTGTTGCTTCTAGTTCGACGTTAATAAAACAAACCAACCAATCAAAGTCCTTACGTGGCGTGGTGAGGAAGGTAAGGTATGGAGTTGCCAGATAAGGTGTCATCCTCGCACTCTTGACGGAGGTTTTAAATTACGAGATCCGTCGCAAATAGCTCTCGAGTTGCCTTTAACCCTTTCGCTACCGGAGGGAGAAAAAAGAAGTGCTTCTCTGGGCGAGCGGCTTCTTACCGCGGAGTGTCGCTCTGTGCCCAGACGATTTTAGATACTAAGCCTAATTGGTGAAAAAAATTCCTCTAAAATCAGCTATTCATTAAAATATTTAGGTATTTACATATCTTATTTAAAATGCATTAAACTTGATATATACAAAAGAAAAAAGGATTTGATCAAAAATTGAATGTTTTATACATAAAATTATATAAAAAATCATACATTTAAGAAAATACAAAGTATATTTACATATGTTGCATAATTTCATGGTGTAATGATGTACCATTACATGGAATACAAAAATATAAAAGATAAATCATATTTTGCTGTATGGTATATTTATAAAAAAAAATTCAATTCATAGTACAACGTCACATGTCTTACACACATATCCTGACGCTTCACGCCAGATTTTGAACAAAGGGCACATCTTAGTCCCTTTTTTCCCCCTTTTTTTACTTTAATGTTTATGCATAGATTTGGATTATTTTCGCTAACGTTACTATCAGATTCCTTCCTTATTTCACAAATCTCAGTATCAGATAAATACTTTCTTTTCCTCATGACTGTCGCTACAAATAAAAACCGACCGAATGAAACAGATAGCTGAAAGCATCTGCTACCAAAAGCCCTAACCCCCATAAAGGGCCATAAGTTATCCTTCGGACTTCTAAGAAGCAAAAGGAAAGAAAAAAAGTAAACTGAAAGCAAGTGCACGCTTTAAATCATGTCATTACATTTAAAGAACCGAGACGCAAATATGTGCTTTTAACAAAACCCCCCTCTCCCCCCGCCTCCTGATACCCAGAAGTGAAATCCAAGCCCATATGACCAAGGTCAACATTCCAAATAACCTATCTATATGGATTTCGCGGTAATGTAACACCATCTAGTAATATTAAAAAAATCAAATGAAACGTTCTCTTTAAGCGTATCACTATTGATACGCTTGTCTGCCGAAGACATTCCGGAGCGTATCTATTGTGATACGCTGGGCACATGAGAGCCACCGCGAGCGTATAAAATAAGATACGCTAGTAGTGAACGGGCTAGTGAGAAGTTATCAAAATCCAAGCCAGAATCAAAATCATTTCAAGTCTCGACAACATCGTTTGTCTTTGACTCAAAATAACGAGGTGCATTTTAAGTATGACGTTAATAATCAACCAATCATATAAGAAAATTCTGAAATTTAGACATTATTTCTAAGAATTTTTTTTTTCTTTCACTATTTTCACTGGAAACATGTATAGAATCATAAAAAATTGAACCATTTTGTATAATACATTTTTATGTGTACCTGATTACAAATTGATATTACAAAACCTCAATATTCATGTCATCATTCAAATAAGAAGAGTGGCCGCGGTAGTCTAGTGGTCATGGCTTCGGATTCGTGACCGACGGTTTTCGTTCAGTCGCGGTTTCGATCCTTGGCCACTAAAGACCCGCCGTGTAGCCGGGACTGATGCACGTTAAATCTGTCGGGCTCAAAGTCCTCCCTTTGCCGTGGTGTGGATGTTAGGAGAGGGGGGTTGTCAGCTCAGTTGTCATCTTCGTCACTTGACCGTGGTTTAAAATAGCGAGGTCCGTCGCCAATAGCCCTCGTGATGTTTCTAGAGCGACGTTAATAAAAACTAAAACTAATAAAATAAGAAGAAAGAAAAAGCTTTTTCTCTAAGAATATTTTAAAGTTCTATAGAATAAATATCAAATATCATTAACTGGCATAAATAAAACCTAAGACGACTAATAATTTTAAAATATATATGTCTCAGGAACAAGGATATTTAATTCCTTTCTTACTCTATTCCTCTCATGCATTGGTACCCTTAAAAACAATTAAATCTATTTAAGTTAAGCAAACGTTACAACTTTTATAGTCACAAAAATAAGTTATTTATGCAAAAGTAATATGTTTTTGGCATTTGAAAAATATACGTTGTTATGCAACTAAATTCTTAAAGGATACTTCTCTATTTTCAATACCGGATTTGTTATCTTTTAGAATTCGATACATTCAATCGAAACACAATTGCATTAATTTGCCATTCTTACCCCTGCATATTAGCTTGCTGCGTGACATAGATCAATCTGCAATGTTTTCCTACAGAAAAAAAAAAATCGTCTGTTATTTCTCCCTGATTCCCACGTGCACATCCCTCTCCCATAACAATCTTATCCTCTAAGGACACTTAGCTACAGAAGGTACATTAGGACCTTATAAACCTCTTACTCACCAGCCATCACGGAATGGCATCATCAAAGAGATGGTGACGTCACGACCATCATCCAATAGAAAGGGTTTCTGTTTAATCCCGTTTGGATTCCGCCATTACGAAATAGTTTTGGTGAAATATAGGTGAATATAAACAGATGATTTCGAGCTAGGTTTGAAATTAGAACATAATATTGGAATGTGGCTCGAATGCAGATTTTGTACTAAATATTAAGGAAGAAATTCAAGTGTGAAACACGGAATTTTCATATAGTAAATAAAACCCATTAATGGATTTATTTCTTCTCTGTCGATTATTATTATTTAACAAAATAATACATCTATTATTCCATTTATAGTTTAATTAATGTAAGTAATATTTAGAATTAAATTACGTTTTTAAGCTATATTGAAATAAAAAATTGGAAAAATCTAGTAGTTACTTAAAATTTATAAAATGAATACAGATAACTCTATAAATTTGTTATAAACAACGTAATTATAAATTAATTTCACACATTCAGTTAGGTTTAATCAGACTAAGAATTTATGTATAATAATTGGAAACTCTCCGTCGATTCCTAATTTGTTGTTACCAGAATCGGTTTTCTCTGTAAAGGCCCCCCGGGAGAAAAAATCTATTTAGGGACCTAAGTTTTTTGTAAAGTAAAAAAAAAACAAATTCCAAATACGAACATATATTACTAAAGCATGTTTATTTCATACGTGATCTTATCTTTTTGCTAATACATTATTTACTTGAGAAAAATTTAAGTTTCTTTCAATTTCTTTTTCGATGTAAATGCATTTAAGAGTTCTGCACACATGCTTGACTAAAAAGTTCAGTTTAGGTGAGTATAATCGAGAGTTTCCCAAATCAAAAAAAAGAAACAAAATATCCGCATCATCAATAATTAGTTTGAATATTGTCGAAATTCAGTGAGCTATTGCTTGTTTACGATAAAATTAACTTTAACGTCATACTTACAACGATAGGAATATTATCAAGTTTTTATGTGCATGTACATTATTTTGGTTCTTACTCATCCTGGGGCCATCTCAATCGCTTGGTCCCGGGTCATAGAATCACCTCCCCCCTCAGATGGACGATCCTGATTGTCATTCAGGTCTATGACATAACTATTTGAATATCATTTTCTTCAATATTCTAAGCTTAATCCTACCTAAGATAAAACTAAAGTGATTCAGATGTACAAAGTGGGTTAAATAATAGTATTCTAACTAAGTTAAGTACTAGTTTAACAAGTACAATATTATACCTCGGTAATCCGGTAGATATCGGACCATAACACCTCATTAAATTAATGCAAAATCTTAATATACATTAAAAAAATTGTTAAACACACAAATTAAATACTAAAAAAATGTAGTGTATTGTATTGAGATCCTATATTATTCCACTGAAGAAGAAAAGCATAAAATAATTATCTATTTAAAACCGCAGGATTACTGTCATTATAAAAAAGGTGAAGTGCTGAATCTTGAGGGAGTACATTATGTAATGTTTCTTAGATACTTCTTTTAATATTGAAATGAAAACATATTTTTTGCTAAAGTCGGGAAACAATAAGGAATCTTTCTCCCAGTTGAATTAAATAAAGGAATATGCAGATAAAATGGTAATAAATGTAGGGATCTTTAGGTATTTTACAAGGATACTAATCGGTTGGTATGGAATATCCTTTTTTTTTCAGATTTGGAGAAATGTCAATCTTAGCATTTTTGGAAATTCCTTGAATACATAGATTGAAGGACTGAAAGAAATGGGATAGTGCAACAACGATGAATGTTGTACTATGGCAGTTACAATTGACTGTAAAGAAAGAAATTAATAATACTTAGGAAAAAATATTATACCCACGCGCCCATTTATATATATATATATATAATTTATTGTTCTGATAGAATCATTTTAATAGAAATGAAATTTAATTTGAGCCTGTTTAACTGTAGATCACTTTATTTGAAAAGCGAAAAATAATAGGAAAAGGGGACTACAAAATAATCGTTTTAAATTGATGAAAATGCAAAGACATTATTTTTAATATCCAGTTCTAATAGGAGGAAGTAGCGAGCGCAGCATTTTTATTTCATTTCTATTTTCAAAGAAATTAAGGAAAAAAAAAACAGTTTACTTTCTGTCTCGCTTACTACAAAATAGCGACAAATACAGGAAAGCATTTTATGCTTTGGTCTTTTCAAAATCTTCATTCTTACCTTAGTTCAGTGAGCCCTTAAGACAAAATAGGAATATTACAAGTCGGGTCATCAAACTAATCTGCATTAGTTTCTCCAATTCAAGAACATTGTTTATGAAAAAGAATGAGGTCTGGTAGACCAAATGCTTAACACGATATAGTGGTTAGAGTATGAAACTGTTTCACACTTAATCCATAGAAATAACAAGCCTTGCCAGTAGTGAACTAAGTTCTCCTTAACAGATTAAATATTCAGAATATCTTACGTCGATTATATCCAAAACGACACAATATTCAGCCCAAACTTGGACAATCATTTGATCCTTATTGTTTGGGGGGAAATTGGACTACCTTATATATGTCAGTCGTATAATGGAAGGATTCCGATTAGAACATATTCCTACAAAAATCTCAGTCTCATTGGTATACGAGAGAAATAATTCCAACATGGAGGATATTTCGCAAATGACACTTCTTTCACAAATATTCAGGACAAGACTACACATAGGTAATAAAACTTGGATAGATTAACAGCGCAACTAGGAAACACAGCACTTGTGCGCATTATAGATTCAACAGGAACAAAGATATTCTTTCAACAATGTTCGGCTAACCAGCTTACTAGTTCACGAAACAGACCGATCTTTTCATAGTGTATTTTGAACTTCAAAGACAAACTCCGAATACAATTTGCTTCAACTCAGGATCTCGGCATTTTTATTCTTCTTCCACCCAGGTTTGACGTCACAAGGAAAATTTAGAAGAAATCTGTAACTTTTCTTTCAGGCGAGATTTCTCTAAGGTTTCTGCATTTTCGAGAACCTTCATCTTGTCGTCAAGTCTTTCGCCATATAACACAAATTATCACCAAATCCAGCTTCAAGGTTCGGTGTTCATTGATAAATCTTTCCTTGGTGATGGAGATATCTATGTAAATACCTTTTGTCCCTTATAAGAGTAATGCTGCAAGGAAACGTCATCACAGGTTTGAAAAAATATGTAACTATTTGAAAATATAATTGAAAACTTTCCTTTCTTCTATGGTAGTTTTCATTTTCGTATTTGTAAAACTTTTTGAAATGTATTATAGTAATATATGTGAATGCTAGTAATTATTGCATTCATATTCGATGATCATTGTTTCACTGTTTCTTTTATTTTCTTCGAATTTAATGGCATTTTTGCCTCTAAAGAAATTACAATATTTTATTTTGTTGGAATTGACTTTAATGATTGGAAGTAAAATATTCAATCATTGTAAAGTCTGTGAATTCATTACAAAAATTTATAGTTATCTAGGGGAACAATATTTATATTTGAAGCTGGAATATATATATAACACAATAAAATAATGCTTTTGAAATACATTCATATTATATTATAAATTAAACAAATATTTAAAGTTTATATTTGTTAGCAATTTATATTACTTTATTTCATTTAATTTAATACAGCTTAAATTTTAAACTCTTATACCTCATCTATTTATTAATACATAATGTGGAGAAATCTTATATTTCGGAATTAATTTTTGTTAGAAGGTTTTATTAAAAAAGAAATGTTAACTAAAAATATTTTCGGTTTAGTGTTGGAACTATTTAAACATAAGAAACCTAAACCTCAAAATCACTTGCTGAAATTTTTTTTTGCTGAATTATAAATTCTTGAAACGTTTCATAATCACGAAGATTGTATTTAATGAAACATTAATCTAAAAACGCAGAATGAGTATGCAGCGAAATTTTTTTTTTGTTCAAAACTTCAAATGAATCTTGCTACTAGTTGCTCCACATTTATGTTACATTACTCACAGAATACATGAAGATAAAGTGATTTCGCATTTGAACAATTTAAATATTTGCAATAATTAAATTTGTCCTTTGATGCGTTGCAAGAAAAATAACCAGACAAAATTTCGGTCGCTACAAAATGAAAAAAAGAATGAAACAATTAAATAAAAATAATAATTATCTAGAATTACATCACGACTGATAAAATATTTATAGAGAAATATTCGAAACGTTCTTGAAAAATAAGCATATGCTGGTAATAATCTGTTACCGTTACTTCAATATTGAAGAAAAATTTAAGCTTTCATTACATTAAAATATTTTAAAAGCTTGAATTATAAGTTCAGGAAATAAATTCTTTAAAAGGTTATTCAAGATAAATTATTTCGAATTGAATTATTCAACTATTTGTACATAATAATTGATAAAAACATTATTAGAAGAATAAATTCAATTTGAAAACAACGACTGTAGTTTTATTTTTATGTTTGGAAAACATCTAAATACATTTCAGTTAAACGAGTATCATTTTTTTTTCATTTATTTCATTACACTAAAATCTTTCAGTATGATAAAATGCCATGAATATAAAAAAATTTATGCATTTCAATTTTTTTTTCTTATTCAGTATTCAACGAAAAAAAAAATATATTTGTAATAAAGGAAGACAATTTTAAATAATTCATAAGCTTACTGAAGATGAACTTTTTCATATGTATTCTTAAATTCAATTACTATAAAGCTTTCTCAAAATATCAGGCTTACGATGTTATACTTTCTCTTATAATGCCTTGATCCTAAACATAATTAACTACAAGAGAATTCTAATGTATATATTGAAAATGGTTCAAGCGCAACTGAATGCAAATTGAAACCTTTAAAATGAATAAATTTCGCACAATGGAGCCAAATTATTGTGAGAATTTATGAATCTTAAATAACTGTTGAATAGCAATAATTTAATTTAAGATTATTATGTTTAGAAATAATTTCCCTTGTGTATTTAATACTTTTTTTTTATAACTGAGTACAAAATTCAATTTTAGATAGTTCGGCATGTTTCTGAGCTATTCGACTGAAATTGCTTTTGCATAGTTTTGCAGCAAACATTCTAATTTTCTTTCATATTCCTTTCATTTATTATATAGTAAAAACATTTCGAGATTTTGTTACGCACGATATTATTACCAGAATAATTTTTTATATGCATTAGATTATAAGGAGTGTAATGTGATAAAAGTTTATATACATACAGATAAATTATTTTATTGCTTTTATCTATTTTACTTGAAATTGATATTGCATAAATACCAATTGAAGTGAAATATTTTTTCTTTGTTGAAACTTCTTTAAATTCGAAATAAAAACTTGATTGTATTTCAAATGAAAATAAAATTTAGGTAACAATCTTTATTTATTTACACTTAAATAAGATTCGAATTTGAGAAGGAGAAATAATTAAGAATATTTTTAAAACAAATTGACATTTTTGCAATATAAATTCGGGAATACATCCTGGGGAACTCAGGGGCTGGCCTTTTTTAGATTCGTACGGGCATCATAACTTCGAGGCACCTTTGTGACTTTATATTTTCCATGGGGTTTAATGCATTTGGTAAACACGGTTGACGCTCCGCCGGGATACCCTAGCGATACATCTCTATTTTTGATCCTCCTTCTTGTCAACAAATTTTTATCCATTTCCATTTTTTTCACAGGTCTGGATCTAGCGCAATATGACACATTTGGCTTTTGCGCCATTAAAATACACTCACTCACTCGGAAATATATTCCAGGTCATTTTAAATATATGGATTTAAACACTTTGGGAATTACTGAAATATACTTTCATGCTAGTTTTGTCTTGAAATGTATTCTATTTTTATATGAGGCAGGTTATCTGATCTGAAACTTACAAGTCAAAAACAAGGCTTCAGATGTTAAAGAACTATCTGATAATATGAAATTAATGCAAATATAAATAAATCCAAATAGTTGTTTTTTGATTGAAAATATATACATTTCTACTACTTATATTTACATATTTTATTACATATTAAATTATATGAAAAATATTATATTATATATTGCATATTATATGAAAGGAAATATTCATTAAAGACATTTATTCATGAAAGATATCTATTGTTCGTATTTTACAATAAACGTCTATTCTCTTTCATTGTGTTGAAATTTTGTGAACCTTCAAATGTATTGGTGGAAATAATGCGAATGATGATATAGTGAATTAACTTATTCAACAATGTAAAATTTCAATAGGTCTTAAAATTTGCAGATTTGATAATTTCTTCAATTTTAGAATTTAAAATCAAGTTTTATGCACAAACATTTATTTCAGAGACAATAGTTTTCAAGGTGATAAAGTACACAATGAGTGAAAATATGCTAATGTAAATATTTATGTTACTTTTACTATCTAATAAAATTATTAAAATAAATTTATCACCATTCTTGCACTCAGATTTATATGTCACAAACACAAATATTATGAAATTTGATAACCTTTATATCCCTTTTTCTTTGTTATAATTTTGTTTTCCAAAATGAATCTTAGAAAATGTGATATCATTACCTTCAAATCCATTTCTATGGCATGGAAGAGCATTTTAAATATTTTAAGTACGATGGTAAATATGTATATATAATTTTTTGAAAGTGGCTAACAATTTTTATATTCACTCTATAACAAAAAAAAAAAAAAAAAAAAAATGCCGCAGCAAGAAGGATTTCTCTATTGTAATGAATTTTCGTGTGCAAAGACATTTGGACGAAAAATACACATGATTAAAATTTAGTGTCCAATGAATCAATAGAGGAAGCTACAGCACACCGGAACTGCGCACTTAGAAGGTGTACATAAGAAGGGATTTTCAAATTGATGGTCATATTTTCTGCTGCATTGCGATTTAGGATACCTTTCAACGACTGAAAAAATACCTCATTTCGAGCAACTATCAGAATTTGAAAGAGGCGATATCATTGGATTAAAGGAGAAAGTTTGGACAAATCGCAGAATCGCTCGTCATATGGGTCGAAGCGATGCGGCGATTAGATGATGCTGGCAAGAATGGGTGGACAATGTCAGATTTCAGCTTTATGATGGTAGCGATCGACCTAGGGCCACAGCACAACGGGAGGACAAAGTGATAGTCAGGTCAGCTGTCACAGTGCCTGATTCCTCGTTACCAACCGTCACACGTGCGACTCACGAGTGTCTACCATGACCATTCACAGACTGTTAATGGAGCGAAATCTACGCTCGTACCGACCGCTATGCCACCTTACACTCACGCCTGCATACTGTCGAGCCAGATTACAGTGGTGCTTGGCTCGGTCAGGATGGAATGATACTGACTGGTAATTTATAGTGTTTAGCAACGAATCCCGCTTCCAATTGTTTCCTGACGATCATCGAAGACGTGTCTGGAGACGCCCAGGGCAGCGTGCCGATCCTACTTTCACTGCAGCACGCCACACAGGCCCTAAACTAGGAGTTATGGTCTGGGGTGCAATTTCTCTTGATAGCCGAACCCTTTTGGTCGTCATTAGAGGCACATAGCTCAGAGGTACGTTGACGACATTCTGAGACCTGTTTTGCTACCGTTCCTTTTTCAGTAATCTGGCCTTATTTTTCAGCAAGATAATGCCAGACCATAAACGGCACGTGTTGTTATGCACTGTCTTACAGCTTGTCAAACACTTCCATGGCCAGCCAGATCTCTCCCCGATCGAGCAGGTCTGTGATATGTTGGGAATGCGACTGCATCTACAAGGGAAAGTTGATGACCTAGCCCGACAATCGATCAAATTTCGCAAAAAATACCGCAGTAGACAATAAAGAAGTTTTATCACTTCTTGCCACGTCGTGTGGCAGTTTTCATCAAGGCTAGAGATGGGTCAACACCTTATTGAGCTCGTTAATTTTAACTATGTATCTCAGAAATAAATCAGTCAATTTTTCTGAAATTGTAATCATTTTCTATTTCATACATAATTTTCCCATTTGCCAAATTTTGTTTCCATCGAGCAAATCCTTCTTGGTATGTCGTTTGTGTTGTTATAAAGTATATATATATATATATATATATATATATATATATATATATACA
>BMAW01053004.1:14129-34857 GCA_019974015.1 Nephila pilipes
TAATATATATATATATATATATATATATATATATATATACAGAGAAAGACAAATGGAATGTTTTTTCTAATTTCTTTCAGTTATTGTTGTAACCTAGAGTTCATGATCGCGTCTCGTAGGTATTGTTTTTTATTGGGTCTCGGGTTCAAGCAATTATTTTTTTCTAAGTATTCACCATGCAACATGTAGCGGGGCTGATGAACGTTAAATATATCGAGGCTCCAAGCCCGCCCATTGGCGTAGTGGGGGAATTAAGAGAGATATTTGTGTGTGACAGATTAGTTGTAGTCCTTGTCACGTGACTAATGCTAAAAATTACGAGATTCATCTCCAATAAGCCCCCGTGTCACTGAGTTGTTAGCAATAAATTATTCCAATTTGTTCCGGATCGTTTCTAATAAAATTGCATTTACATAATTTTATAACATTTTTTATTTGTTTCTTGCCTTTTCATTGTCCATTCAATATCTTTTTTTGTTTTACTTACTTCAATAAACCCGATTATGTGTGATGTTTGTAATGCACGAGAATTATTTCAGCTGTTCTCCAAAAAATTATTCTTGAATATGCTGCCAGTAAAATTAATAAAGCTTTAAGTTTTCTTTGTTTTTTAAATAAATATTTTCTCCATTCGCAATCGTCATCAAAATTTCACATAGAACATGAACGGATAAATAAAATTTAAATTTCTGGAACATGTATGAATTCTACTTAAAGGAACGTGGAGTTCTGGTAAATTACGATTATTTATGCTTCTTATTAATATTAAATTCATCAGTTTTTTATTATATGGATTACAAGCTTGTATAGAGAAGAGTTATTTTAAACACCTAATTAACCGAGAAATTATCTCTATGAGTAAATTCGATAATTTCTGAACTCTTGCCCAACTATTGCGTTTTTTTAAAATTTTTAACTGTCTTCTCAAAGATATATTGCGGCATTCAATTAAATTTGATGCATTTTGTTATTTAGGGAATTAGTTTAAACAATTTTTGTTCTTGAAATAGAAATAATTATTTTAGAGATTTAAAGTTCTTCTCAAAAGAATAATTCATCAAGTTCAGTTAAATTTATGACTATAATATAACTTATTTTAATATTTTCTTATTATCAAAGGATCATTTTATCGTATATAAATTTATAATCTGCTTTCTTCTTATTTTAAAAGGAAAAATTTACTTATCAAAAGAATTTAACCACATTTAATAATAATTTCTTATTTCTAATATAAATATTGTTTTACTTCTTACTCTCAATTCAATTGTTAACATTATTTAATAAAGCCCCAACACTATTTTTTGTAACTTGTTTTAATAAGAAAGTCGTCTTTACAGGTGTAAAATAAACATTTATGCCTTTGTGTTATTTTTTGACATAGAAAAATACATTTTATTGTGATAAAACATTTAGATATTTGACAATGTTCAATATAAATTTATTTATAAAGAAAACTTTAAAACTAGTAATCAAATCCCTAACAGAAAAATATATCTAATCAAAAGTGTTTCTTTCAGAAACAGAGAGCAAAGATGCAAAGAAAAATTCCTTTACAAATTAAAAATTTCTTTCTATAAATAAAAAAAAAGTATTTGGTAACTGCAACGAAGTAAATAAACACTATTACTAAATACAGCTTATAATAAGTTTTATTAATATCTCGAATCTTTAGAAGATAAAGGAAATGTATTAAAATGTAACATTTTTATAAAGTACCTTAATGCATTTTTGAATATATAAAATAAAATTGATAAATATCGTAATTTTCTGAACAGGAAGTATGGTTTTTAATATCATAAGCTAAAATTTCATTACAGATTTGAATTGGAAAATAAAAGTGAAATTTTTTTACGAAATATTTACCATGCGCTTGAAAAATTCTAACAAAATAACACATTTTTGGCTTTCGAAATGTGTTTATGAGATACGAATTACTTAATTCAATTATTCGTTTCCAAATAGTTATTACGATAATTTGAATTCATACAATAGAAATAACTAAGTAACATTTTTCTGGAAATGAAGTATTGATCCCATGAAAACTCTAAAAAATTATAGGTTTCAATATATATACAGGGTGCGACAAAAAAACTCCGATAAAGTTAGTGCATCACAGAATAGGAATTAACTTATTTATCTTCAAATTGTGTGCATTTGTTTTTGTCTACCACTTTAATTATAAAATATTTTATAATACATCTCTTAGCTTACGTGTCGTTTATTTTTGTCGTTTTTGTAACGCCAAGCAAAAGATTTGTTATTTTATAGTTGTTTAAGGAAGGAAGACGCCAATATTAAAGCGTTCGTTTGCTTAATGTGCCTCGATAAACAGTGTGTGATGCCGTCTCAAAGAGCTTGGCATCAATAGCTGACGCCTATTGATGAAAATTTCAATAAACGTTTACTTCTCTGCACTCTTCAAATGACAGCCACTTTTGAAACCAAAAATAAATATATATATTTATTAGTAAAGGTCTATTCTGATTATTATCTGTTATATTTTGTTATTTCATTTATTTTTAATAAAGTTGTATTAAATGTTGTTTGTCCTGGATTTTTAGATATTGAATGTGTATAATGATAAGTGCAACAGTATATTCTTTGGAATATTCAACACGCATTTAAACTTTTGACCAAAAAATATATTTTCAATATTTTAACTTGCACCAATTTCCACTACTTTTAAATTTTAGGTATTCGTTATGTAACAATTCTGTATGCATTTAATTATTTTGTTTTAATTTTAAGATGATTAATGTTGAAATGATATTTTCACAAGAAGCAAATTGTGAAAGTTTACTCTTAATAGGATTATATAAGTTATACTCATTATACTTTCCTTTTTATACATACAAAAAGAAAAATGTACTCCTTTTATTGGTTTCATGAATATCTGAGGAGTTGCGACGGATATAATTGAAAATACTAGCTTCAAATTTCCATTAAAGCTTGTTCAACAGAGTCTGGAAAAAGATTCTCATTACGAACTCCTACTTAAAGAACTATTCATCTATTTTCTCTACATATTTGCAGCTGAGTAAGTAGTAAAAGTCCAATCAATAAATTTTAGAAAGGTTCATTAAACAGTTTGTTACATCATTCCAAGAAGAAAAATATAGCATTCGTGTCATCATGCATTAGTTATACGGACTGAGTTCTGCTTTTGTAACAAAAAAGAATCTGAACAGCTAGTGAAGTTGTTCGGAACTTCTCGCGTCTGAAAATAAATCTGAATTACTTCTTAGAGGGAAATTAAATGGCAAAATAATGTTATGTACAAAGCTTTTGTGTTAATCACAATAAACTTATTTCATTGTGACATTGTGATACAATCTAATTGTTATACAGTTATCAGAATACCGATTTTCTGCAAAAAAAAATGTTATATATGAGGGCGGTTCAAAAAGTGAATGGGAAATGGAAATTAACTTTAGTGTTGTCCATTCAGCGTATTGTCCATGGAAATAAATTTAGTATTGTCCATTCAGCGTTTTACCATTTCTAGTAAGTCCATGGGTATGACGCCATTTGCTTCCCAAATAATCGTTGCTTTTAGCCTTTCTTCCAAAGAGACACTCTTTGTCTTGTTTCAGTTCAGTTTAACAGATAGTCGCATGTAATAGAAAACCCAACTTGCTTAAGCAACGCCATCTATCGCCAGAAACATGAACTTTTTATACCATCCTCGTAATTTATAGGAATAAAGATAAAGTTTTCTTCTAAAAGAAGATTATATTAATTTACAGATGGATGTGTGTATCGAGATTAACTACGGAAACTATGCAAAAGACTTCTCAAGAGGCCCCAACAAACTGTCCAAAGTATAAAAATTTCAAACATACGGCGATGAATCAGCCTATCATGGTATATTTATTACATAGTACTACTATATTCATTTTATCGTGTCTTTGTATAGTTTATATTATTATGTTTAGTTAATTGGTATAAATCATGGTTTATAATCACAAAAGAGTTTCTCAAATCAAATAGCGTTATAAGTAACACGAAAGAGTTTTTGTAATGAAAGGTTCAGAAGAACCTATTAATTATATTACAGCTATCAGCATAGTATAATTGTTCTAAATATAAAGATACATAATATATATTAAGGAATAAATTAATTTTAAAATTTTTGACACGTAACTAGTTTTCCGCATTGCCTTATAAAATCGGTTATATATATAAATATATATACATGAAACTGTTTTCCGGTTTTACTACAAAGGGAAAACCAAAATTTGGTCTCGAATCTTATTAAACTCAGGTAATTGCCATTCATTTAGCTCATAAAAAATACACGTATCTTGTAAATGTTCAAGCTTGAACAACGAAAACTCTATTTTTAATTTGCGATCGTGTGTACTTATAGCTTTTCACCGAAGTAAAGCTCAGCATTTTACCTATTCTTACAAGTGGAGAGAGAGACGATAACAGTAGAAATTGACCATAACAATACTAGATTTCATAGCAAACAAATGTCATTCATACCTCCTTATTATCAGCTTATTCATCTGTCAAGTAGCCAAATTCAAGGGTTATTATATTGTAGTTGAATACTGATAATGAAACTAAAATGTATTAATATGGTTTCATAGAAAATAGTGCTTGTTATCGATAAGATAGCTTATGTTTCGTATATACTTCATTTCTTCCCATGAAGGAATTGTCTTGAAAAAGTATCGCAAATGTATCGTTTCTTGCAATCCATGTAATATTCCTTGAGTTAAAATTCGAATATCTAGCATTTTTATTAATCTAATGAAAAGTTTGTATTCGAAATGTCTGAATTGAAGAAGACTGACTCGAATGATACACGTTGCATAAGTAATTTTTCCATTAAAATACATTAGGGGGACACGGTACGATTAAAATAAAAACATTTGATTTAATGGTGTTTTTTAATATCTAATGAGATGTTTGTATTAGTAATGTCTTTGGATTAAAGAAGAATGACTGGTATGACACACATAGCAAAGTATTCTTCCATTAAAATACTCAAGGGAAATGCGGTACTATTGAAACAAAAACCTTTGATTTAATGGTATTTTTTAAAGTTTTGCTTTTAGCCTATGTGTATGTGATACGTGAAAAAGAATATACACTCAAATATTACAAAAAGAAATTAATTAAATTTTAAAAGAGTTAAATTTATAGCTAAATTACTCATATGAAATTTGATTAAGAAATTTGTCAAACTTAGTACAAATTATAGGTATGAATTTTTGCCTAGCATTATCGAAATTTATAAACTGTTATTTTTCATGAGTGCTTATGAAGAATTCTTTAAAAAAATGTGTGAATTCAAAATTCAAATACTTTTTTAAAATAATTCACTATTGCGTTGATTCACACAAGCATACTAACTTTTGTTATACATATTAATAATCATAGATAGAAAAAATATGAATAAAAAATATTCTTGAGCATTTCAAAAAGGAAAACCAGTGATTTTTTTTTTGTTCTGAGAAAAACCTTTTGAAAGTTTTTATTTGCTAAGAAAATATATTTAAATGCAATAAAATTGAGATAAATGAAATTACTATGTATGCAGAATGCATTAACAAAAAAGTTTCATAAAATTGTTTAGTGAATATTTTTATTTAGTATACTTAAAATTAAAAATTTTCAGACTTCAATTTTTTTAAAAAAACTTAGAGAAATAACATACAAATAAAGTTTGAAAACATTTTAGAGTAAATAAAGTTTACATGTTCCAAATTTATGTTAAAAATTATAAATAAATTCGTAGTGTTTATGAAATACAGGTCTGCATGTAATTAAAATTTAAGGGGTGATAGTAAACATCTAAACAAGGGATTTTCTCCATGCATAGCATAGACGAAGAGTAAGCGACAAACCGGTAGACGGCACTGTAAGGAAAAGCGTGAAATGCAAGTTTTCTTGTATTTCCTTCACCTGAATACCATGCGTCTTCATGCCTCCTGAAATCAAAGGTAGAAATGATGATGTATAAGATAACTCGCGCTTAATGCTGTCCCTTATAGTGCAGTCTAGCGGTTCACTACTTGCTCTCCGTCTATGCAATATGTGATAAAAATTGCTCGTTTAGATGTTTCCTTTCAGACCTTAAATTTTTGTCCTTGAGTTTCGAAATACCCTGTATATATTTTTTTTGCCACTTTTAAATTCATTAAGTTTCTTATACTTTTTTCTATGACACAAAGGAACATTTAATTTCGTAACTATTTTCAAATCCTATTTAGTTTCCTTTGATATAAATAAATGTGTTTAAGACTTTTAGTTTTAAAAGTCTATCAACTGCGGACTTTTCTATTTTTTTCATCTTTGAAGTAAATAGTGATAATAGAAGAATTTTTCTAATTATTATCTTTTTCTCCATAAACCTTTGGTTAAAGCCTTTGAAATTGCTTCTAGTATATTTATTCAAATTTCAAGAGATGTTTTAAGAAATAAGAAAAATAGACACCTTACATGTTGCTAAATATATTCACAGAATCGTATGGTTATTTACCCTACGTCTTGTACTACGTCAACCCTATTTACCCTATGTCAACTATCAAACTTAAGTAATGTTTTCTTTACTTTCCCAGTTTCTAATATATTGGCTGAAATAAAATATTTGCAGCAGTGATCAGTTATGCTGATATAAATTCACAAATTTTAAAAACAAGTGCGTATGTTTTTTTTTTAATCTACGCATATGTAGAATAATTTGCTAAATAGTTATTTTTAAGTAATATGTTCCATTGCAGTAGTTCCAGTCTGATAATAGGTATCAATATTCTAATATGTTGGAAACATATGCTCGTGTATTCTGTTATTTTTATTTATATGTTACCAACCAATTAATTATAAAGTATTTGCATATTCATATACCTTATAAATTAAGTTTATGTTCCTATCACTCTTTAATTTGGGATTATATTCCACTAATGGACTGTGACAAGAAGTGGAGACTCCCTAGAAGCAGTGACATGATGCGAAGCGCACACGATGCAGCCATTGTGATGGAAAGATGCAATTACAAAGTCATGCAAATTTCACATTATAAAAAAAAAAGATGTACCTATAAATCATATAAAATTCGCAACTGAAATAAATAAAAAAAAACAAGTTAAAATAAATGACAATATCAATAGGGCTTTGTATGATAGGAATTTATGTCAGATTATTCCAAATATGTAATATTATTACATATCACGTTACGTAAAAAAATTCACTCACCTCTAATATCTACATATTTCAAAAGAATGAAATTATTATCTGTAATTTATTATTATTAAAGAAAATCACTCTTAATTGTATGCGTATTAACTGATATTTATTTAGAAACACACACGTTATTTTCCCTATATCTATAAAGATAAGAAAAATTCAAACCTTAGGATAATTCTTAAAGAATTCCCTGCTCGCACGTCACCAAACTCTTATTTGTCTTTATTGTATTATTAGCCACTTAAGTAGCTTTCGTTTTAGTCTGTGAAAAAATGGGCAACCGAACACTTTAAAGACAAAAAGTTTCCATATATCTTTTACGCTAATTCTTAATCAATAAAGCAAGATTCTTTTCTATTTTCGTGTTATAGTTTGCTTTAATAATAATATATAATTGGATATTTAAATAATAATTAAAGAAACTTAATTTTTGGTAGCCATTCTGTTATTCGCATAACTTTGATTAAAACATTTTTTTTCTAAATGTTTTTTAACAATAGAATACTACATTATAATTAGATTGTTTTGCATTACAGCTTTCTATAGATAATTAAATGAACGAACCATTACGAATTATGCTCAAATTTTCACCACGGAATATATTAGTAGAAATGAATAAGGAAGGGAAAAAGAAACGAGGTAGTTTTTTTATGATATATATATATATATATCAGAAAATAAGTACTTAACATACATATTTGACTATGTAAACATAAACATAAAAAAGGACATCAGAAACACAGAAAAAGGACAAGGACAAAACAAAAAAAAAAGGACAAGAACAGAAACACATAACACGAATATTTTTTTTAAAAATCTTTTTGAACAATGGAAGTTACATTGATACAAGTATGCAAATATTTTACTGTGTGGAATAAATTACTACATAGTAAAATATTTGCAAAAAAAAAAGTAATATTAGTAGATTTTTTCCTTTTATAATAATTTTTTTTTTGGATTTATAAACATTTTTGTGGTTTTAGTTTTTTTGTAGTTCATATTTTTTAATTTACAAATAATTATTTTTATTTTTTATTTTAAAAATTTTTGTAACATTTTTTTTTACTTTTATCTTCTATTATACTTTATTATATTTTTTATCTTATTATTTTTTTTCCCTTTTATTATAATTGCTACTTTTTTATTTATGAATATTTTTTGCTTATTTAAAATGTGCTATTTTTTATTAATTATTACTATTTTACTCTATAAACTTTTAATTACTATTGCATTTTTTTTTCTTTTTATTGCTATTTAATTTTTTACATTTTATATTTATTTTATTTTTTTTTTACTTTTCATTACTACTGTATTTTTTTTACTTTTCATTACTACTGTATTTTTTTTACTTTTCATTACTATTGTATTTTATACATTTTATTACTATTGTTTTTTTTTTTTTTTTTTTTTTGCTTTTTCTTACTGATATATTTTTTGTTCTACATGCCTGGATATAGTGCATAATAAGACTTCCAGTTCTATTGCTTTCCACTGGAGGACAGATTGGATTTTGAGGTTTTACTTTTTTTTTCATTATGTAGTGTCAGTTTTATTTATTTTTTGTAGTTTTTCTCCCTTATACAGGGGGTGGACAAAAATATGGAAACACCTTGTAAAATGCATGTTTGAAAAGAAAGATTGATTTTAATGAAATATGTAGGTGGCGCTGGCGTTTTTGACTACTAACGCCACCTATACAACTTCGTAAATGTGCTAAACAGTTCAGTTGTTGTCGGAGTACTGTTATGTGAGGTTGTCATTGCATTATGTCAGAGTTAACAGACTTCGAACGTGGGCAAATTGTTGGAGCACGTATGGTAGGTGCTTCCGTAAGCAAGGTAGCCGAGGTGTTTAGTGTTTCAAGAGGTACTGTATCGAAGATTTATTCCGCATATTTGAAAAGCGGAAAAACATCATCTGCTAAATCACAGCGCGGACGAAAGTGTGTGCTGAGTGATCGTGACAGACGATCATTAAGGGCAATTGTGAAGAAAAATAAGAAGACCACAGCTGCAAAAGTTACTGCTGAAATGAATGTTGTGTTACAGAACCCTGTGAGTACCAAAACAATTAGAAGGGAGCTTCATAAACAGGGAATTTCTGGCCGTGCTGCAATTGAGAAGCCACTCATCAGTGATGCTAATGCCCGTAACAGGAAAAGGTGGTGTTTAAGTCATAAAGCCTGGACTATAGGGCAGTGGAAGCGTGTAATATGGTCTGACGAGTCTTCTTTCACATTGTTTCCCACTTCTGGCCAAGTTTACGTCTGGAGAACGCCATCTCAAGCCTATAATACAGACTGCTTGTTGCCAAGAGTGAAACATGGCGGGGGTTCTGTTATGGTTTGGGCAGCCATATCGTGGTTCTCTGCTGGCCCCATGATAACTGTGTCAGGGCACATGACTGCCAAGACTTATGTGAACATTTTGGCAGATCAAGTTCATCCCATGGTGCAAACTTTGTTCCCCGATGGTGATGGTGTCTTCCAAGACGACAAAGCCCCTGTTCATACAGCTCACATTGTCCAGGACTGGTTTTCTGAGCACGAGGAGGATTTTTCCCATCTCCCCTGGCCACCACAGTCACCAGACCTGAATATTATCGAACCTTTGTGGTCTACATTGGAACGGAAAGTGCGTTCTCGTTATCCACCGCCAACATCGTTATCTGAACTTGCCATCGTTTTGCAGGAAGAATGGTATAATATTCCCTTGACACACATACAGGAACTGTATTTATCCATTCCGAGAAGACTGCAAGCTGTTTTGGATGCCAACGGGTTTCCTACACCATATTAAGCAAAGAAACATGTTTTTTAAAAGGTTTTTCCATATTTTTGTCCAACCCCTGCATGTTTCCTGTAAGAATTTAGGGATTTTTTTTTTGTTCTTCAAGTGTTAAATTCTGATCATCACTAAGCTGCAAAATTTGATTTCTTTCTGTATTTATTTCTGTGGAATTTTCATAGTAGTTTTCTAGTCTTCATTCAGACTTTCTTTTTTTCAGTGTACATTAATTTTGATATCATTTCATTTAACTGTTTTTCTGATTTTCCTTCAATCAAAGTGTTTTCTTTCTTTTTTGATCTGAGTCCTCCTGCATAGCGTAGACAAATTTTATGGATCTGGTGTTTTCGTATGATGTTTTGCTTGAAGGTGTTACAAAGCGATCCAGAATTACTATGTGGGAAGAATTATGGCTATTTCATAGGTGTTGAAGAACACAAGTCTCATCACACACCATATCCAGGTGAGCATAACAGTTGTCACGATTATTTCAATTTTCACTTTTTTTTCGATTAAATTAAAATGTTGATGATTATCCAGATGTTCCAAAACTATTTTAAAATTGAATCCCAGCCAAAAGTTGAAAATTGCTTAATCCAAATGTGCTAAAATATGGAGGGAAATTTCTAGAAATGAATTTGACAAATGTAGTTTACATTCTAAATTTCAATCGTTGTTGGAAAAGGAAACAATTATCACTTTAAACAATAGTAACAAACATAACGAGTTACATTTGTTTGTTGATTTTTCCGGAATATTGTTGCAAGGGCTTAATTATACACTAATTATCATTGTTTGAATTCATTGCTTTGTCGCTTTACGATATGAGCAGTATTTTTCCTTACTGAAACATTCTAATCTAGTTAAGGCTTAGGCAGCGGAAAACAAAATAGAGCTAAAATGCATTATAGATGCTTCAAATCGCTAAGTGTTGCATTAATAGAACTCTATTAAATAAAGGTAATGATAGCATTCTATAGCGATTTAGCTTTAAAAGCATTAATATAGCATTAGAGTAGTGGTTCTCAACAGCTGGAGATGAAGACATATTAGGGGGTCTAACTACTACAGTTTCATCAATTATAGCTAAAACGCGCTGATAAGTTTGATTAACACCAAACATAATCGAACACATTATTCAATAAATAGGTCTAACTGTTTTCTAAGACATTGGACTAGGTTTTTATAAATATTATTTACAAAAAAACATGATGTTTAGATGAGTTTTATGCTATCAGTAAAACACGTTTCATTTTGATTGAATGGTTGTAAGACGGTGATAGTGTTTGTAAAAAGAATACCAAGCCCGTTCAGACTTTTTTCCTTAACTGCAAAACTTTAATTACACATTGATGCAGCACGATACACAACATTTGCAATAATATTACACATATGCAGAATTATCAGACATAGCTAGTTCTTCCGCCATTGTTCATCTGTTTCTCGGTTTCTATCTCACTGAACTCGCCTCGCGTTCTTCCTGCTCTGCTTGTCAAGTTGAGTTGTTCTTCAACTCCGAGTCAAGTAGAGCTGTTATTTTTCATTAATCTTTACTAAAGATGGAAAGAGGCCAAAAGGCTATAATTACGTATACAGTTTTGGAAAATATGTGTTTTTTTGAAAGAAATTTTAGCAAAACTGTAGGTATTCTGGTAGTTTTTAAATTATGTTGTTAATATTGAAATATTAACAACATAATTTAAAAACTACCAGATGTAATGGATTATTTACACATATTTCAAATATATACCTCTTAATACCTCTAACCTCATCTATATATACCTCTTCAAAACCTCATCTAATTATACCTCTTAATACCTATATTCTTAACACGTCTAACGTGCACTAACAGTTTTTATTTTCAAAAATAAAAATTTGTGAGTATTCGAATTTGAAGTTAAACATTTTTCGATACAAACAAAATAATTACATTCTATTTTGAACTGGAAATTACTATAAAATATGACGAAATACAACTATCTCAAAACTTGCAATTTGTTACACTCTGAATGCAACGCGCAATGGCTCCTGAAATTAACGGAAGAAATGACGATGGGTAAGAAAACACGTGCTTTTTGCTTTTCTATACCATGCCATCTAATTGCGTACCGTTTGCTCCCAGCCTTAGCATTACATGGTGAAAATTGCAAGTTTAATTGTTTTCTATCGCCCCATAATTTTTTGTCAATTGGTTTCGAAAAATCCTGTAATTGCTGATGACTAAATATATAAGTATATACACACTGAAAGAGCACCAAGAAGGATTTGCACGATTGTAATGAAATTTCGTATGCAAACACATTTGAACCGAATTTACAAATGATGAAAATTTGGTGTCCATTAACTAAATAGCGGGAGCTACAGCGCATTAGAACTGCGCACCCAGCATGTGTATATAACTAGCGATTCTCAATCTTATGGTCAAATTTACTGTTGCGTTGCGATTTAGGATACATTTCAACGACATGAAAAATTCCTCGCCGCAGGATTCGTGCTCATTACGAGTTACTACCAGAATTTGAAAGAGGTCGTATCAGTGGTTTGAAAGAGGGAGATTGGGCAAATTGGAGAATCTCTCGTCATATGGGTTGAAGCGATGCGGGGATTAGAAGATACTGGCAAGAATGGGTGGACAATGGAAGATTTCAGCGTCATGATAGTAGCGGTCGATCTAGGGCCACAGTACATTAAGCGGACAGAGTGATTGTCAGCTCAGCTGTCACAGCGCCTGATTTATCGCTATTAAACATCAGACGAGCGACCCACCCACGAGTGTCCATCATAACCATTCGCAGACGACTGACAGAGCGCAACCTATGCTCATACTGACCGCTACGTCAGCTGCCACTCACACCTGCACACTGTCGAGCCAGGTTACAATGGTGCTTGGCTCGATCAGGTTGGAATGATGCTGACTGGGGACGTATAGTGTTTAGCCACGAATCCCGCTTCCAACTGTGTCCTGGCGATCGTCGAAGACGTGTCTAGAGACGCACAGGGCAGGGTGCTGATCCTGCTTTCACTATTGAGACACAGGCTCTAAACCAGGAGTTATGTCTGGGGTGCCATTTCTTTTTATAGCCGGACTCCTTAAGTCGTCATTAGAGGCACACTTCAGCACAGCGGTACGTCGACGACATTCTTAGATCTATTTTGCTACTGTTCCTTTTGCAGTACTCTGGCCTTATTTTTCAGGAAGAAAATGCCAAACAACATACTGCTTGTGTTGCTATGAACTGTCTTACAGCTTGTCAAGCATTTCCTTGGCTAGCCAAATCTCTCTCCAATCGAGCATGTCTGGGATACGATGGGAATGCTACTGCATCTACATAGGAATGTTGATGAGTTAGCCTGACAATCGCAGGAAATTTAGCAAGAAATACCCTGGAGACCATCAGGGAGCTTTATCACTCTATGCCACGTCGTGTGGCAGCTTGGATCCAGGCTAGAGGTGGGGCAACTATTTATGGAACTCTTTACTTTGTAACTATGGAACTCTGAAATAAATCATTTATTTTTTCTAGTTTTAATATTTTTTGTTGGGTACATAATTTTTCTACCCGCCAATTTTTGTCTCCTTCAGAGAACTTCTTTGTGCATCGTTTTTTTTGTTATAGATTGCATATTAGCTCTAAACGCAACGATAAGTTATCCAAAATTCGAACAGTAACTTCGAACCTTTTTTATTCTTATGTTTATTCATTTATTCACGAGTAACTTGAAACAAAGCAATTCGTTATAAAATGGAGCAGAAATAGGAACTGCTACTCTTGTAGCTATATGAGATGTACTTCATTTCAACTATCGTTATGGACATTTCAGGGATGCTACCTGATTTAAAATGCTAAACTTCCAATTATGCAAAGCAAAATTCAGATGTGACGTAATGTGTAGTGAAACCTGAAGGTTATATAGAAGAATATTGTGGTAACGGTTATAGGCAAGGTGTTGGTGAGATGAGTTCAGAAATCTTCAAATTTGTACAATTCATTTTTTCGAATTAGGATTCATAGCTGTCGAATCAAATGAATACTTGAAGAATGTACTCGCAAAGTATTACGGCAAGCAACTTCTTTTATAGATATTATAAAGTGTTAGTACTGGCTGATAGACACATTGAACTGCTTTGGAGCATTCCCTCTTCCACGAGAGAATCAATATAACTACATTTTATTTAGATATATTTGACTATTTTAATTCCTTTATCTGAGCTTGAACTTTAATGTAACTTGATCTTGTTATTAGAGTAATAATATGTGACTTTAGGCTTTTCGCGAATTCCTCTTCCCTAACTCGAGGACTTCTATTAAGCTTAATTGCGTAAAATAACAATTTCTTCCCAATCCAAATGAAACGTGATTATGTTAATTAGATGTTAGGCTCAAATAAAGTGAAGTAACTCAGATAGAATGATGCAAGGTATTTATAAAATTTCGGACACATTCCGATGTTTAATAACTCATAAGATAGTGCAGATAGATTAATAACATAAATTGTTAGAGAGACTCAAAATGTATCATGACCCTTATCAATGAACTACCACGTGCGCCCCCTGCATCGAAAGGAGAATATTAAGACGATAGTCATTTTCACGCCAGTTACCAGCAAGCATGTTGGCGTCCATGGTTTCCTATTGTCCTTGTAATCCTGGCTATTAAGTCTTTTTGCCTTTTTTTTTTACAGATATGACACTCGCATCTGCCGTTTGCTTAGACATATTGGAAATTTTCGTATTGTCCGAACTCGAAGAGCTTCAGCTGCACGTCTTTTTAAAAAAAAAGACCTAAGGGAATTGATAGATACCATGTGCAGAAGCACTTAAACACTAAGGATCTTACTGGAATCAGAACTGGAACCCACAGTTCGAAAAAAATCATAACGACCGCGAATTCGTGACTTTGACCACTTGGAACAATAGCCACTTGAACATTCACTTTGACCACTCCTGAAAGAAGTGTTGGGAAGAAAATGATTTTCAATGAGTGAGATGGAATCGGTTAGTAGATCTCCCTCCCTTTTTCAGTATGATGACAATAAAAAAAGATTCGAATACTTTTGGAACAATGTGTAGGAAAGATTTATCACAAGAATGTGATGTTGCAGCTATTCGCGAGTATCTCTTCACTAACCTCGGGGACATTTCTGTAATTTGAACTGCATAAAATTACAACTCTTTGCAAACCAACATGAAACGCAATTAGTTAATTTAGATGCAGATAAGGAGTGTAGTGAAATGCATGAAAAATAGAAATATATGAGCGAAATAGCCCTGAAAGAAAAGAGACGGGAGATTGAGAAGAACGACAAGTTGATGGATGTGTAGATTCAAGTGAATCATCGTAATTAATCGAAATATTGGAAGTAAATCTGCTATAATCAAGAAGTTCTTGCAGCATAATTAGGAATTTGGTCAGCTAAGGCCTTATTATTTGAATGTAGGATTAACTCAGTTAAGATGCATTCAAAAGAGAAAGAGAGAAAAATATCTTAGGTATGCTCTGTTGCTAGTAAATAAACTGTTTTGTGTCATGCTGTTACATATATTCAATTGGAGTCTTGAGGTAACTGAATATTTAATTACATATTGAGATTGCTGAAAAGGTAATTAATTAAAGAAATGCGCCACAAAATTCAATTGTTAATTTGGTAAGTGATATTTCAAAAAATAAATCTCTTTTATATTAGGTTCATCCTCTCATTTGGGATTTAATTATTATTCAAACTTATTTTTTACTCCAAAAGTAGTATCGGTTTTCAAAAATAGTGAGTAAATTATTATTTATATTAATTTTTTTTAAATATATTTTCTCTGATTTCTTATCAATATACGAGTACGTCATAAGTTTACTTCAAAAGTTACGATCAATCTTTTAAAAATCATATAAATTTTGTATATTAATATATCAAATGAAAGAAAATTTTCTAACGATGTGTCTTACTTGAATTTTCAATAATATGTAATGTCATATTTGATTTTTCGAGGAAGAAATAAATCCTTTTAGAATAATAAAAATATCCAGTACAATATATTGTTCCGAACTGAGTATTTTTTATTTGACTGTGAGCAAACATACAAAGATATATTAGATTTCAAAATAGTTTGATAGATATGTCAGATAGTGTATCGTGCTCAAAAAAAGGACTCTGTCGTTTACCTATGTGTGTGTTTATAGTTTTTTCCCCTTTCAATTTTATATAAAGAATGAAAAGAGTAAGTCTGTCAATCTGTAAAATTTATATTAAATTAAAATATTTTCTTATCGTAAGATTCTTTAAATTCTATTTTGCAGATTATAGACAAACGTTTTCGTTTTTTATTACTCGAATCCGAAATTATATATATATATATACTAGCTGATACCCGCCCGCTTCGCTGGGCAGACGATAATATTATATTTTGGAACCTATACGTGGGATATCAAGAAAGTTTTCGATTTTTAAACGATAATTATAATCTGAATTTAAAATTTTAAGAAATTGATTGTCTGTAATAATGGTTATCCACGACTTTCAAATATATGAGAAAAGTATTTAATAGTTAATAGTTTATCAATGAAAATGTAATTTAGTCAGTAAATCTGTCGTTGAACAGAATTCTGCATCACCCATGAGGTACTGTGTAGTGCGATGCATTCCCATTATTCTACATGGCGGGTCCCCAGTAGGCCTAAACCATGTAAAAATTGACAACATAAAAATATAAATACATTTATATACATTTTATTTTATTTTTTAAACCTATTGAATCAATTTTTTTTGTGTATTACATTTCTATTATCTTTATTTTGTGTGCATGGCAATTTTTGAGAATGAAAACTACATTTTTATTCTTTATTATATCAATTTATTAATCTTAATTATTACATTCATTATTATTTTATCTTATTCTAATTTTAGAAATAGTTAAATATAAGAAAAATATGAAATAATATGCGTACATTTCCAAAACTTCTCTATAGACAACATTCTTCATTCGTTTTTCTGGTTGAAGGATGATTAGATTTTCACTCATTTTATAAATCGACACCAGCTAATTTTAAACTCTGCCCTTGGGCTTTATTGATAGTCATCGCAAAGCAAACTCTAACTGGAAATTGCAAACGCTTAAATCCAAAATGATAATCTGATGGAATTAGTGGTATTCTAGAAATGAATACATTTTCATACTCATACTTTCCTGTAAAAATAGTCGCTTCTATAACGTTTTTCCTTAGAGTTTTCAAATTGAAAACTCTAAGAAAAAACTGGTGCCGTTACATAATTTAGGAGTATTTAAATTAAGCAAGAACATTATTGGTGTACCAGTCTTTAGATAAAGAATATGAGGCGGTATGCCTGGTGGATTGAG
The DNA here is from genome assembly GCA_019974015.1 of Nephila pilipes. Lineage (NCBI taxonomy): Eukaryota > Metazoa > Arthropoda > Arachnida > Araneae > Nephilidae > Nephila > Nephila pilipes. The sequence goes on from BMAW01053004.1 coordinate 31,461, forward strand.
TGTGTGCAGAAACTCCCCAGGATAATAGACAGTAACTTCTATCTCTATGACTGTATCTATAGACTCATACTTTATCTGCTCAGTTGTCAGTTTCGCTAGGATAAAATCGTTAATTTTATCAGTTGATTCATTTGTTGGAGTCAAAATTGCTCTTTCTTTCAACCACGATAAGCTATCTAGTGTGCCATATTCAATATTTCCGTATATTCTATCAGTCAAAGTAATCAAATCTCCCACAGTATATCATAGGTTATTCGGAATAGTTATTTTTCCTTCTTGCTCTGTAATATTTCCGTTACCTATGTCAATTAATAGTTAGAAAATACTTTCGCGCTCAAGTCGTTTTGAAGAGAGATCCTCATATTAACTTTCAAGGATATGACTTTTATATGAGGCCATAAAATTGAAGATTTCAAACCGGCTTTAATTTCATCTGAGCCTGTCCCTTGTGGTACGACAGGTAAAGTTTGTCTAAAGTCACCAGCTAAAAGAACAGTAAAACCACCCATTAGTCGATTACTTTCTCTGATGTCTTGTAGTATCCGGTTGAGAGTTTCAATTCCTTTCTTGTGGGCCGTAGTACATTCGTCCCATACTATAATTTTTGTTTCTCTGAGTACGTGCGCCATGTCACTTCGTTTGTCATAGCGTCTTGAGTTCGTTCATGCATGTAGCGAGGTCCTCCAGTAAACGAAGACGGCAACACAACCATTTTACCTATTTCTGAAGACTGTGTATTTTTTTTGCCATAGCGTCTTTTAAGTGGACATATTCCTCACTCCTAAAATTTTTCTGATTGTTACGAATCCATTCAAGCCTTTCAGTTTCTATTTTTGCATACATGTCGACCAAAAACTGATTAAACAGTTGACGAAAGGGCAATAGATAATTGATTTCACCAACACGCTCCATCAACCTATAGCTGAAGAACTCAGAAGCAGAGACAGTCTTATTGATAGGAGCCTTAGTATTGCTATCAAGTTTTGAAATATTTATACAATGACCATCTTCCCCACGAAAAAACATCAAAGGGTACTGAAGAGCATCGTAAGCTCGATGGGTTTCACTAATTCGTACCAATTTACTGTATCTGCTGTATAGAATGATATCTCTTTTTTCGAAATCTTGACCCATAATAAGGACAGATACTTCTTTATTTTGAGAAGCATTGAAGCGACCTTTGTGTTCTCCAGATGGTTTTTTATCGGCATTAATTATAACCTTATAATTGAACTCTTTTTGGTATTTAGGAACTGAATAAACAGCAGCTTTGAAATCGCGAATATACCTGTTATGTTCATGTAGCGCCTTTTGTAATTGGCTAACTAATTCTGGCTTAACACCTGGGAAAATATCATAACGAATGTTTCGTTCACGTTCATCATCACAGAGAAAGTATAGATGAAGAAAAGAAGGTTGTTGAGGAGGCTCAGCCAAAAGGCTACTTATCCTGTGGTATACCTGCCCCTGGACTTTAAATGTTGGCATAAAATTTCCCTAATACAATTTTTTTGCTCCGAATGACGTCATCTGAAAACATTCATTATACTTACGAATTGTAGAAAGAAAATGTTCTGAAAGTTGATCCTAATGATTAAGAAGACTATTCAAAGGTTCAGGGTAGGATCTAATAGCAGGAAGCTGGACTTGACCACCACTGCAGCACATTCCTGGAGGTTCTTCTATCCATTTTAAAGCACGGCATCTCGAACAGGGCAAACGTTTTCCGATACTGACAATTTTATGATTTGAATAGTCAATATCTATTTTATAATTAAAATCAGACAAATTTTTGGAAGTCCATGGCGTTAATTTAACTTTTGATCTTTTTTCATTGTATTTAATTACAGCTGCCTGATTCACATGGGGGTTATTAGAAAAGTATTTTCTTACAGCTGCTGTATGTTCTTCAGGATGACTTTGAGTATATTTTGTAGCAGCTTGTCTTACTTGTTTATATCTAATTGAATTTGAGAATATTTTTCTTCTTTTTTTACCTTTATTTAGTTGAAGAGATATTACATCATTAATAATTGATTCACTTGAACTTAAAAAATCAATGCTAGATATTGATTGAGTCTTTGAAACTAACACAGACACATTTTCTTGAGGCTGAAACACAAAAGATGACACATTTTCTTCATTTTGTTTCACATTATCATAACCAAGATTAACTTTACTTCTATTTCTTAATCCAACTATTTAAATAAAACATCAAAATGACAACTATTACAGTTTCCCGTAAAACGTAATATTTTTCCCCCTTGAATTGTTTCCCCAACAGAAGCTAAATGGCAGCCACCTTGATAAACTTCGAACTGATAGGGAAATAGCTCAGCCGCCGCCATAATTTCGCAAATAGATCCTTACGTGTTTGGTTTACACATTTTGGTAAAATATAAATCGCTAATATTATAAGGGGCGCCAGATAGCATTTGAGTGTAGCATTTAAACCGATCCCAGTTGTCAAACACGTGAAAAACAATAATATTTCTCATTTTATACGCCATCGATATGTCACCGAACACCAACAAAGACAGAGACGAAAATAAACATGCTCCGTCGCCAAGAATTTTAAAAACTTTGAAAGGAGTAGGTATTCCATCGATCCAAATATATTCAACATCCATTATTAAGAACTATAACTGAAAAGTAAATATGAAAAATCAATTCTTATTTACCTACAATGAAATACTTTTCAAGTTAGAAAATATAACCGAAATTAACTTTTTTAAATCAAATTATTATAAAATTCAACAAAAAATACTATAAAAAAAATGAAGTATAATAAAAATTTTTAGCAAAAAGTCACCCGTATTACGTGATCCTTTTTGCAAAAGGATAACTCTTACGGTAGCAGCATATCTGGAACTGCAATTGAATAGACAGAACAGCTCTTAAAAATCATAGCATTAAAAATGATTCTGTATTCTGAAAACAATAAAATATCCAGCCATTTTAAAAAATGAAAAATGTTTATTTCCTAGAAAACAAAAGCTAAAAATTGACAAAATACAGAAACAAAACTTTTGAATGATATTTACATTAGGTTACAATTAACTAATGCGTACATCAAAATAAATATTTTGAAAGCTACTTATTTTTTTTTATTAATGACATGAATAACATACCGTTATTATTCATTTGTTAAAAGCCAACTTCAATATCTTAATTAGATTGCGTTAGATTTACAAATGTAGTTTATCAATCATTATTAATAATAGAATACTTTTCTCATAAATTTAAAACTTGCGCCTAGGTTCCACAACAATAAAAAATTATCGTTTGCTCAGCAAAACCGAAATCAGCTGGCAAGCGAAATCAGCTGGGGTTACCATAGTATAGCTTTTTAAAATTCACAATGCAAGGTCATTGAAATGCTTCGACTTGGCGGTGG
>BMAW01053006.1:0-10229 GCA_019974015.1 Nephila pilipes
ATATTTATATACACATATATATATATATATACACACACTCACACACATATATATGAGAGCCTCATTTGAAAAATATGCTTTTCAAAATAAATTACTCACTTACTACATTACTACTTTATTTATCAGAGTATCACAGTATTAAATATAAATAACTCTCTATGAAAATTTCATTTCTATCTGTATATTTTAAGATTTAATTTTTTTACTCCTAATATAATTTATATTGTCTGAATCTGATAAATGATAATAGTTCTAAGCCTAGTTTAATCGATTAAATAGATTAACTGTTTTACTAATACTAACTGAATCTGAATAATCGGTTTGGTTTTCTGAAAATAAATTCAAAATTTCGACATTCTAATATATTTCAAAAAATATATGGCCTCTACAAACAGCAGCATCCAGTCTTAAATGCATTTAGCTTTCTTCTGTCTGCCACATAAAAGAAATTACACAATTTGTATTACATCAGAATTCGTTTGCAGTTGCATTTAATGAACCAGTTTGAAAAACATGAATGAATATGATACATGCCTGTTGGCATAATATGACCTCATCTTTCGAGTTTGAAATAAAAGATGGATGATCTGAGATGCACCTGATAACATTTATAACTTGTAACAAAGAGTATGGAATGGTAAAAAGGTTTCTTTAAAAAATATTGAATTTATATAAACTTCTGTATAGGTTAAACTACAGGAATACTATTTTAACATTTGCTCAGAAAACACATTTAACCACTCTAATGTGTTTGTGTTTCCTTTTAGACAATTTGTGGAATTTATTTCCGAATTTAAGGGCGATTTCTCATTATTAATTACATTTGTCAAAGATGCCACCAAGTATAAAGTTTTAATTAGCTATGCCGAAATTCATTAAATCGTAAAATTCTCAAAAAAAGTAAATTACGACAAAGGTAGTAGTACAACTTGTTCTTCAAATACAGTGAAAAAAAAATAGTTGTTAAGTACTCATATATTTCAGAATTAAATTACTTAAAGCACGATGTCTTGTAAGCATATGAGACAGTAAAGGACGAAACATGGCCTATGCTCAAATTTGATTTCATATTCATTGTTCTAAATTCCCATGAATATATTCAATTTATTTCAATATAAATTCTTATAAATGAAAAATTTGAAGCAATATATTTTTAAACGTTCGGATGTTGCTATTAAAAATAATTCTAACTGTAACAACTAAGCATAATTCTTATAGTAGAGCTTTGTTTGAAATGGGAATAGAAATGGGAATTCATTTTTGAAATGATTCTCATTCTCAATATTTAAAATATTGAAATAATACTCTTTAATACAACCATTGTTAATTGGAATAGCAATTCCAATTGTATATCAGTTTAAATGCTAAACTATTATTAATATACTTCAACAAGTAAATAATAAGAATAATTTTTCAATAGTATTATCAAAAATATTTGGCTGCTTAAATTTATAGTAACAATGAAAACTTAAGTACCATAGCAGCTGTAACTTAAAATTTTTTTTTTTTTTTTTTTTTTCATTTTATATTTCTTTCCCAAAAATAAAAAAAGACTTCTGCCTTTCAATTTTTAACTCTTCATTGGAATTTTCATATGATGTTTTTTTATTTTACCTTCTTAATATGGAAAATTAAAAATTAATGGTGTAAAGTGTTTGTATAATATTACACTTTGAGATTTCACTAACTCATTGATGAACCACGCAACAATTTCTAAGAAAGCTTTCTTTCAAATTCTGATTTTATATTGGATGTGAATTACTATATTAAAATCAATCCGACCCTAATAAATTATTGAAAGACATTATACGTATTCATATTATAAGTATTCTTAACTTTTATTACCAGATGAATAGATTCCAAATAAAGGATTTGTTATTTAACCCTAGAACGTGAAATAATATCAATTCACGTTAATGAACTATTCTAGAAATGAAGGGAAAAAAAACGTCCATTAATGAAAAGAAAATAGAGATATCATAGCCAGTGAAACATGATTGAATTGAGATGTTTGTTTCCTTTTTTCCCCAGTGGCATTGATGAGTTAGTGTCGTGTGGAAAAATAATTTACGCATCGCTTAATAGCATCGTCTTTAATCAAACAGTAGTTTCCGTGCGGTAAAGGGCGTATAATTTTTTTTCCTTTTCTGTTTGCATCAGCTACCAGAATAGATATGCATTTGTAGGAAAATTACATGTTACACAGGAAGAAATGAATCAGATTGTACAGTGACTTCTAAAATTGAGCAGACATCTCCCTCTCTGTTTCAGAAAGGTTAAAAACAATAACAATAAATACTAGCTTAGCATCATATTTATAGAAACAGTAGATACATTTTATACCTACTTTACGAAATATAATAGGCTAAAAATAAAAATGAAGAATCAATGATATTTTAATTAAAAACTGGTAAATCAAATTTTTAGATTTCTGGGTCACAAAATTAAGTATATGCATTATAAAAATTATAATTTTGCTACCATTATATTTTTAAAATGATCCAATATAATAGTTTTGTTTCTGCGTAAGATACTAAAATTTGGTTTCAGAAGGTAAAACATAATTTAGATGTGAATATGGTCTTCAGAATTCAAATAAATATTGAAGTTTGGAAAAAGTTAATTCGAATGCCTGAGGTAAGTAAATTTCTGCACGTTACTGCAACAAATGGTTCAACTCAGACACGGATAAGAACAAAAAATATTCCGAACGAATCGAAAATTTAGGAGAATTTCGATTATATTTAGAAGAAAAAGAAAAAAAATATTTCAATTTTTCAATTCGATGAAAAATAGAAACACCATTCGATATCTAAGATACATTTTCAAGCTGAGATCTGTAAAACTTCCTCATATGCATTTAAAGTAGTATAAAGAGGTGTTTCTGCCGAAACAGTTTGATGAATTCTCAAAGAAAAACAAATTATAATAGTCACGTAACTAAAAATTAATCCTTCAGTTCTAAAACAAATAGAGAATAAAGGCTTATGTTTGCTAAAAATCGCATTTTAAAACCACAATATTTCTATAATAATGTAATATTCGGTGATGAACGTTAGTTAAAAGTTTTTGAAGTGAGGGCTTATGGTACGTTTGGTGGAATCATGACACCAAACGCCATTTTCATTGTCACGCATAGATCCGTTAAGGTTTTTGTATGAACTTTTATGGCTGCTACAGGCGTGAAGAAATCAGTTTTACTTATAAAGTTACGGATAAAAAGTAATACAGGATGTACTGAAGAATAATTTGTTACTAAGTGTTTTAAATTACTTTTCAAAAATTAGTTTAAGTGTTGCATTGTATGATTCGGCAAGATAATTAACCAAACCATACAGCTTAAATTGTATCGTTACATTTGTTGTAACATAATAAATGCATACACGACCTCAATCTCTCGCTCACACTATGAGAGAAAACTTGTGGTCTCAGTAAAATAATTCTATTCAAAAGCATGGTAATAGAAACAAAGAACACTTGAAAACAGTATTTCAAGAATAATTGGCAAAACAATTCCTGAAAATTGCATGAAATCTTTCAAATTAATGCACAGTATTCGGAAAGTGCTCTAAATGAAAAAGAATTTGCAACAAAATGTTAATATGCATTTTTTTGAAGGAAAAAAAGTAATTATACTAGATGTAGGTTCACTTTTGTGACATAGAAGTCAGTAACTTAATTAAATCTATGGGAATCAAAATATTATTGAGTCTTCATTTATGTTTCTTAATCTTATTCATTTTGTAACATTTATTTGATTGTTTCTTATAAATATCATACAAAAATAAGCATTTAAAAACATTTTTTATGCTTCAAAGAAGAAATGTTATATGCTCAATTTTAGGAGCCATTATACATAGAAATTCAAAATCAATTTATTGATAGTAGTTGAATTTACTTTATGCTGTAATTTAAGTAGATTAAATAGGAAAAAAATGCATGAAAGTGTAAGTAGATTAAAGGGATTATGTAGATTTAACTATTATGTTTAGAACATTGAACGTTTGGATGATGAGTATATAAAGTATGCTTAGACATCAATAGTTAAAAAGTTTTTTAGAGAAATTTGAAATTTTTAGATGTTTTGATCAACCATTTCAAATAAAAGATCGAGAGCACCCGTCGACTACCAGAAAGATGTTCTTTGCTGTTTCAAACTTTTTAGTACGTTTTCTTTCTGTTTTCCCTGATGTAATTAGATAGGAAATAGAAAGTAAACTTTTTTACGAAGTATATCGAAAAACATTATAAGCATTGCGATGTGCGGCTGTATAAAATGTTCTGGTGACTTTACTTTTTGTAGATACAGTAAACATACAATATAACATAACTGTCTCCAATAAATAAATTAAAAAAAAATGATGCAAGTTTAACATAAGATGGCATCAAAATTTTTTAAGGTAAATATTATAAGAAATGAAATATATAGATAGACCACACAGAGAAGACCTCTGGCGGTGCCTAAGTCACATAGCATCCGGCAAATGTACGATGTCATATTCAATAAACTTGGTAAAACAATGAGATTATAGGTTGTTATTTCTTCTCTTTTGCAAGAACCGCAAAAGAATTCTTTGTGATAAACCAGATTAATTACAAAACATTATGTTTCTTATTCCTTTGGCTAAAGAAATAAATTTGACGACATGAATCATATTATTTCTTTTTTCTCCTTGAAAAATGGCCTTATTTATCAATAAGACTGAACCTAGATCCATATTGGACGACCCATATGAGTGTGTGCGTCATTTGAATAATAATTTATTTTTAAATTAATTTAAAACATTGATAAATTAATAACAAGTACTACGACGTTAAAATACAATAGTACTTCTCTTTAAAGGACACCTAAAGGATCAGACAATTTGGTTCTTAAATAGAGGTATCTCTTAATAAGTGGTGAATGCGTTTGTTATTCAAAGGGATAGGGACCAACAGAATTATCCTTGAAATACACGTACCTCTTACAAGAGGCATTAATGTATAAATAAATTTCCTTCTGATCATTTCATGTAAACTGAAGATCTTGATAGCAGAGTGGTCCTCTTTGCAAATTTGCAGCTAGCATACTTCCAGTCAAATCATGAGTTAGAATCCTGTTTCCACTTAAGACCCTCCATGTAGAAAGCTGATACATGCTAATAGTTATTGTCGTGGCTCCAAACCAATTTCATTGGGGCAGAAGTATTGGCATGGTATAGAAATTTAAAGAGGGAATTGGCAGTTCCGGTATCGTCCTCATCACTTGACCAAGGTTCAAAATCCCGAGGTCCATTGTCTATAGCCCTCATGATGATTCGAAGTGCGACTTAACCATGATCCGTCTATCTATCAGTCATAGAAACTCAAATAACTTGATAGATATTTTAACTGTTTATTTATTCCCAAATTAGCTCAGATAGGAAATAATATTTTTGACCAAAAGTGTTTTAAGAAAACTAAATACAGAAATAGCTCCAAAATTAAAGGCTGTCTCGTACTACGAATTATGAATAGTAAATACAAGCGCAAATGTAAAGTTAAATATTTCTGTGAATAAACTTTTCCTGAAATACAATAAGAAACAGGAAATAACTGCTAAATAAGCATGAAACTCTTTTATTAAGAAAGTGGAACCAGGATTCTTAATAGCTTAAAATATTTATACAGGGCTATTAAAAAAAATGGAAAATCCTTTAACAAGTGATAATACACAGCAACACAAAACAATTTGCATCAAGGAATGCATGGCCTAAAATCAAAAGCAAATGTGCTAATGCGATCCAAAAAGGCACTCCACAAACGTTGAAAAAACTTTCTAGTTGCGATTTATCGGGAGAAATGTGCTCACCGTACAATTGTGCTGCGTTATCTTATTTCCATTTGCAGCTCCGAATGAAATGTATGTATGTTCTTTTCTTTCATTACAACTAAAGTGTGTCTCATATATCCCTTACATCACTACAATTCGAATGGTTGCACTCTAGCGTAACTTCAAAATGTTGATGTCGATGATTTTTTTTCAAAGCGAAAAAAGTTTTCTTTTGGTTTCTTCTCCTTTCCTAGGTTTGTTTGTAAGTATGGTGTTCTTCCTCCCTAATAAATCGCAACATGAATTCTATTTTAATAACTGCGCTATTATTCAACGCCTTCATCAGTAATGTGTGAACTGGCTGTACAGAGTGTCAAGAAGGAAGTGGTCGACCAAGAGCGATTACAGACCAAGAAGACAGAATGATGGCTGATCTTCTCTGACAGCTCTTGATGCATCCTTATTAAAGAATCATTGTATAAACGAGACATTGGTAAAATGGCCAACGATAGGCAACTCGGTGAAAGAGCATAAGTTTATGGAGATGATTAAGACGATTGCCCCTTATCGTTAAACACAACCAGAAGCGTTTGCAGTGAAGTGGTTGTATTGTACCTAGGTAGTGGTTGTATTGTACCTAGGTTGTATTGTACGAGGTAGTATCTCACTGACTAGAGTAGAATAGTAATTTCAGGGAAGACCGGAGGACTGAGGACCGATGGCCAGAGAAGTCATGTCTGAATACGTCTCGGAAGAGGAAGGATACTCATCTAACAATTGTCGGAAACAATTAAGTTAAACAACTTAATACTCAGAGTTTATGTTATTGTTTACTAATGAAATAGTAGAAATAGCTGGACTACTTTAATTATCCCACGATACACATCCTTACATCATGTTTGTCCGTCTCTGAAATTCAACGCTTCATAAAGTTGTCTTACATTTAAAGAGGATAATGCTCTACTTCACACTACGCACTTTTGTCTTGCTTACATTAATGTTTCTGCAATACTATGGCTGACCAACACTCTCACCAAATGTTTCCCCAATAGAGAACGTTTCGATTCCGATAACGGTGAAATGCGAACTGTTGATATGTCTTAGTCGTCGTAGGCTAGTGGTCATAATTTCCGAATCGAGCTCCCGGCGCTGTTTCCGTCGAGTCGTGGATTCGAAGTTTAATTCCTCTAAAAAGTCGCCTTATATCGGGACTGATACATGATAAATATGTCGAGGTACCAAGTTCGGAGATGGAGGTGTAAGCTCAAATGTCGTCTACATCACTTGACCGAGGTTGAAATTACGACTTCCGTCGTCAATTGACCATGTGTTGTTTTCAAGTACAACAGCAAAAAACAATTGAAAAAATTGTCTTTATTAAGCAGGAGTCTTCCATTGTATCTGGATCGCTTCGATTCTTAATCTCCAATCAGAACGTGTATGATAAGCAATCTCATTAAAAGACATGCGCCAATTTATCTAATCAATGCCATGCTGGATAACAGCTTGTATCAGGATCAGCTGTGGTCAAATCCTTTAGGATTTTTTTTCTTTTGTAGCTGTAATTCCTGAATAAAACACTAATTTCCGGTGATAAAATTAGCGCTTGGTTTTCAATACGTGTACATGACATTTACCAATTTTTATCTTTTTCAACAAATCCTATTTGAGTCGCCTTTTATGTAGTAGAGTGTATTTCATATATATCTCAATTAATCTGCTCAGTTTATTTAAATATTTAAAAAAAGGAAAATATGCAAATAGCACATACGGTATAAACTAAAATGAGACATAACACATCAATCAATAACTCCCGAGACTAACCCAGAGATGGAGCTCGTAGTAAACCAGTAACCAGGTCTTTCTAGAGTACTAACCTTTGCTTGAAACGTGTCAAAATTTTAAGTCGATCGGACCAGGAAAAAGGTTTTTTGAAGTGAAGTGAAAAAGGTTTTTTCCAAGTGGGTACCGCGATTGTTTTCGATGGAACAAAAACAACAGATCATTAGAAGCTGTTTATCGCTATTTATTCATAACAAAAAGATTTCTTGCAGGGAAAAAGAAAAATTGGAAAAAGTTGGAAGCGTTGGAACGTTGTATCACCCTAAGGGTGATTAACAAAAGGTGTTATGTTGATGAATAAAAATTTGCAAAAATGTTGTTTCAGTAATTTAGACTCGGGTTATTGATCAGTATTAATTCAAAGATCGTTTTGTAGTTTGTTTAAAATGGAAAAACCGAGTTTCATGTTCTGACATTGTTTTAATGGGTGAAAACACCGTGCAAACGAAACAATGGATTGAAAAATGTTACCCGGACTCTTGTCATCAAAAGCAACGATTTGTCGGTGGTTGCAGTTTAAACGTGGTCGTACCGACACAAATGACATGGAACGCTCAGAATTGAACCTATTGGAAGCCGTTACACCGGAAAATGTGGTGAAGTGACTTCAAAAATTATAATGAAAGATCGTAAAGTGAGCTCCGTGAGATTGCTGAGATAGCCTGGAATATCTATAGGTGTGTTTACTATCCTTCATGAAAATTGAGCATGAAAGGTTTTTCAAGTGGGGGCCACTTGATTGCTTTCGATGGAATAAAAACAGCAACGAGTCAGTCTTCCAGAAAGCTGTTTAATATTTACTCTCATATAAAAGATTTGCCCAAAAATTCAGAGGGAGAGGAAGAGATTTGGAAAAGCGTTGGAACGATTGCTCACCTAAGGTAGATTAACAAAAGGTATGTTGATGATAAAAATTTGCAAAAATGTTGTTTCCATGTTGAATGAGTTCATTTTGCAAAAAAAATGTTGTTTTCCATGTTAGACTCGGGAGTTATTGATCGATGTGTTATTTACGTATCATTCTACCACTTTTTATAAGCAAAAGTTTAACATCTTATGCATTACATGAGAAGAGTGGACTTTAATAAATTGTTTTTCCTATTAAAATATTGTGTGTGATTTTGCGTAAATTTGCTGCAGAGTTTGTTACATAAAACCAATTTCAAAACATTTTACCCGCATTTACTTCAACCTATATAGTTATTTTGAATAAGTAAATATATTAATAATAATCAAATTGCGAAAGTACCTAATATACTGTATTTTTACTATACGCTGATAAAATTAGAATAATGTAAAAAAAAATCGTTATTAAATTTAGTATCAATTTAATACAAAACATGATTTTTTCCTTAAAATTCATCTATTTTAATTTTTCTTCAAATGCTTTAAGTAATTAAATAAGTTTAAATTCATTTGAATACCTTTTGATGTTTCGTTGAAGGAATCTAAAAAACAAATGAATCAAAGAACAGATAAAAATATTTCTTTGAAAAGGAATTAGATCAGGTAAGAACAATTCACAAGAACAAAAATTTTCATTTAAATTACTTAGATTAAAAGAAGAGGGTATTTTTATCTTCTAATTTAAAACAGCAAATGAATAGTAATATAAAATTTGCACTCGTTTTTCTTCATTATCGATGATTAAAAAGCAAATTTGTTAAATAAAAATTATTAAAATTTCGCATACTATTTAGAATGAAAAAGAATATTTACGATCTTCAATTGCATTAATATTGAAAACAGAGAGACAACGAAAAATGCATATATATTTACATCGATTAGAGAAAGATGCATGCTGTGCCTTATGATTTTATCCCATTAAATTATTTTTTCAGAAAATATTAGTTACCTTTGGTAATACAACTTTAATGACTTTTACTTCTGAAATCTACTTAAATGGCATAATAAAGGTAAAACTTTGAAGAGGAAAATAATTTTTAAATGAGAATTTCATGAGATGCTTAAATATAGAGTATTTTATACTCAAAGAAATTGATTCAGTATACAATGCTTTTTAGTTATTAGTATTAAGGTACTAGTATGGTATTAGTATTACTTCTAAGTTAGTTTATCATTTACACACATTTTTATAAAATGTTCAGTTAGGCAATATTTGATGATTTTCGTCATATTCTTATTAATATTTTATAATCATCAAACACATTTACTTAATCTGAAATATTTAGTAATTCACAGCAGGAAATTCAAATTGGTCACTTATTCTAAAATATTTGTCACAATTCATTTTCTTTTGTTTGAGTGAAATAAAATCCACATATTTGTAAGCAAAAAATTACATTTCATAACATATTCACCTTCAAATTATTGAAATAATTAAGTAAATTCGATCTTTATCATATCGAAATTCAATGACTTTTAATTTGAGATTAGCAATATATTGGTTCAAAATAATAGAAATAAAAATAAAGTTTTCCTCAATATAAATTAATTATAGTCTCATAAGTTTCTTTATTGCTAATGACTTCAAAAACCCTTCACATAAAACTGATAAGAAATTTAAAATCTAAAATAAAAACGATACGACATGCTTGGGTGTGTATCAAATAAAATGTGTGTGATAAATAAAAAA
>BMAW01053012.1:0-15629 GCA_019974015.1 Nephila pilipes
GCATGCATTCTGTTCTCAGCCGGAACTACTTTTTCAGAAATCTCGAATAGAACAATAAGAATTTGAAGAAAAACATCACTTTTGAAATTCAATTTGCTTTCGTTTTATTTCATCCATTTAGGAGATCGCTTTTAACTCATTCCATGCGAGGTTTCGAAAGTAAAAACGAATTCCTTTTATTCTCTTGGCTAAAGACCAACATTTTAGGGATTTTTGCTTTTAATTTGCATTCCATTTAATTGCAATTCCATTTTGTTTAATGACTTCAATTTGCACATTTTAACACCTCTGCTTAGTGTGAAAAGAAATTTTTATCTTTATTTTTCTGGAAATAAGTTTTTGCGTGTACTTACGTTTATTTCATTTTATTTTGTGTTATATCATGCACAAAGATGAGAGTATTTCTATTATAAATAACAATGTCTTGCTTGTTTGGGATTTCTGGAGGATTTTTGTGTTTTGTTAAATTATGAAACAAAATAATTTTTAAATAAATTAAACAAAATAAATTTTATAAACTAAAATATTAATTTACTTTGTTATTTTTTAGGGATGTAACCTGCAAACTCTTTTCTTTAAACCCAAATATTTTTGTGGTCACATATAATTAAAAAATTAATAATTTTGAACATCATGTTTCAAGTTTTCCAGCACTTTTAATACAGACATAGAACAACAAACATAGCGAATTGTATACTGATATGAAAAGTAAAAAAATGATAAACCTAGATGTTATCAATACATCAACACAGAAATCAAAATATTTTCACTTAATATAACTGTCTCGACATGATATCAAAATGGAATTTTATTCCAAACGCTTACGTAAAATCAAATGCCAATGAACGATAAATGTATGCGTTATACAGTATTATTGAATTTAGTAGAATCAGCTGAAAAAAAATTATTTTTCTCTGTAATTTAAAAGTTAAACGTACGTATGTCATTAAAATTAATGATAGGAAACAAGAATTATGCTCAAACGAAAAAGACCAATAAAATGAAAATTACATTAATGTATTAATTTGTGTATGATAGTAAATTTGTTATATATTATTAAAATTAAGCCCTTTACTTCTAAAAATATAATCTCATGGTTAAATTAAAATACATAACTTTAGATGACAATGTCTTAAATAATGTGTATAACATAAAATAACATTCATAATTATCGTGGTTAGGAGACGTTTGAGGTTTTCAATATTATGAGGCATCCTTATAATTTTGTATGATATTAATTATTTTAGAGATAGTAGAAAACATTAAATATAAATTATAATATTAAATTAATAAATTATTTCTTTCTACTGTTGCAATGTGTGTTTTCAAGGAAATTCTCAGAACGATGGATTTAATACCAAATAATTGAAACTTTTAGTTATTCCTGATTAAATAAATCACGAGGATATATATATATATATATATATATATATATATAAGGTTTTTGAAGGCATACATTGTATTAAATATTTTATCTCTTTAAATTAACACTCATATTTCTCTTTCGTAAAGGTAATTCTTTTGTTTCATAATTATAATTCATTAATAAATATTATTCAGCTATTTATAATCTGTATAGTCATTTCTAGTAAGTTAGCTATACTAAATATAAAATTGTTTCATTTGTTTCATTTATTTTTGCCATCTTAAAAGAATATGTGTTCCTGTTACGTTAAATAATTTTCGTATTTCACTTGTACTCGTATTAGAAATATTTAATATTATTTGGTAAAGGAATTAGACTCATTAAGTTTTATGCAAATTTTCCTCTTTATCAACTTGAAATTATAAATATTGTAGAAACCTTAATATTAGTATAAAATAAATTTTTAACCAGAACATAAATTCAGAGGATTCAATTTCTACATAAATAAATAAACAACTACCAGAGACAGTCTTAAAATATTATAGATAACTCTCCAATAGCAGTCATGTAATTTGAAATATTTGGTGATAATTCAAACAATCAAAATAAATAAAATTTCACTATGTTTCTAGAGTCCGAGTTTTGTTCGGGATTTCATTGAAGCGAAATATATTAGTTCTGGATCAATTTGTTTTGGAGAGCAAGTTTCTCAGTTTTAAATTGTTTGTATGAAAATTATTTTTATTTATTTAATAATACTCAGTGTGTCTACCAATGAGAAGTTTCGGGTCTTAACAAAACCCATTGTTTATCTCTACGAGTTAATTAAGCGTAGTCTAAGCAAATCCTTTTTTACATAAAGTGTTTTTCTTCGCTGAAAAGGTTTAAAAAGACGTTATCTTAGTAAAAGAATAAACTTACATGAATTCTTTCCTACGACACAACTGCCAGCTATACAAGATGTTTTTTATGAATAAAAGAAAACTTGATTATTTACCTGGTTTGTAGAAAGTAAAAGAAAACGAATTCAAAGCATGTTTTTGTGTTCGTTGAAAAGTCTTTTTATTTCAAAAACGAAGGAAAGAAGAGGTGAAAAAGTTTCTAGTGAAGGTAAAAATACTTCGTGAACATAGTTTATTCATTCTTTTAGGAATTTTATGAAGAAAATAGATATTGTAAATAGATATTGTATTTCAAGATTATCGCATGCGTTAAAATAACTGATAAATTAATTATATTTTTCAAATATCGTTTATATAAAATAGGATGATTGAAATAGATGATTAACTTTTTGAGTCGAATCAAAATTCTCTAAATCCTTTTTTCTCCCTGTACAAAAATTGGAAATGAAGAAAAAAAATTTATATAGAGGATAAAATAAAAGACAGTAATTCAATCATAAAAGCGATTCAATTAGAAAAGTGGAAATCATTTTGTTGGAATAAAAAAATATTTGTTTGTGTTATAATGATGGATATTCACGAAGTGTGAAGTATTTTAGGTATTAAAAGAACTGCATATTATCTAGAAAGACGTTTTTTTTTTTAAAAAAAAAGTTCGCTGAGTAAATATGTTCTTGAAAAACAGTTTGAATGTTCTTTCATTACATCATGAAATATTCCAGAGAGAATTTAGTAAAGTTTTGTGGATATTTAGATGGAAAGTTCATACATATATATCGTACTTTACAGAAGTTTTACAGTGATAATACTCATTTATTTATTCGCTTTGTTATTATTAACCCTCAAGCGTTATGCACAAGTTATCCCGTCCATTTCGAGTTATTCTAAAGCGTTTCAAACGTCTTATTCCTTGTGGATGTGAACATGCCGAAAGCAGTAAAGACGTGTTTCTTCGAAATACTTTTCCAACTTTTAAAGTTTTAACATGTTGATACATAATATGAGAGGGTTGCAGACATACACTGAACGTTGACAGGAAATTTTATTACTTATTAGGTAACCCCTCTCTTGCCCTTAAGTTTCAGACTTTTTCCATTGAGACATTATTCATGAGAGTAGGGGAAGATTTTCTTTAGTCCCCATATACAAGTGTGTATGTATGTCAGTTTGGTTTAAGATTTTATTGGATTTGAATTAAACACATTCTTTGACGTAGATTTCGCGTTATAACAATTTTATTTAATCAATTCAAAAGAAGCTTGGAAGTTACATCAAATAAATAAATTAGATTTTACTCATATTTTTTAAATAAAATAGATTCGAAGTCTTAACAAATTTGGGTGGAGAGGGAAACCTGTTGTCTTATCTGTTGCACAAATTACTTTTTATATGTTTTCATTCCTTGCTAAGAACTCACATTTCCCCCCACATGAAAATTATCAAATATAATTAAGTTTTATATTATATCTACAAATCTCTAAAATATCGCTAAATATACATGTATAAAATATCAATGTTTAAATTCAAAGAATGTATGAAAACAATGAAAATATTCTATTGTTTGATTTGTGTTACTTTAATCACTACTTTCAATTGTTAAAATAATAATTATTTCATTATAAGGTGTCAAAAATTATTAAAAACTATTTTAAAAAACCGAACTCTTCAAAATCAGAAATGCATTAAGCTTTTCAATTATTACAAAAGAATAATTTTTAAGATTTTGTATTATAGTACTTGGAAATATTTCTTATGCATTGACAAAAATAATATAAGAAAACCTTAATAAATCTATTAGTTTATTTCATAATTTCAAAGCCAAGTATTCGACAAATTATAGACGTTCCCCGGTTTTATAATGTTAAGTTTCCAAATTTATCCCAAATAGCTGAACTACAATTTCCTTCAAGGAGAAGATAAATGAGGACTTTCTCTCACATTTCATATTTTTAAAACTTGATTTTTCAAATAATTAGTAATTAAAAGCGTTTGCACACATTTATGTTTGTTTATATGTGTGAATATCAAATATACTTTGTACAGATACATTTGCGCACTAATTATTCGAAGATTAAAGTTTATAAAATATCTATTTCTTTAAATTCTCTCATTATTTATTTTCTGATGGAGGATAACTGAAGTACAGGTAATAGAAATCCGGACATTTTTCATATTATCAAACAAAAGTTGGAATTTTATATAAGCTGCCCTGGAGATCTTCATTTAAATTAACAAAAAATATCACTTATGTATCGCGCATACACAGTTAAAAAATATTTACCATAAATAATTACAATTCCATGGATATTTGAAATATTAAATTCAAATTTTAATATTGTGCATCGCTAGCAAATTTTCATATATTCCTTCAGTCTTGTACAATTCGGCTGAAAACTCTACATTATATTAACAAGACATGCTTAAAAATTAGATAAATATAAGAAAATTTTTACATGAAAGTAAAGCTGAGATGCGAAAACTTCGGTATTAAAGAAAATATGAACCTATTTGAAAAAGCTTTTGAAATATTTATTATAAAATTCATTTCAAATTTTGTTGGTTTTATTGTACATAATATTAAATAAAGTATTAACATTAAAAAGTAATAATTTCATGCATTTAGAAATTGTTAAAAATAAATGTAAATGACATTATAATTTTAAATTCCATATTCCTTATCAGCAATTGAGCTCATTTTACAATTAAATGATATGCATCAATCATTTTTATTTAAATTTAGAAAAATACCCTACATTAACGAAAACATTCTTTCAAAACAATGCATCAAAACTTATGATCTGTTTTCTCAACAACAATGCATCAATTTTCTATACAACTAACGGAATATTAAATATGATAAAATCTCAGATTTATTTATTTTTTTGCATTATAAAATGGTATATGATGATATGTTCACACTTTTAATACTTAAGAATAAACTTACCTTTTTAGGGTCCTCAATCTGGGATTAAGGATACACTTTTAAAAGATAAAACTGATTAAAAAATTCGTAATGAATACGTTGAACAACCGTCGGTCAACTTCACTGAACTAATATGTTTTATATGTACTGTTTTAAAAGACAAAGTTAAATAGGTTTAAGTTTCTCTCACAGTCGAATTTGTATTGACTGAATTGGAAGATATAGCTATCGAGAACAATTTTCCACTTAAAGATAAAGGCTAATTTAAAATACAAAACACTAAAGAAAAGGAAAGGTGAAAAATTAAACTTGGATAGAAAGTGGCTAGAAATATTGTAGTATTTTTTTTTTTTTGAGGAACGATAAATTCTACGTTGCCCTGGCACAAATTCATAATGTAAAGAGGAAATTTTTGTTTAAATTATGTTGCTCTAAAGTGAGTACAGTTAGCAAAGAAATTTTAGTCTTGCACCGAAAAAATCCATTCAACAGATAACTATAATTATAAGGATTAAAATTTATATTAATTAAAAATAAAAAATAATAATTATTCATGTTATTTTAAATTAAAAATGTAAATGATTAGAGAAAGCTCATTTTTTATTTCAGAAGTCTAATTATCATATAAAATGATACTCTATTCGTACTCTTTGTGTAAAAAAAAAAAATTGGTCATTTACAATATCACTAATCACATCTGTGAGTAAACGCTAAGCGTGACATGGATAAAATGTCTGTATGAGTCTAGAGAAGATGGAAATGTACTAAACTTTAATTTTTAAACCATGCAAATGTTCTTGTGTTTTCTTGCTCTTATATTCAACAACGAATATAGGGTATTATTTCTTGACTCAAATTGTGATACCAAAATCAAAATAGTTTTTTTTTTATGTTTATGAAAATGACTGAAAAATAAGAAATTTTCTTTTGTTTCAAGTAAACAATATTTTTTAACATTCAACATGCTAATTTTTTTCAGCGTTATTATTTTTTTTTTATCCTTTATCAGTTTGTAGCATTAATGCGATTCATTAGATCGGATGAAGAACACACAAACGGACGTACGAATCCCAAACGAACGAACGACTCTTCACACAAGTTTCGCCTAAGGCCACTCAACTGCTATGAATGGGTTATCACCAGTTTCCTCAAATAGAAAATGATACCACCCTCTGTAATAAAAATGACCCCTCTATGGGGATGTTACCGAACACCGCGTCTTAAAAAGGGGAAGGAGAACTGAAGTATCTTACTTTTTCAAAGACGTAATGAAAGAAAACTGAAATCTTTTTGCCACCGATAGCTGTGCTTAAGTAGACCACTTTAGGAATAGCTTTACACAAACAATAAAAACACTTGGAAGATAAATAAGTAACAAACGATTTTTATAATCCCTAGTTCCACTTTTAGAGTATATTTCCAGTCTGTTTGGTGCATCAAGAATTTAAAGCATAAATTAAAGTTATTTCTTGGATTTTGATTCTTTTAATAATTAGAACGACTTGTAATGACTATAAAAAAATTCGAAGTTTCTATTATTTTATGCATACTTTTTTTCCAGATCTCCTGTAACATTTTCAGAACAAAAGTATATAATAGTACTTTAATAGAATAGGAAATTTAATGTGCCTATTAATTTTACTCTTATTCAAAACTAAGAGCAGTATAAAGATTTTTTATTCTTGTAGATTCAGGAAACTTTGTTATTTTTTTTTATTTCTATGCTTTTCTGAAATGACATTGTTGAATAGGAGCATAATGATCTTACGTTTTTTTTTTTCAGTTTTCTCTAGAGTATGAGTTTTTCAAATAAGAATAATATAATAAAAAAACATGAAAAAAAAGGAAAAATGTGATAACAAAAAGAGCCGCAGCATCATTAATAGTAATAACACTCATGAAAAATTCTATAACAATTATTAAAATGAAAGCAACGTGTAAAAACAATAGAATAAGAGTTACAATGGTACTATTATAAAAAGTCACCAATTACCTAACATGACATATTTTCTAACCATTAACCAAATCAGAAATTCTTTCATTAGGCAAATTGCAGTAAATAAGGCATTCAGCTTTAGATTTTACATCCATTAGCATCTCACTAGAATTACATATTCAATTGTTTACATCAACTTCCACTTTTTGTATGTCAATCTGAAAACAGTTATTGCACCATTTGATGTAGGAAGGAGTTCCGATAATTACTAAAACGTCTAGTATTACTGATTCATCACAGCTACATAAATGGTTTGCAAAAAAAATGGTGATCAACTTCAAATTTGATACCTTTCTCTATTAAAATGTAACAATTAAAATAACTAAAAATTATTTTATAAAATAATTATGTTATTCTTTCAGAATGAAATATTTCATTGCAACAATTAGGAATGGAAAAGAAATTATTGCGAAACTGCACGAAAGGCAAAATTTTTCAAAATCTGTAGTTACAGATGTTTTCAAGTACTTCTCCAAAGTAAAGATGTATGATATTTGTAATTTATATACTACTACATTACAGTTTTAAACATTATAGAATTCAAAATTCTTAGAATAAAACTTTAATTTACAAAACACATTGGAATTTGCTAAAGAACAAAGCGAAAGTAAAAAATTAAAATTAAGTTACCTGTTATATATATATATATATATATATATATATATATATTGGAAAAGTGGTAAATAATAAGGAATTTTCTTTTCTTTTCTTTTGAATAACGAAACCAGATTGGAAGAAAAATCATTAAAAAGCATACACATACGCGTATATGTCTTATATGTATAATAAAATATTAAAGACATTATAAAAATGAAATAAGAGCATAATTTTTAATATGTTTCTAATACTGTCACCTTATTGCAATATTTTAATGGAACAACAAAATTAAGAGTATAATAATAGTTTTCAAAATAGACATATTTGATGAGTCAATAATTTAGAATATATTTAATTATGCAACGCAGCAAGTATTAACTTGAATTATGGGTTGGGACACAAATTGACATTTCGACTCAAATATGTGTGATAAATACACCTTGAATAAAATCATCTAAATTTTTTATTTCTATAAGTTTGGAATTTGTATGATTTTTTTTGTGATTAATCATAGGTTCTCAGAGAGGTTACCTGTTATATATAAGAAAACAACTATAAAATAAAGAAATGTGAGTATCTAATTTCTCTCATGCTTTTTGTTTCTTTTTTTCTGGTACAAAATAATAGAACTGAAAAATGAAGAAATAAATCCTTTGTTTTCTTAAATTAAAAGGAAACATAACTTCACTTTTTTACTTGAAGTTTTAGTAAAAAAGATCAAATGTTTTAATACATGTAAGCAAAATGGATTTATCTCAAATTTTAATGATATGTTTTAATTTTAATTGCATCCTCTCGAGTTTATAAAACTTTTTAAGACGAGAATTTACTCAATTATCCAATGAATGAAAAAAAATATGTATGCATTAATGACATAATAAGACTTTTACTTAAATTTCATATTTTAAAATATTCTAGATTGAGCTAGAATTCTAGCTAACTAAATTTAATGTCTCTCTTTAAATTACTTAATTATTGTTTAATTAGTCCATCTGATGTATTAACATTGCTGATTATACCAATTTTTATTTTCTTTAGCTTATTGGAACCGGGTATTTTCTGATTAATAGCCAAGTTTTCTTGTGATTATACAACAATTAAAATAATTTTTTTTTAAGTTTTCACTATACCATGTGTATTAAAATGTTCCTATGTTTATTGTTAAACATTGCTGGGGGAGTTCACTAGTTGCCTTTTCGCGATTTTTCTTCACCAGACAATGAGGAGATTTTTTGAGGAGATTTTGGAGAAATTTGAAAATTTTTACAACAATTTTAAAACAAGATATTGCAGATTCACCACTATTCTTCCATGTTTTAATATTTTTCTGGATTACTGTGAACCACATTCTAATAATTTCATTTATATCATTAATCGGTTTCTTTGGTCGATGCAGTGCAATAATTCGACGATCTTTTGAACATGAAAACATCTGTTTCGCAACGTCATGGAACAACCACACACATATTTGTTACTGAAAGATCATTTCTTCAGCACATCAGTACTATTTTAAGAATATACTAGCACAGTGGAAAGATATAAATCATTGCACTTCCATACCAATTAATTTTCTTACGTGCTTGCATATGCTTTTCACTCGGTTACATTTTTTGGCCAGGTCGTATATTTTCCACTGAGGCTCTTTTTATTTAATTTATGTCATATGCTCTTTAATGTTGGTAATTTACATAAAATACATTTTATACAGTCAGAAGAATAAGAAATAATATCAGCAAAGAAATATTTGTTGTATTTAAATATTAAACGCACTAATAATATGATAAAATACATTTTGGTTATAAATTTCGGATATTTGCAGTTTAAACCTGTATAGACTTGTATATGTGATGAAGATGCAGTTCATATAAATGATATTTTGGTAAAAAGATCATTTTCCTAAAAGTTTTCTATTATGTATACTTCATTAATTATAATTGTATTTTTGTATTAATTGTGAATTCATCTTCTTTAAACAGTTAAGAAAATTAGATTTGAATTATAGTGTACGTTTTTTTTTAATTTGAATGGTTTTTTTAGTTTTGGAAATATAGCATCAGTCAGTCATCTCTTTCGCACAAATTAATTGAAAAACAGTTTTATTTTACAAACATTTAATTGCTATTAAAACAAAATTAGGTTAGCTTCATAATTATTTTGATATTACTTCATCGCACATTGCACTTGTATCACTCACTTAAAATTGAGGTTTAGGATGTTGAATCAGCTAAATATAAAATTTTTCGAACATTTTCATATTTTAGATAGCATTAAAATTAATTTTAAACTCTAAATATAGATCTGGAGTAAACATTAAGGAATAACACTGTTTTTTATCCTAATTAGTTGCTTAGCAAATACAGATAGGATTTAAGTTTTGTTGTATGTAATTAAATTATTTTTAAAATAAAATTTTTTTTAAAAAAATTATGAACAATAAAATCATTAAATATGTTAACTCTCAAATGCAGATTTAATTCAGAAGCTTGTGAATTTTACTAAGCATGTATTTTATTTAATATATCACTACGAAATGTACATTTTATTATTCCCATACTTTTTGTCAAAGTGATTTTTCATGATACTCTAGAAAATTTAACTATAAGGAATTAATTGAAATTTTTTTAAGAAAAAAATAATGAAAGGATGTGGATTTTCTTTATTTTGATTTATTCATGTAAAATAGAGAATATTTAACTAATTAAGCTTTATATTTGTGGACATGCTGAAACTTAGATGTGATTACATATAATAGTATAGAAATTTCTAGAGTTCAAAAAACATTTTCTAAATTTGATTCGTATATATTGTTAAATAAAAGAAGAAAAAAAACCAGAGTTCAATAAATATAAAAAAAATTATAAGCAGAAGAATTCATTTTGTACATTTTTGAACACTTTGTACATTTCCACAGATTTTATTCTTATGGTGATGTGTTCCGCTAGCAATCTAGCACCATTTGGAGCATTGTTGAGGAGGAATTACATCTTATACAAAAATTGGAAATGGAGGGGAATTTTAGAAAGAAGAAATGTCAGGGTGTAAGGAATTTTTTGGTCGTTCACGTAGTAACACTTTCGAATATTGAGTTTTGTAACTGTCTCTTATACGATATATATTGTACTGCATGCTAGTTAAACAAGTGATGCCAACAAATAAGCTATTCAGATGATTTAGGAAAGTAATTTAATTAGGTACTAAAGTTAAGTATTTTTAGGTACCAATTTCTTAATCAAGACCCCCCCCCGGCAAGGGGGGCCCACTTTTCGAATGTTAAAATATGGTCTCCTTAACGTATAGCATCCAAGTTTCTATTTAATAAGGAATTAAATTTGAAAGAATAATCCCTATTCTAATGTATTTTAAGACTACATCTTAACTGCACTCAAGAAAATGCAACCAATAAATAATTCAATGAACCAAACTAGTGTAATATCTGTTTTCATTTAAATATACAAAACAATATGAAAATAGTCTCTTTTCTAAAAGAAATTTAAATATTGTACTAGGTATTCAATTCTTTGAGTAAATATATTCATTCCAATTTTTATTTCGTAGATTTATACTCCAAAGTTCTTTCAGTGAAAATATTTTAGAAAAGCCAGTAAGCATACTCCAACATTCATGAAACAAATAATTTTAAAATGCTGCTAAAAATACACGAATATAATAATATTCTGAATTGATAAATAAAAAAAAGTTGATTCATAAGTCTTAAAATCTTGATTTTTGATCAAATTCTTGATATATTTTATTCCAATTAATACTTAAATAAGAAAACTAAGATTATTTTAGAAAACATGGGAAAACTAATTAATATTCTATCTAGGTGAATAACATCTGCAAACAATAAGTGTTCTTTCATTATCATGAGAAAACCTTCATAATAAGCCCAAAATCTCAAATTTCCTTGTCCGAAAACTTTAAGGACTGTCATAAACAGAAAAATAGTGACAGAAATCTGTTTCTGAAATGTATTCTTCGTTCCAAAGTTGTATTTCATATCAGACATAAACATTATTTCTTAAATAAAACTAGGTTTTGAAGTTTAGTTACGTGAGGGAAAATTATTATTATTTCTTTTTGAATATGGAGGAATATATTATTTGATTTCACCGAAAGAGATTTTGAAAATCGAATTTTTGATATTGATA
Source organism: Nephila pilipes (assembly GCA_019974015.1). NCBI lineage: Eukaryota > Metazoa > Arthropoda > Arachnida > Araneae > Nephilidae > Nephila > Nephila pilipes. The sequence goes on from BMAW01053012.1 coordinate 11,936, forward strand.
TTTTCAAGATTTAATCAAGTTTTGAAGTAAAGGTTTCAAAAATTATTTTCTGTATTTCCATTGCATATCACAAAGTCAATATATGTCAATTTTTTCAATATATGTAGGCTTTTCAATGAAACTGGATTTGAATATATTACTTAAAAATGTGTATACATTTGAATTTTTCGAACTGAAAAGGCTTAAGAAATTTTAAAAGAATGGAGGAACTAAATATCTTTAAATACGAGAAATTGAGCTATTTGGATAAGAACGACAGATGCTTTGTGATATGCACTACATTTTTGTAATACGTTCCAGTTCCTTGGTAGACAATGGTCCAGTTTGTTTTTCAAAATTTTCAAAATTTTACCAAATAAGGAAAGCCAAAAACAACCACAACAATAAAGAAAATGAAAAACGCTTTCCAACTTTAATTTTAACATAATGTTAAGATCATATTTACTAGGTCTTGAAAAAAATATAATTATGGAAAATGAATATTTATTAGCTTAAAGTAAACTTATTTCCGAGTCCCAGGATCCACAGAAGTAATTTCAACAAGAAAAGAAAAAAGAAATCTACAAATTCCTAATTTATTTTCTATTTTCAGAAGCAAAACAATCTCAAGTACAAAACAGTTATCAATGTTAACTACAAAATGAATAAAAGAAAATTCTGCCATAACAATAAATTATTAAAATAAAAATAAGTGCTAACGATATATTATAGAGTAGACAATAATATTCTTTTCATGTATTAAAAAGAAAGCAGATGATTCCTATTAAATTAAATTAATGTTCATGTATTAAAAAGAAAGCAGATGATTCCTATTAAATTAAATTAATCTTATTAATGTAAATATCATTCTAGCAAACTAAATGTAAGTGTTATAATCTTATTATATCATAAAGTTAATCTTTTGAATCTAACGTTATGTATATTTTATTTTATGCCCATGTATTTCAGTTGACGCCATTTTCTCAAAACATCAACATGTCGTCACATTTTCCAAAGAAATAGTTGCTATTTTTACCTTCAATTTTTCTTTCTGAATATGTGGACCTAATTTATACATAATTAGTCCTAAATTTTAATTTCATTGCATTAATAAAAAACAAGGTAAATCAGTTTTATTTATGAAGACTATTACTGCCTAAACAAGGAATTTATAATGTACTTCAATCTTTTTATGTACCTTGTATTTTCATGAATTTTGTAACATTTAACGTGTACCAATTTTCAAAATATTTGGAAAGTTCTACATGTGTCCTTTAAAAACTCCTTCTTTACCTTTAGCATAAAATGAGTCTTTTACACATTTAATTTTTAAAACCTTTTCAAATTGATGATATTCATTCTTGAAAATGAATTAAAATTTATAATAATTAATACAAGCTTGATTACTGAATTATTTACGTTTTTATTAAAAAGTATTACTGTTTATTAAGAAAAATCTGTAAAATTATAAGACGGATTTATAAATAATGATATGATGATTTTTGTTGATTGTTATTTTTTTAAAATGTACCAACCCAAATTAAAAATTTTTCGATAAAGTGAAAGGGTATACGTACTTTTTCCATGTTGCATTCATTTCAATTGCTCATTTGAAATAAAAATATTTTGAAAAACCACGAACATAATTTTCATATAAACTTTTAAAATCTTTCTTGTATTTTTAAAAAAACAACCGAATGAAATCATAAGAATTTCTTTCACGCAATTGAAATAATTTATTAGAAATATATCACATTTGTGTTTTGTATTTACTCGTACTATAAAATAAATGTCTCTTTTTTGTACAAAAAAAAGCAGCAAGTTTTGCATCGTGATTTGTACCAAATATAAGTTGATTCTGAAGTAATAGTAGTTTATTTCTATTTTACATGAGAAAAAAGTTAATTTTTTTTTAAACATAGAAGGCAATATTGTATTGACTAACTGTGAAATATTTTTAATGATAGTATTTTTCAGTATTGGAGTGTTTCGAGGTACGCCACGATTCATGAAGCAACTGTTTTAAATTCATTAGTTCCCAGCATTCGACCAAGAATTACCTTATGAAAGATGCAATCAGGGTCATTGTATAGTTAACTTTCAAAAAAGTCCTCAGGTCACTAGTGAAAACTTTTTCTGGAGATCTATCACCTTTCCTAGTTACTTATATAAGATGAGATTTTCTCCAAGTAGAACACACATGTACAAAAATATAGACACAAGCACACAAAAAATACTCACAAGCATTGCATCACTTACATAAGCGTGACACAAACAATCTAACTCAAATGATTAATCGAACATCCACAGCTGCAAGAAAAAGGAGGACTACGGAGATAATCGACACTGATGTATCACTCTTTAATTATAATTTTCTTTAAAAACTCGAGGAAAGACAATGATTCTTGGCTTTTCCGTCAAACTTTTCTGAGTTTGTCGAAAGCGCTAGCTTCTCTTTATAAATTATAGTGTTCCCAAATTGAAGAATTTCATATTTCACATTTAAAACCTGCGAGTTTCATTCTTTTGATACTGACTTCGCCAGTATAGCAATTTATTTGTGTCGTATCATCCCAAAGGGAAAATCCAGTATAACGTTTTAGAGCTCATGCTTTCATCTAGAAAATGATGAAGGAATCTGAAACTCTTTCCTCCTTATAAGAGGTACGTGAGTTTTAATCATATTCAGTTATATCAGGATATTAAAATCAACAAGGATTCTAAATTTAATAAATTATTATTTGATCATGCATAATACATTTTTTTATTTTTGGAAGACTTTAGTCTTAAATCTTGATTGTTATCTCATTCTAATATGTTTAACTGTTCCATGAAGGATATTAAATAACTGGGGACCTAGAAAGGTTAATTAATTTTTATCCAGTAATCCGAGAATGAGTTAGTGTTTCAAGAAAAAAATGAAATTGAAAAATAAAGTTTAAAAAATCAATTTTATAGAGTAAAGCATTTGAAATATATAAAAATTACCATTTTTACATTGAAAATAAATATCCTTACTGGAATCTTATGTTCAATCTAAATGTACATAATTTTAAAAAATCGAATGCGAATTCAAATATTTATATCATTCTCAGATACATTTATAAATTTTATAGGCTGTATAGAAAATATCATTTAAACAAATACAAATTTTAAATCCTAAATTTAAAATAGGTTTAATTGACTGCCTGAGGTTATGTTTTTAAAGCAAATTAGGATTTAAAATTTCCTGTTTAAAGAATAATTTAAATTACAATTAAGTTATTGATATGTCTCTTATTTTAAAAGCCAAAAAACAAACAGGTCCTGTATTTTAATTGCTTTGTAAATGCAAAAACTGTATCAATTTTATTTTTTTTTATTTCAATAGCCTTAGTAATTTTTCAAAATGTTCCACTCTGGAACGTAGCATATATATTTTATTATTAAAGACCAATTTACACTTTTATGATACACGTTTCTTAAACTATGTCATTGGTATGTATTTGCTCTGAAATTATTTTTTGTTTTACATTGAAACATACGAACAAAAATAGTAATTGTTTTAAAATTTCATTTTAAATCTTGTGTTGTCGTATGAAATGTTAAAAATTGTTCGATTGTTCAGGTTAAAAATATAAACAATACACTCCCTCTTAATCAGCTTTGGTTCTTCGGCCTTTGATTTATTGATCGCCCTCCATAGTAAGTGGCTTATACAGTCTCTTCAAGTTAT
>BMAW01053013.1:0-14534 GCA_019974015.1 Nephila pilipes
CTTTGAAAGAACAAAAGCTTCATTATTTTGAAAATATTCATCCATCTTTTTGAAGTAAAATTGCCTACAAATAAATGAAAAATTTCCGGGAACTTTGTCTACATATACAATCATAAACTTTTTTTGTATATTTTCTATAGAAGATCTAATATCTTGTAATTTTGTTCCATTTTTAAATCTATAATTAACATTTTTAGATCATTGCAGACTCTATCTTTAAATTCTTTAAAGGCCTCATAGGGCATATAATATTTGATAGCTATTTTGATAATAAAGTCATCTAGATCATTAAATATTTCGTTCTTAGCTATATAATTACTTCCTGTTGGTGATAATCTGTAGTCTGTTCCTCTCTTCATTATATTTCTTAATTTTTCATCATTAACTAAATTCAAATCTCCAGTGACCACGTGGCCATGATATTCATCCACATAGTCACCATACCGATCACACACACACGCACATTGACCCAACATTTCCGAATCCATGCCCAATTGCAATTAAATATTAATCTTCCTAAAATATGCAATATTCCGTTACATTTTCATCATCAATATGCATCTTGTTTTTAGTTTTTTAATTATGTAATTACTTAGATCTTTCATAATATGATAACCTTGTTCATTCGATAGTTTTCCAAATATCTCCCTAGCAACTCTAATTTCGGCCTTCTTCAATCCGAATATGAAAAATTAAATTTTTTTAATGTTGGAATTCTTTTTAAGTTCCTTTTCTAATTCTATAATGTTATTACTGATAATAATTGTGTCCATATGTTTCCTCTCCTGTTATATATATATATATATATATATATATATATATATAAGCACTTAAGTTTAAATATTTCCGTAACTTTTGATGCACGCACTTGTACTATTTTATTTGAAATAAAAATCACATTTGTCGTATAAAAATTAGGAAATTATATTTTTCTTCACTTATTAATAAATTTCCCTTATTTTCATTTGTTTCTACTTCTTGATGAATTCTTAATGAGAAGTTATTCAACTCAGAGACAAACTAAAGAATCTCAACCCATTAATATTAAGGTATATATAAATAAAAGTCATATATAACAGACATAGTTATCAAGTCACATATAAATATCAAGAGGAAAAATAAGGAAATATACAAAGCAAATAGCAGAAAATAATGTACATAATTATTAGTATGTGCTAAAAAATAAACATCGTTATATTTGTTTATAACTTATTTCATCATTAGCGTTAAAGTTGAAAATTGGAGTAGATCATATTTGTTATGATCGATGATAGTTTCTTTATTTAAATTCAATTCGAAATTTCCGTTATGTATTAAATATTTCGATTTTTAACTCTTTTTTTTAAACCACATTTTAGTTTTCTATTTTTTGTAAGATTTTTATTAAAATTATTAATGTTTATTTTTACAATCCTAAAACCCTATGCGAGAGGACCTATTAAAAGTCTGTTTTAAGAATGCTGTATTCTCTTCTTTTAAAATAAGCATCTTTCCAATTCTGATCATTTTAAGCTTAATTTGAATTTTACCTCGGCAGCAATTGAATTGCGAAATATTGTCATGGTATTTTATTTTTTCAGAAATCCTTCCCGTTAATCTTTAACAACTAAGTCAAAAGAAAAAAAAAATCTCTTAATTATAAAAAAAAACCTTTTTTTCCCTTCAAAATACAAAATATTGGAACATTTTGGAAATAAATGAAGCTTAAAATAAAAATTAGAGTGGTTTTTGTTTTTAAAAAAATGTATGATGATGCAAAAAATTAGAATCTTAGAAGCACAAAAAACAAAGATTTCGATAATAATTGGGAAAAAAGATCCGTACATACAAATATTTGAACTAACATTACTTAGAGTTACACGAGAAGTATTGGTGACTACCTCTTTTTTTAAAATTGAGGTCATATAAGTTGGGGTACCTCAATTTCCGATCATCCACTTCACATCGAACTGAATTTCATAAGCGTGGCCCTTTTATTTTTAACAATGGTTGCTTAAGGAATCCAAATCACAATTCGACTTAAATATTGTCCATGAAGTTCGTGACCACTGATTCTTTGCTATCACAATTTACATGGCGTAATCATATATCAGAAAAAGAAAAAGAGACAATAACTCTCATTATGCTTACATTTCAATATGTAGAATTCGATTGAAGCCAGTCAGAAAATTCTTCCGAACGTATGGAGTTAAGTTCTAAGAATAATCAGTTATGCTGTGAATCGTGAAAGGTGAGAATATTAACATAATTATACTTGATAGAATAGAATAAAATCAAAAAAGCCCATGACCTTAAAATTTTTTTAAACTCTTATAAACCAAACCTTTTAAGATAAAAGAAGTTGGAAATAGACTAGTCTGCTGCTGAGACTCCTCTGCTTACCTAGAAAAGTGTTTCTAAGAGGAGATGAAGAAAGCAGAAGCGTAGCAAAGAAGCAAAAGGGAGAATACTAACAAGTTTGTGACGTTGGGCTATTCGCGATTTTCTCTTCATTAACCTTGGGGACTTAAATTGAAATTAATTGTATAAAATAACAATTTCTTCCCAATCAAATGAAACGTGATTATGTTAATTAGATGCAGGTGGAAATAAAGTGAAGTGGGTCAGATATAGTGATATATAAGTAAAGCGAAATTTAAAGGATAGAGGAAGAGTATGGTTAACTCTGAAGATATTTCTAACAAGAGGTCGTTAATAACAAGAGTAGTTACTGGCTATAACTGTCTCAGAGGATTCGATGGATAAAAGCAACCCCAACTGGAAGGTTTTGGTAAGAGCGTATTATTTCAATAATATTTAAATTGGTGGGCTAATCTTAGAGTCCCAAAGAGAGTTATAACCCATTAAATATTAAATTATAGTAATTCATAAATAAATAGTTGGGTTGGAAACGACTTACGTGTCTTTGAATCAGTTATTGTCTCTTTTAGAGTTAGTTATATTTAATTATACTAAGGCACAAGAGTAGGATAGAAGTAATAGGTAGTGACAAGTTTAATTGCTCTTTTTCTTAGAAAAAGAAGCTGTTGTCCCATTCTGACCGAAGTCGGAAATGAAGAATTAAAACAGGATTCTTGGAGAAGTATTTGTGACTCCCGGGGGTTGAAATCTCTCTCTCCACCTCTCTCTCCTCTCTCTCTCTCTCTCTCTCACACACACACACACACACGCACACACACACACACACACACGCACACGCACACACACACGCACACACACACACACATCATGACGCAAAGTTATTTCTCGATGATTTTAATATTATATGGCATTATAGGGCTGAAACTAATACTTCTTTAATTTTCGTCGGGTTAAAGTACAACTCAAGATCTCGTTAATATGTAACAACGTGCCAAAAATATTAGCTGTTTTTTGAAAATCATTGTTCTGTAACCGCAACACAGGGAACTTACCGGAGAATCAGTGATGTCGGAGTGGCATCTAAGAAATCTTGCTACTATCTTAAAGAAAAAGTTTATCACTGTATAAACCAGTAGCTTTGGAAAAAAATTTGAAGAATAACATAAGAGAAGAGTTCAGGTGTCCATTATACAGTAACGACTAACACTATACGCCACTAGAGGTTAAGCAAAATCAGTTAGGAAGAGTTCGACTATGGAGGATATCCACAGGAACCATTTATCAGATATTATTTTTAAATGCTAATCAAAAATTGCAAGACAGATACTCTTTTTATTCCAAGCAAAACGGTTTTTATCTTCCCTTATTTAAGTTATGCGGAAAATGAATTGGAAAGTAACTTTTGCACAATCTAATATGCATAATTATTATTAAAGTACGACCACTATTAGTGAGTGCAACTCTATAAAATGATTTAAACGCAATCATAATTGAAATTCATTTAATATGATGAGATTTAAAAATTGCATTTCAAATATTGTGCAAGGACTTTATGCAAATATCTCTATTATTTAAACTATGCTAAGATGACTAAGTACGTATTTTGCTCATTAGCTTTTTTTTTTAGAATTGCTGTTTTTAAAATCTAATTAAATTCAATTGTATAACTCCAAAATTCATTCCTGCGGTGGTGCCGAAAGGTCATGGTCGTGAGCTCAGTATCGTTTCAGTTGAGTCACGGGTTGGAGTCCTGATGCCACAAAAGACTTATCAAGTAAAAGAGCTGATGCCACGAAAGACAGTAATGAATAGGGGCTGATGTCATCAATTCATCGAGATTCAAAGTCCTCCTGTTGGGATTGTATAGAAGTTCAAAGAATGGGTTGCTAGTTCAGGTGTCGTGTTCGTTACTTGACCATAATTCAAATTTACTAAGTCAGTTGGCAATAGCCTTCATAGCCTTCATGTTACTTCTACTAAGAGGAGATGATTATTAAAATATCTCGGTTACTAAGAAGTTACCGAGATATCTGAATAAAATTTGCTCTGTATCTTAACTGGTCCTTTCATACGAAATGTTACAAATTACAGTTATTAATGTTTATTTGTTTGATTTGAAGTAATATGTAGAGGTTCTCAATGTAAGTTACTTCGCTTAACAATTTATAAAGCCTGACAAATTCACTATGAGAGGATGAATATTTATGAAAGGATTGCTCATCATAAGACACTGTTGCGAGGAGGAAAAGGAATTTTTCATACTGACCACATGTCCCTCACAGATCAACAAAGAAGTGTAAGACAATCACTTTCTAACGATGTTGCAGCAGTGAAAAAAGCGCAGGACTTTAATCAATTAGACCGAAGAGAAACCATACAAATGATCACGAATGAGACTGTTTTAGTTACGATATAGTATGGAAACTTATTCACGAAGAACTGTACATGCAAGCTGGGTTTCACAACTACTGATTCCTTTTCAGAAGCAAACAAGGCACAACCTGCAAAGAGAGGTATTGAATTTTTTGGAGCAAGATGATTTTGTTTGGCTCTCTGGCAATTATGGTTGAATCTGGAATCTCTATCAAAGAGATCAGAAAGGAGTAGAATCATAGTGATTCACCACCGCATAAGTAGATGAAAGTGCAGAAATCCGCAGAGAAGGTTATGCTGTCTATTTTTTTGGAATTTGTATGTATTATAATTTGAAAGTTATAGCTCCTGAAAATGTCATGAAATTAGGTTTTAACTCGAGAAAATTTGAAACGAATTCCCTCGAATTGATGCGAAAATGGGAAAATAATGTTAGATGAAAAAAATTAAACCTACTTTCATTTAAAAAAATCCTTGTTTACTATTTATTTTAAGTATTATTCTTCATCAAAAGGATTGTCGTGAGATCATTGTAACAGATTACCTGGAGAAGGGTTAGATCATCACTGGGGCCTATTACTGTAAACTGCCGAATAAAATGCATGATGCTCTGATCTAGAAACGTTGGGGAATGATCACCAAAAACCTTCGTCTTGTTGACAAGGCACCTGTTTAATTGTCTCGAGGAGCGATTGAGTATAAAAAAATTTTAAAATCAATTCCTACTAAGGTCAACAAAGAAATTTTTTATTTTTGTTACTTTTTATTAAATAATTACAATTAATATAAATATGTATATACATATGACAGAATCAATTAAGTGGGAAAAGAAATTTTTTTCCAGCGTTCTACACGCTTCGTCACGACGGTATTTATTCCTAAATTTATATCCTGCTAAATATCTTATTTAAGAGAAATTTTTCTCTCTCTCATATAAAACTGAAATTAATTATTTGAAAATCAAATTAAAAAAATTTAGGCTTCGACGAGATTCGATCCGAAGGCATGAAGATTCTACGCCGACGCTCTACCAAATTTGCCATTGCAAGGCAAATGACATAGTAGAAGCATTGGCTTATTTCTTAATTCATCTGGTAAATTAAATGGTTGGAATGCAGTTTAGCCCAACCACCTTTGGTAATAAGAATTATTTGGCGGTATATTGCCAAATGGGGCTATCCTGGTTCGCTTCGCGGACTTAACATTCAGCAAAAAAAAAATCGCCAAGTTTGGCAATTCTTAAAATCTCGCCCAGTAGATGCGCTAAACTACATTTTCATCAATTAAATTTAATTAAATGAATTAATATTTTATAAAACTGTATTAACATCAAGTGTCATCCAATACACGTATAAAAATGTATTTGAACTTGAGTGGATGAATGAGAAGTATTTTATTAATGATTGAAAATTTGAACAAGATATATATTTAGAGACTGTGAACTATTAGTAGGAATTTAAAAAGGATGTGGCTTTGAAATTTTGAAACATTCGCCTTTTGCTCTTGATCTCGTTCCAAGTGACACATTTTTAGAAATCAAAAAATCATTGTAGGATCTGACATTATAAATGATGAAATTAAAGATAAGAACAATGTTTTTCCGCCTGAGCTCTACAATGACGGCCCTCAAAATGTCAAGATAAGTTGGATAAATGTATAACTGCGGATAAAGGCTTTGTCGAGAAGTCTTAAGAATAATAAATAAAAATTAAATTGCTATTTCGATTATTTTAAGCTCTAATTGGAACTTAACGATACCTTCCCTCCGTCCTCCCATAAATGTTCGAACGTTATAAAACACTCAATTTCTCAGTCCCGATTGGTATGATCACGAGCTTTTTGTGACCGGCAATATTCAACAAGTCCCTGTTCTTCCATCAGAGATGCTTTACGTTGGATAAGAGAGCTGTTGTAGAATAAACAGAACCGAGTCTTACAATTTTCGACAAGTATGATACGGAATTTAGGAGAGCGAGCTATCGTCACTTGACCTCTGGTCAAAATTACGAATCCCATTGCAAATTGCTCGGATTAGCTTACAATGTCAATTTAATCATAAATGAAACCCAAATTTATGAAGACAAATTTTGAGGATTTTATATTTTTCTACTTTTTCAATGCATAAGGAGTTTCTGCTCATTGTTGAATGAAAGACTCTCTCTGTGTGTGAATAGAATGTTTAATTCGCACGATTGATAGCATAAAAAAATTAAAATTTATGATACAATGAAGGATGTAATGCTTGAAGTACTAACTAAATGACGGCCTTTGTTAAAAAGATAGTCTTTTCCTCATTTCAAATTGAGAAACGATGATATACGGAAGTTAATCATACGAAGAGTGTTCCCACCCTGAAGGAAACTGCTACATGACTTAAAATTGGTTCGCATGGATTAATTTATGCATTATTATAAGAATCAAACAACAAATTAATCGTAATTATCATTTCGATTGTTCGAATTTCGAATCTTCCTATAATTTGGCGATTAACAGACCGTACCGTATTAGAAAGATTTAAATTCTGGAATTATAGGTTAGGTCTTAATTTTAGAAAACTATACCTAATTTGTAACTGTTTCTACATGTAACCAACAACATGAGTGAATTGGTTAAATAAATTTAAAAAATAAAAAGAAATTAATTAAAATATCTAATATTCAAAATCTCTGTGTCTTTAAATTTCTTAGCAATAATTTCAAAAACTTATATTTTATAGAAATATACTATAATTATTCCTTGTCTTGATTTCAGAAATGACGTTTCCTGAATCTGTAAAAGTTTTTTTTAACGTAAAAAGTATTTGAGAGAAGAAAAAAAATTAACACTCTCTCACTCAATCAAGTAGAATCGAAGAAAAGTTTGTACAAAGTTCTTACAGAATCATAATGAAATCTTATAATAAAAGCATTAGCAAAATTGAATGTGTGTCGATTTTGTTCTTGCATTTTAACATTTTCTATGTCTTATATAAAGTTCATTATTTCTTCTTTCACTTACTGTTATCTTCTGAGTTTTGAAGATAAGTTAATTATTTCCATTGTCATTTTGCTTAATTTTCTACGTCTTGTAAGAAAAACAAAATACTAAAATTCTCTACATTTTATCTAAATGTCTGTCCAAATATCTAAGGGTTGAGATTTTTCTATTGTATTAATCTGATTACTTTTATATGCAAAGTATTAGATTATCTTTTAAAGGTACACAAGTACCTTAAAAAGGGGACACAAATTCCAAAATATTGATAAGAGTTTTATCTACATATTTGAATTTTTTTCTTCCTAAATATATTGTGACGACATCTTATTTTATCCAACTCTTATCTATCATCTTAATTATTACTCTAATCACAAGATCTAAAATTCAGCTTAAGTTCAAGCACAGAGAAAGTAATGAAAATAGTCAATTATATCCAAAATATAGTTTTTGGTGACTCTATAACAGAAGAGGGATGCTCTCAGTTATTATCTTTATCCGAGAGTACTAACAACTTCTATAATCCATAAAAGAATACGCTTACCGAAAAACGATGCGAGTACTTCCTTCAAGTATTCAGTTGCTCCTATAGCATTGAATCCTAATCTCCTCAAATCAACTCTTTCTGCCAGAAGACTACTACGCACATCATAATAATATCTTTCCTAATACCGTAACCTTATTATTATTCTCTTTAATTCAATTCGCTGTTGCTTTTATACGATTTGATTATATCTATTCACTCCACTTCTAAAATTTAATTAATTTATATCACGTTTCATTTAATTGGGATGAAGCTGAAAACTTAAATAGATAATCTAAAAAATTAAAAAAAAAATTTATTCTGAGGAAAGTATCGCAAATAGCCGTGTTACAATATGTGCACATTTTCATCGTTGCAACCCTATTATAAAGATACGTAGTTACTCAATTTTTCTTTCATGGAGGCCCAAATCATTTCATTGACGTTAAAAATTTAAAACTGATTATTCTCAGCTTTCATTTTTTATGGTAATCATATATTTAAAATGCTAAAGTTTCTTTTTGTAATTAATATAAAGTTTTGAAAAATTTTTTCTGCAGTTTTATATAATATGTCTGTTAATTCTTCATATTAGATTAGCATTTAGATTAATGGTTAGTTCTAGAAAAGTCACAAAATTAAATATAGTTGCTTCTTACTGCTTTTCGTAATGTTTGACAGAAAAAGAAATTTTTAAATGTTTTAATAACACTTCTAAGTAAGGTAGGAAAAAAAAAAAAGGTTTGTACAAAAGTATGAAAATATGTGCTAGAAGAAATTTTAAGATAATGACATATTTCGAAAGGATTATAATTCTTTTTGAAGTAAATGTTTGCTTAAAAATGAAGTCCCACTTTAAATGTTTATTTCATGTGTGCTAAAATATAGTAAAAAATTTGCTCACAGGGTACTGTGTCGCTTAAGTGTTGGTAAGTAATTTTTAGGAGCAGGCGCGGATTCCTGTTACATTCACAATTAGGTTCTAAATCTACAATAAAAAAGATAGGAAAGTAAAGTATAAATTCATACATCTTCCCCGTTTATCAAAATTCATAATCTGCAATATTTGAACTGAATCATAGGTTCCAGTCCCGATTATATTAAAGAACGTAGTGTGGAATGGAGGACATAATGGCCCGTTAATTTTAAATGGGCAATAAAGTCACCTATGGAGGCTAGGAGAAGGAACTATCAGATCAGGTTCCCTCCACATCACTTGCTCGTATTTCAATCTTTCTCGAATAAAAATTTTCTTTCTTTCATTTTTTTTTTTTTTTTTTTTTTTTCTCTTGGAAAATATGTTGCCCTGGACTTCTCCTTTCCGTTTCTGATATTCTCCTTTGCATGCAATTAATTATAAATAACCTCTCTTTATTTCGGCATTCGATTGCTTAGCACGTTCTTTAATCCGGCACCGATCGAGTAATTCATTTTCGTTTTTTTTCGTATATGAACTCTCGTTTCTTGACCTTGACTGCCAGTTCAAGACCCAGCGCTGCTCGCATTTTTGGGCAGCGTTTACCATAACTATCAGTTTTTATTTTAGTGCAGTATTTTTGTTTTCCAGTGGGTAACATATCTCGTTTGCACAATATTACAACTGTGTATATACAGTGTACCTTAGAGCAGAATGGTCTCAAATCCAGCTGGTGTTCTTCAAATGCTAATAAAACTATTAAGCGTACGCATGTGATAAGAATAGTTTGTTACAGCTTATTTAACTATCATATTCACTGTTTTAATTTCCTTTTGTTGCTGTGTTTTTATAAGTACAATTAATTTAATTTTCGATGTTTCCATTTAATTTTGTAACTTCTGTAAGGATGAAATACTTTTGTAGGATATCTGAGTATATACAAACTCAGCATATGCTTAAAACTTTAAATGCGGGTTACAATCATTTAACTATTTATCTTAAGTGATACATTTTGATAACCCCATTAAAACTGTATTCGCATTTGATAATCTGAAAAAATTGGATTAAAAATAGCTTATTTTATAAAACTGTTTTTGACACTTAGTCCAGTGTTCTTGAGCTTTGAGACTAAAATGTTGCGGCCAGACACGAGTTTAATATCTGTTAATCAAATATTCTTCGTGAGGAATATTAGGAACTTCTGCACAGTAAACGAAACTCAACCTTAAGATCCTCACTTTGTATCGCATCAGCTTAGGTGTCATCCTCGTCTATTGATCGTGATTGAAAATAATGAAGTCCGTTGCCAGTAGACTTTGCGCAAATAAAGTATGGCGTTAATGTAAACAACACAAAAATATGTAACACTTTCATAAAGAAATACAGTTTATTGTTTGGTGCTTAAATTCAATAATATAGTATAGATAATATCTGTCATAATGATTACTTCAATAATATTTACTATTCTTTCTGTGATTTTTTTTTGTAATTTTGAAAATTCTTTTTTTTTTTTTTTTTTGGAATTTTCATTTAAAAACACTCTCCTACGCAAAATAAAATATAAATAAACTTTTAATCGTTGAACAAATTGATAGAATTTCATTAAATACAAAAAAATAGGATAATAAAAGAGTAGTCAAAATTTGTTTTGATTTTACATGTCGCTATTTAATACTTTATTTAAGGTTAAATGATAATTAAACTTTCCCATTTAAAAAAACTAAACTAAATAAAGGATTATATTGGAGATAGATTTGTAAAATCTTTGTGTGACAGATTTTTTTTACGCTCAGAAAACCTGATTTAATGAATATTGCTAATGGCTATCCACTCTTGTTAGATTGTTTGCTTATGATGATAAATTTGGCCATTTAAATAAATTGCACAATAATAATAAACCAGTATGAGATTGAATGGTCTCAAAAAGTGCCTCTTTTTGATGCTATATAGCAGTGATGAAGCAAATTAGTGTTACCATTGTGCTCTGATACGTGTTAAATGGTTTCCGAACATTCCGATCAGTGTTTCCGACACTGATCCATAAATTAATTTTCAGTTGGTAACAAATAAATCTCTAATCAAAGTTATACTGCTACCTCTGCAAGTTGTCATTGTTATCAACGGTGAGGCTTGCATTCTTTATTAATTAAGGTTAAAAGATCATTTGGATTACTTTCGGTGAGAGAATTTGCTAGAAAGAAGGTACCGCTGTGAAAGAAGGAATGAAAAGTCTTCTTACTAGACCGGGTGAGTTACGATGATGATTTCTTGGGTTGCTAAAAGCGTCATACTTATGGACTTCTTAAATAATAGGGAAAAGATCACTGGTCAATACTACAACCCGAGTTGCACCATTTCCGTGGCCGTTGTATCCTATTTGTCATGGCCACGGACCAGAGGCCGGCGGTTTTCGTCGAGTCATGCGTTCGAATCCTGATGTCACTAAAGACCCGTCTGTAGGCCGTACAGTTGATTGTTAAATCTGTCGAAGGCTCAAAGTTTTCCCAAGGCGTGGTGGGGAAGTTAGGAAAGGAGGTGCCAACTCATGTAACGTCCTCGTCACTTGACAGAGGTTAAAAATTACTAGGTCCATCACCAATAGACGTTGTCTCTAATCAGTAGATAAATAGTTTCTTTGTTTGAGGGCAAACATGTTTTTAGTCATTTTTTTTTCTTTAGCAATTAATTACTTTAATCTTTTTTCCGAAATAGCGTTCCTTAACAATTAGAAATGGCTTAAATATCTAACAAGGTCTTAAAAATATTTATATTTTAGATGAATTTCTGAGAATGAATGGCAGAAAAAATTCTTTTTGATGTTAGTTATAGAAAAAAGTTTTTGAATTCAATTGCACAGAACACAGTAAAAATTATGGTTACGTATGTCAGATGTTATCATATACTTGATACATGATTACTCAAAACACAATAGAATATTCGAAGTTGAACAACATAAAAAGGCCTGGATAAAATGAAAAAGAAAACGATTAAAAGGATAACAATGAAATGTATAGCGAGGCATTCCGGTTGATTAAAAAAAATACAAAGAATTTCAAAGTTATAAGGCAGAAGAAAATAAATTGAAATAATATTAAAAAATTGTAACTAACAAAAGGGAATAAAATATATAACGGCTAAACAATACTAATATAAGTTGTTTTAAAGTAGAAAATATTAAAAAGTATTCGTCATATTTAAAGTAATAATAATAATAAAATTACCCAGAAAAGATTGGAAATTAGAAAATATTAGATTTTCTTAGCATACTTCCTAAATTTTTCTACTGTTTGTTCATCAACATGAGAAATTAAAATGTAATTCGAATGCTATGGAAGAACTGGACACCAAATTATTTTGCAAATGCTGATAGATTAAGGACAATACGAAAACAAACAGTTTTATGAAATTTGTATAAATTAATTCAAAAACATAATAATCTTTTTTTATTAGGGACTTAACAATACACAAAACTAAATAATTCTGATAAAATTGAGTTGATTTGAAAAATATTAATTTTTTGTCACATTAGTTTCTTTTACAGATGGGAAGAGTCTTTATGGAAAATTTTCTTTTAAAATCTCTCTGAACAAAATGTAAGGAATTATAATTATTGAAGATAGTATTAAAATTACATTAGTTAAGTAACAAAATTTGTTGTTCGGATCCCAAAAAGGAGGACAGCAGTATCTTTTACAGTTGCGAAAAATCTTTCATGAAATATTCTCTTAAAATCCTTTATCTGAACAAAACGTAAAATTTTTTAATTACTAAAGATGCTATTATAAAATTTTATTAATTGTAAAGAAATACAAAAATTAGTACAACTAAACTTTGAAGAAGTTTACGGATAAAAGTATTGTTTTTACGCAATTTCATATACAGTGATACACGAAAGTCTACATACACCGTTAAAACTTCAATTTTTTTATTAAAAAGTTTGACATATTACAATTTTGTTTCACTAGTTAACTACCACTATACTTTAAATAACTTTTCTCTCAAATAAACTGAAAACAATTTAAATTACATTATTTACAATTAAAAAAAGTCATTTTCTCCCACACTTCAACTCATGAAAGTGAACATACAAATCGTTTCAAGTAGTGTTGGTAAGTATTTTATTGCTATTTTAAAACCGTTTACCATTTTTATTGACTTTCCAGTAAAACTAGTTTTTTTTATCTAAATAAATAGATTATGCCACCAAAAAGAAGAGAAACATCATTGGATATTCGAGAATTGATAGTAAAATTAAAGAATGAGTCTAAATCACTTAGTGAATTTATTTACATACTTCGTTCAGTTACGTATTCTATTTATTCGAAATATTTTCAATTTGATTAAATTGATTACAAAATTTTAAAACAAATATACAGTTAACCCAATTTAAGCAATATAAACCAAAATTTTGAAAGAAAGAAAAATTTGTATTTCATAACTTTCTAAAAATCAACATACAGCAACTTTAAATTTTGAATTTTAAAGTCAATACTTTGTTATTTTGCTTTTTCACATCTCATAGCGATTGGGCATCGAAAAACCAATTTTGGTAACAGTTGCGGGTATTTGGTAGGCACCCTCCTCTCGCAAAGCCTCTTAAGATCTTTGTTTCAGGTGGAGATTTCACTTTTCTATCAATTCATCCATAATTTTCGATGAAGTTAGGTCAGAACTTTAGGGTGGTGAATGCAACTAGTTTTGGAGTGTTGTATAATAACATTCTTTAATAACACAGCCGGTATGTTTTGGATCATTATCTTGTTGAAAAGATCCAATTGTTTTGCATGTTTAATTTTCGTGCTGATTCCTTCAAAATTGTTTTAATACGTTCAAATACACAGAAGCAGATCACAGATGTTTTCTATAAATACCCACTCCCTCCTGTAGCTGACATTGCATCCCCAAACCATTACTGAACCACCGCCATGTTTTATTGTGGGAATGGGGTTTCCATTTGGAGCCTCTGTACCACCAGCAGACTTTTTGTTTTCCATCATAACCCGAAAATATTGAATTTTGTGACTCATCTGAAAATATATCTTTTTCCAATATTCAAGATCATCTTTTTCATGGGTTTTACAAATTTTAAGCGTTTTACTCTCTATTTATTTGCTGATGGATGGCTTTTCGTGGAATTCTACTATTAAATCCTTCGATCAAGGCTTCTTCAGTCACCTCAGGATGTATACTGATATTTTAACTTTGGTCTTTAGCTATGCGGCTACTGCAGTGGTTTTCGGATCGTTTCACGTTTCCTACAATTCTCTTATCCTATCCATGAATTTTTGATTTTCTCCCATGCTGGTTTGTTTTAGTGCTTTAGTTAAATTAAAGTTTCTAATAATTGTTTAGACTGTCGGAGCCGACTTCTTCCCACAATTTACTGAT
>BMAW01053019.1:0-14233 GCA_019974015.1 Nephila pilipes
CTCAACAACTCATCGACAACCTCTTATTCATCATGGCCAGAAGATGCGAAACCTAAGTAGCAGCCAGTAAACAGATAAAACTTGGCAATGTATTTATCTCGAGTTTACAGAAATCTGGGATTTCTCTTACTCGGTATGAGTAATAAAAAATGAGAGGAAAAAACACAAAAAAGTCGCCGAAGGCGACGCACGAGTTCTCGTACAGACGAGGAGTGAGGAAGGGAGGTATCAGTTCTTGAAGTTGGGGCAGGTAGACAATTTCCAGGAGCTTGATAGTTAAGCGGGTGAGGCCTGCTTCCCGAATGGTTGAACCTCGGGCCTCAATTGGGGGAAATCATTGGACTAGAAGTGAAGACTGTAGATTTTTCTTTTTCCTTTTTTTTTCTTCCTGGCTGACTGTGGAAGTTTCAATTTTTGAAGGAAGATAATTAAACAGTGAGTCGCTTCAAAACGTTGTTTTTAACTTGGATGCATTATAAGAATATCTATGTTTTCCGGTATGAGATTGATATTGAGCTTGGCTATTGATAGTTGGATTGTTATGGCTTGAAATGTCGTTGTGAAATGAAGATGCTAAATTTGCGATTCGGGTGGGGACGGGTTCTACTTGAAGTTCTTTGTGTAGATGTGTTCTTTTGACGAAAATAGGTGCATATGCAATATAGCGAAATATTTTATTTTGTTCTATCTGAAGAATGTTAAGATTTGTATTTGCGGAAACACCCCAAATTTGGCATGCATAAGTAATGACTGGAAGCATGTAGATTTTGTAAATTAATAGCTTATTTTTAAGCGAAAGTTTGGATCTTCGACTCAGTAGTTTTTTGAGCTGGAAAAATTGGACTTGTATTTTTTTCTTAATTGACAGAATGTGCGGACGGTAGGTGAGCTTTTTATCGATGAGGATGCCGAGATATTTAACTTGATTGCACCAGTTGATTCTTTTGTTGAAAATACGAAATTTTTCGAGTATGTTTCTAAAATTTCCTTTTTTGAAGACTATTGCTTGAGATTTGTCCGTGTTAATGGCAATTCTCCATTTTATGAACCAGAATTGGAGGATGAGGAGGTAGATTTGAACGCGTTTGTGAACAGTAACGGGATTGTTTCCTTGGGAAATGATGGCGGTGTCATCGGCGAATGTACAAATTTCGATGTTATCAAACTGAGGAATATCAGAAGTGAATAAATTGAATAATTCTGGACTTAGAATACTTCCCTGTGGAGTTCCTGCTTGGATTTTTCCTATTTTTGATATTTTTTTGTTGAAGCGGACTTGAAAGGTTCTATCGGAAAGGAAATCTTGAATGATATTTATGAGATAGGTAGGAAACTGAAGTTGAATTAATTTATATATGAGGCCGTCATGCCACATTCTGTCAAACGCTTTTTGCACGTCAAGGAAGACACCCACCGTTATCATTTTTTCGTTGAAACCTTTCGTAATTAAGTTTGCCACTCGAAGCAATTGATGACAAGTGGATGTATTCACTTGAAAGCCATGTTGCTGGGGAGGTATGATGTTGTTTATTCTGACAAAATCTTGGATTCTATTTAGTAGTATTTTTTCAAAAATTTTAGCTATTGTGCTGAGGAGGCTGATAGGTCGGTAATTATCAGGATATTTTTTATTTTTTTCCGGTTTGGGGAAGAGAACAATAATTGCGTGTTTCCATGCTTTTGGAAAATGATTTAAAAATTAAACACTTATTGTAAATTTTGGTTAGATGAGTGATGGCTTTCATGGGTAAAGATTTGAGAGCAATATTTTTAATTTGATCATTACCTGGTGATTTTTTATTGTTTAATTTTTCAATTATGTCCATAACTTCTTGAGGTGAGGTGAGTTTGGGAGTAGCTGGGGAGTTTTGATTATTTTGTAATCTGATAATGTTTCGTTCAACTTTTTCAATAAAATCGTCATCGTAAAATTCTGCATTTGCCTGGAAAGAATTCTCCAGTGAATCGGCAAAGAGATCTGCTTTAGCCTGAGAATCGAACACGAGACCTCTTGGACCAATAAGTGGGGGGATTGTAAAAAGGGTATTTTTTGTGGTTTTGACCAGTTTATAGAGAGAAAGGTCTTCGGTATTAGACGTTTGTAGGCGGGCTTCCCAGGCCTCATTTTTAACTTGGTAAATCTCTCTTTTGATTTCCCGCTGTAATCTGTTTATTTCATTTTTAATGGGGGGATAACGAGTATTCTGCCAAATTTTTCGTAATCTGTTTTTTGATCTGATCTTGAGTCTGGTGGGGAAGGGAATATTAAAATATGGATGTTCTATAATTTTTGCCTTACTGGATTGATTAATAGCAGTTTGAATGCTGAGTGCAAAATTATCAACTGCTTTGTCGAGTTCGTTTAGATCATTTATAAGCGGGTTACCACACATAGTATTAGAGAGATTTCGGTTGAACTTTGACCAATTAGTTAGCAGAATTTGATTTTGAGGTTCTAGGATAATGTTATCCAAGCCCACTAGAAAATAGACTGGATTGTGATCACTGGAGAGATCTTCGGAAGTTGAGACTGAAATGTTTTGAATTCCTTTTGCAAGGCCAAGGTCTATTGTAGATGGATGGTAGTGCTGATTAACAGGATAATAGGTGGGTTCGTTTGGTGCAATGATGTCCATACCATAATTTTGACTGAAACGGAGAAGGGTGTTTCCTGCTGGATTATTTCGTGAAGTGGGGCTCCAGGATTGATGTCTGGCATTAAGATCGCCAATAATAAAACAATGTTGTCTATTTCTAAAGATATTGATGAGGTCGTGAACAAATTTGTTTTTCCTGGGGGGTCTATAAGCTGAGCAAATGGTAATCAGAGTACTGTCTTCCTTTTCCAAATTGATAGCGGTTGTCTCCAATGTTCTCGTGTTGATACTCAGGCAGTGATGTGCTATTGAATTTTTGACGACAATTGCAGTACCTCCTC
The DNA here is from genome assembly GCA_019974015.1 of Nephila pilipes. Taxonomy (NCBI): domain Eukaryota; kingdom Metazoa; phylum Arthropoda; class Arachnida; order Araneae; family Nephilidae; genus Nephila; species Nephila pilipes. The sequence continues at coordinate 2,939 of BMAW01053019.1, forward strand.
CTCTATGAGAAGTTCGGTCGGTGCGATATGTGGTATAGTTAGCAAAATTAAGAAAATTTGCCGGTTGCAGAAAGGTTTCTTGAATGGCGATGATATCTGGGCTATGATCAATAATAAATTGTTGGAATTCTGGCAGGTTGCTGAGGATGCGATTAGAGTTCCAAGTAACTATTTTGAGGGGCGCGTTGGATAATTTTTTATTAAACATTAAATTCCGAGGTCTTCACCTGCTATTTTGAGAATGGCTCTCATTTTTTGGTATTTAGATAAGTCAGAGGTAGCAATTGCGATAGCTTGGTCAAGGAGTTCAAAGATTTCCTTTACCTGTGGATTACGAAGGTTTTCTAGTGTATCTGTTAGAGAGGAGGAAGGTTCTTTTTGTGACATGATAGGTAGTTGGACTTCAGTTGGGTTTACATGAGGGTATCCCGTAGTAGCGTGTCCTGGGAGTGGCGGAAAGTCTTTTTGCAGGTTTAGTTGGATGTTGGTTTCCTGGGTTCGTTGTATCCTTTTATTTTTAAGTTCTTGTATTTTCTTTTTTCTTTCCTCCCATGCATTAGCCTTAGGAGGAGTGGGTGGTTTATTTAGTGGGTTTCTAGAACAGCCGATGTAATTGGCTGGGTGATCCTCTCCGCAGAGACAGCATTTGGCTGGAGTTTCGATTGGTTTTTTGCAGTTTTGGGTTAGATGGGATTCTCCACATTTAACACAGCGAGGATGCCTTGTACAGAATTTGGAATTGTGGTAGAAACCCTGGCATCTGAAACATTGGGCTGGGCCAAGTTTTTTGCGTAGTGGTTCTACTGTAATTTTGATGTAGCAGATTTCCTCTAAGTTGTAGATTTCCTTATTATTGTCTGTTTTGGGGAGATTCAATAAAAATAAAGGCATGGGTTTTCCTGTTTTTTTGTTTTTCACATTAAAGCATTCTTGAACGTGGATGTTGTAATTTTTTTAGGTCGTTTATGATTTCTATTAGTGGCATATCAGCAGGCATTCCTCTGATGACAATTCTTAAGAATTTCTCATTGGGAAGTTGGTAGGTATAACCCTGTAGATTATTCTGGTCGATGAAACGTTTGATTATATGGTAGGCTGTAGGGGTGGGAGGGAAGACTTTTAAGCTGGTTCCGGTTAGTTTTGCACTGAGCTTAAGTCCAGTGAGGTTTTGGAGTTCTTTAAGTAGGTTCGTAGTGTTTGAAGGATTATCAATAGTGATCGGAGGTACTTTAATTTTCTTGGTTTGATCCAGATTTGATTCTTGTGATTGGTTTTGAATTTGATCGTGGATGGAGGTTGAAGGTTGATTTAAGTTAGAAGGCTGAGTGGAAGCCGATGACGGGATAGATTGCATTTCCTCGTCTGATGAAGAGAGGGCTTGAAATTTGTTCTTGAGTTCGGTTGTTCTTTCGGTTTTTTGCCTTTTAGGTTGTTGGCTTTTGATGGGAGATGACTTTTTTTTAGATTTTTTGACTTCTTTGAATTCGTTTTTATTTTCTGTATTCATTACCCATGCTTGGGAGACTTCTTTAAAGAAGGAAACTTCAGAGGCAATTTCGTTGGTTTTAAGGGTATGGAATTTACATCTTGCTTTTTCGAGTAAGTTATTTAACTCTTCAAAGAGCTCGCTTTTATCTTGGGGGCTACTGAATTTAATACTATCTAATTGATTTAGTTTTTCATCAAGAAGAATGCATATTTTAAATATGTCAGATGAGAACTTGGTGGTTTCTAATTCGATATTTATTGCATCCAAGTTTAACATTTTAATAAATAGATGAAGCGACTCACCTGTATTAGGCTCCGCTTTTTCTAGAGATGGGTTGGAGGCATCGTCATTATCCGTGTCCATGGTTGGGGTATCCTGGGTGCAGGGCACCGTCAATCGGGCTCAAATCACAACCACAGAGTGGCTTGATTCGAAGTTGAAAAAACAGATTTTTCTCAGGTATGTTTTCTAAGTTGAGAGTTCTCAGTCAACTTTTTTTTTTTGCTCAAAAGTCTGTGCAGTTTATCACTATCGTCTCCTAAAAATCAGAAGTGGTAGGCTGAACAGTTAGAAAAGAAGAAAGGAGTAAACAGATATGACATGGAGATTTCGACCTTCAGTCACATTGCGCTCCATGTCACTTTTTCAGTTAAGTTCTTTTTTATTCTCTTGATTTCTTTTTTCATTAAGTTTCTATTACATCACTCATGTTCTTACGTCTTGGGGATTTTATATTATTTGTGTTGATTTTAAAAGTTTTGCACAACAACGTTATATTGAAAAAAAAATCATGTCGTCCTTAAAACACATACTTACACACGCACACACATACACACACAGGTATATATATATATACACTTTATAATAAAAAACGACGCAACAAGAAGGAGTTGTCAGATGGAAACAAAATTGGCGGATATTAACATTAAGTACAGAATAGAAATTGATTAAAATTTCAGAAAAATTGAATGATTTATTTCAGAGTTATATTGTTACAATGTAACGAGCTCAATAAGGTGTTGGTCCACTTCCAGCTTGGATGCAAGCTGCCACATGACGTGCTATAGAGTGATAAATTTCCTGTTGATCTCCTGTGGTATTTATTGCCACATTTGCTCCAATTGTCGGTCAACATTCCCTAATAGATCCATATCCCAGACATGTTAGATTGAAGAGAGATCTGGTTGGCCAAGGAAGTGTTCGACAACTGTAAGACAGTTCATAGCAACATGTGCCGTATGTGGTCTGGCATTATCTTGCTGAAAAATAAGGCCAGGATGCTGCAAAAGGAAAGGTAGCAAAAAAGGTCTCAGAATGTCATCGATGTACTGCTGTGTTGTAAGTGTGTCTCTAATGACGACCAAAGGAGTTCGGCTATCAAGGAAAATGGCCCTCCAGACCAAAATTCCTGTCTGAGGGCCTGTGTAGCGTGCAATAGTGAAAGCAGCATCGGCACGCTGCCCTGGGTGTCTCCAGACACGTCTTCGATGTTCGTCAGGACACAGTTGGAAGCGTCTCAAAACACTATACGTCCCCATTCAGCATTCTTCCAACTTGATAGAGCTTGCACACTGACTCGACAGTGTGCAGGCGTAAGTGGCAGGTGGTGTAGCGGTCGGTATGAACGTAGATTTCGCTCTATCAGTCGTCTGTGAATGGTCATTGTGGACACTCGAGTGTGGGTCGCACGTCTGATGGTTAATAATGATGAATCAGGTGCTGTGACAGTTGATTTGATAATCACTCTGTTCTCCCGATCTGCTGGACCCTAGGTTGACCGATACCATCATGACGCTGAATGGGTGGATAGTTTGCCTATGTCCACCCATTCTTGCCAGCATCTTTTAATCGCCGCATTGCTCCGACCTATGTGACCAGCGATTCTCCGATTTGCCTAACCTGCCTCTTTCAATCCAATGATATAACATCCTTCAAATTCTTACATTTGCTCGTAATGAGCTCGAATCCTATGGAGAGGCATTTGTTCAGTCGTTGAAAGGTATCCTAAATCTCAATGCAACAGAAAATTTGACCTTCAGATTGAGAATCGCTTCTTATATACACCTGCTGAGTGCGAATTTCCGATGCGTTGTAGCTCCCGTTATTCATTTAATGGACACCAAATTTTAATCATTTGCATGTTCCGTCCAAATGTTTTTGCATAGAAATTTCATTACAATCGGGCCACTCCTTGGTGCGTCGTTTTTTTTTTTTTTGTTTTATATATATATGTATTAGTGATTCCAAAATAGTATTTTTAATATTGTCATGCAAATTCCTTTTTGTATAATAGATAACAAAAACTGAGTGAAGGAGAGTTTTATATGAAATCCATTCCCAAATTTTGATCCGAAGATTTACACAGGAAAAACTGTTTTTATAATTTATATTACAATTATATAAATATATTTAAAAAATCTAAAAGTATAAAAGAATAGCAATATTAAAAATTCAAAATTTATCAAAAAAAAATGGTGTTTTACGTCAATGCTTTAGTGTAACGTACGCATAACAATTATTTTAATGGTATTTTTTTTTTTTTTTTAGTTTTTAGCTTAATAATATTCCTAAGATGAATTTATATTCATTTTTCTTTACAGATTTTGTTTAAAAAACATTTTGAAAATAAAATAGAAAAATGAAAACTTTATGAAGATTTTAAACTTCTTCATTGGTGTTCAAGTTTTGTTATGTTACTGTTTAGAAACATGGAAATATTTCAAATACTTTATGTAAATTATATGAGAAAAAGGAAATATTTGTGAAAGCGTATTTTGTAAAATTACATATTATTCTGAATGCTTTTTCATAAAAGTATAATATTATGCTCCGCATTAGCGATTATAGAAAAAATTCGTAAATTATTAAAAAATAAAAACTTTTCGAATATTCTGATGTCCTAGAAATTTATTTCAGATTTTAGGCAAGAACAGTGTAATATATGTAAAATCAAATAGCTGTTTTCTTACAAACAATTTAATTCTACAAACTCTGCTTTCAAAACTACAGTTCAAGAATGTCATGGTTCATTACTATTTATTGTATCTAATAGCAAAAATTACAAACCTATTTATACTTGGATGTATGAATGTATATATGTGTGTGTACGTACGTTATACTGAGGTGCCACTAAATTTAGGATAGATAATGCTATGGAAATATTGTGGTTGTTGTTAATCTATCTTTTCAACAGCCAGTATGATTAAAATTTCTAATTTAGGTACCTTCGAACGTGGTCAAATAGTTTGCGCTCGATGCATCAGGCTATTCATTTTCTGAAATCGTCAGAAAATTAAGATATTCAGTGTCAAGAGTATGCCTAGAATATGCAGATTATGGGGAGGGGGGGATTAGAGATTGGGAAAACTAGAAAAGACAATAGACTTGAATGAGAATGGTATGAAACAGCTCATCCAATTCGTGCGTAGCCAGCTAAGTCAAACATTAACTCAGATTACCACACAGATCGTAAACCCACGAGAATACCATTGCTCAATGAACGAGGATTGATCGAACTCTTGCCATCGGGATTTCTGTCTTACCTGGGCAAGAAAACACAGAGAATGGACTTTAGAGGACTGGGAACGAATAACCTGGATTGATGAGTCTCGATTCCAACTACTTCCCGCCAATGGAAATCTGAGAATATGGCGTCAGGTTCATGAAGACATGGATTCAGCATGCCAGGTTGGAACTGAGCCATAACAGCTCAATTATGATCTGGAATATTTTCTCTTGTTAGTTCATGTGGGATTTAGGTACTTATACCAACCTCAATCAAAGCGACTCGGTACTTAGATTTGCTTGGTCATTATTTCCATCCATTTATGTTGTACTATCACATGCATGTAAAGTGAGCATTCCAATGAGACAATTGCTCCTCTCACAGGCCCACCTGTTGGCTAATATTTATTTGGAGGAGGGTTCGTCTGACTTCTCTGTCATTAATTGGCCACCTAGGAGACCATACGTAATTCCTATTAAGCACTTTTGGATGTCTTACAGAAAAAAGTGAAAGAACATTACACAACACCAGCGACCCTTACTGAACTAAAGACAGCTCTAGCCTATGTTTGGAAAACTTTTCCGTAATTGGAAACCTTCTTTCAGTTTCTCCTATGATGTAATATTCAATTCGTTTTTTTACAAATAATAAAGCATTACCGCCAAGCTATCTTTTAGCGAAAATAAACTTTTGAAGGTCAGATAATTTAAACATTTTAGCATTGCATTCAAATTGCTCATGCCAAACAGAAATGTTTTCATATAACTAGAAATGTTTTCATATAATTTCATATTAAATCAAGAAATAACACTTTCAATATCATAGAAGATTATAGAGATTCTTCGGTTATGATCTGCAATACATTTCCATTCCTCTGAAAGTTTAGTTGACTCATTAATGTTCCAGCTCTGCAAGGATGGAGGGATCTTGTTTTGTTTCTTGTTTCGTTTTGCTTCCTGATACTGATTAATCCGAGCTTTGAATATATTGATAGCGCGAGTTAACATAATTTAACAACACTAATATTCTCCCCCTTATATCAATTTTTGTTTCATCTTATGCGATATTCAGATTATAGCATACAGAAATTAACTCATTTGATAGAAATCTATCGTTAACAGTTTTCAATTTAGATTTAAAATTCGAGACATTAACTATGAGTTTGAAACTAGCAATGTTTCAAATTATTTACTTTTTTTGCATCGCCATCTGTTTCAAAAATAAGCTTATGTAAATTTTTTATATTTTTTTTCTCTCTTCAGAATTCTCAATGCATTGTTTATCTCATTAATGTCATCAATCAGTAATTTTAAATTAACAAATAAGAATAAAGCCGAATGACCTCAAAGTCTTGAATTAAATTCTTGTAGAGCATACAAAATATATAGATTTATCCAATAAGCGACTCACTATTAATTATAATCAGATCGCAATTTGATTCCAAATACAGCATTTTTTCCCATCCTCATGCATCCCAATTCCACTTCTGATATTTGTGGAACTCCTATGTAATCGTGTTTAGGATGTTAAAAACATAAAGATGTTTAGTCATGCACAATATTTAATCAAAATATTTACATGCAAAGCATTCACGAATATATAATCGGTATACGAATATATAATCGAATATATAATCGGTATATAATCGGTTACAATTCTTCATCGTCTACAATTCAACGTCATTCTTCTCTTCTAGAGCTGGCCTTTGACTGCCTCGCCTGATAATAATCATGTTGCGCAACACACGAGATTATTACGAGAGTAACACTAGCGCCTTCCCCCCCCCCATTGCAACCAGTGGTTTATTCTAATTTTACATACACGTGGGCGCATATATATATATATATATATATAATATGACTCACCAAAAGATGTTTATCCGAATGGGACAAAATATGGCATTTATGAGGACGCACATGTAATGAAAACGAAATTGTAACAGTTTCGTAGGAATCTAATGTTTCATTGAGGTAATACAGCTTCCAAATACAGATGAAACCATTTACCCGTTCAGGACCATGATCACGTATACATGATCGCGCGATTCTCCCTTCACGGTCCTCGGTATCGTATATGTGACGGGTGTTTCCATGCCATCGGGCCCATGATCTCACTAGTGTGATTTCAAATTGGAGCGTTTTATTTGAATTTTTAACGGCCATTAGATGGCGGCTGAAGTTCGTTATATTTTCAAATATCATTCCACAGAGTGTTGAACTTCAATTACCGCTTTTGTTTCCGATTATTTTTTGTTTCGCTGTTAAATCAGGGGATTTTAAAATTTAGACAACTGCTTCATATGGTCGTTTGTTCGCTTCTTGTGGTCGGATTGTGCGTTTAAATGGCTGTGATTTACGGTGCGCTGGGTTCTTCTTTATATTTTGACGGAGTGGGGGGAAAAGATGAAATGTTTTTTGATTATTGTTGGGAGTAGACTTATCGTTCTCAATATGGCATTTTGTATGTTTTTGGATTAGTTTTATCTTTGCTATACTGGAGAAAAGACTGAAATATCTGAGTGAAGAAAGTCAAGGAGACAATGTGTTGTGTGCAAAAAAGGTTCTCTAAGAGAAAAAAAACACAAGCTGATGTATCATAAATACAAAATTGGTAACGTGAGGCTTTGTCTTGAATAATGCTTCGAAATGTATCATAGGCTTCAAATGTTTTTGGTATTATTTAGTAATTTTATTTCATTTATTTTATATTTTTTGTATTCAATTCTCTAATATTTTACCTATATTTTAAATACTCGTAAATTTAAAGAAAAATAATTTTCATTTATATTGTTGTTATTTTCGTAGCTACGTCATTTTTTTTTTTTATCAAAATGAATAGAATTCCTTTAAAATTCGCAATTATTTTTTAAATATCATAAAAATTTTACTTCCGTACATTTAGATGCTATCAATGAAAAAAATAATCTGTAGGTTTCAGCGTATTTAATCACAATGATGATTTTATATGATTTTTTTTATATGAAATTAGGCTTAATGAAGAAAATCGCCCTTGCCCGTGCGTGCGTACACTTTCAGAGCGAGCAGGCCTGGGAAAGCGGTTCTTTTTATTTTTGCCGGTCTTGAACGGGTTAAAGCTTTATCCACCATTGACATTGATGCAAGCTGCTAGATTCCACTTGTTAGGAATATACCTCAGAAACATTGCTTGTCATGCAGTTTCTTATTAGCGAAGTAAATATGTCAATAAGGACATCATTTAGGGACGTGATGGAGAGACTCATCTCCTCCAATAAAAACAAAATGTTCTTTATTGGAGGAGATCTCACTTGCACAGAGATGATAACTAGATTTTAGTAAACCAAGTTCTGCAAAGACGGCTTTAAAAAGGTCTATAATAGCTGGGATAAACATATAACTCTCGAGAGTGACCATATAGAGAAAAAGGCCTTATGAGTATAAAAAAAATTCTGTTATTAATTATTAATAAAAAAATTCAATTATTTTTATTAGTAATAAAGAATTCAGAATACTGCGGGTTACTTGAGTCTATAGCTCCCTGAATCCAATCACATCAGCATTAACAGCACAGCTGTAACGCACAGCACTATGTATAAGGAACTATTAATAAGAGGGAAATTTCATTTGAAACGTCAGGGACGCGTGGTATGAATAAAGGGATTCCGGGGGGAAATCATAATAGATAGGGAATGTGAAGGGATTGTTTTGACAGATTTATAATTGGTTTAAGCGGATTTAACCAGTTTTAAGAGCGCGTGATATAATAAATAAAATGATACTTTGGATAGGGATCAGGAAATACGAATGAACATTATCTTTTAAAGGAGAGAATGGGTAAATTTAGTAAATTAAATTATTATAGTGAGAAATTAACGGAATTAAGTTATAACATCAAACACACACACACACACATATATATATAATATATATATATATATATATATATATATATATATATATATAGAGAGAGAGAGAGAGAGAGAGAGAGAGAGAGAGAGACAGAGAATTTGAAATTCAAAATGCTTAGAAAAGCTGATACGCTAAATAGTACATAAAGAGACAAAATACAAATTTAAGTCTTTATAAATAGCATTTTGACAATAAATTTTTAGGTCACATAGTAGAGAATGGAATCATCAAACCCTCAGTTGCAAAGACATTAGCAGTTGCAAAATTTCCAGAACCGATGAACGTAAAGTAAGTACAAAGTTTTCTAGGATTAACAAGATATTTCCGAAAATACATTAAATATTATTCGAAAATAGCGGAACCGTTAAGCGACCTCAAAAGAAAAGAAAATCCGTTTGTCTTTGGAACACAACAGAAAGAATCATTGGAAAATTTAAAGAAAGTATTGTCTGAAAGTCCAATCTTTCACATTAACAAATTTAGAAGAAAAATAGAATTACAAAGAAAAGATGCCAAGAAGAATATAGAAGAAATACAATCCGAAAATTGGAAGATTTACAAGAGAAAAAAAAATCAGCAGATATGGTAAAGCTCCAGAATACAGAAAAACAGATATGATAAAACATTTTTTTTATTAACACCATTTACATATCAAACGTAGATAGATATTATTTGGTGAAGTTCGTTTGATTTAATTTTTTGGTATGTTATTTTCTTTTTATGCACTCTAAATATTGTCTTGTGTTATTAAAATTTTTATACATGCTTATTTATATTTTATGCTGCTTTATATAAGTATTTTTATCATTATTATATGATAAAGTATTAAAAAAAATTGAATACATATTTTGCTCCATGTAGAATATTGAACAGTTCTGAAATTCATTTTTTACTATTTTTTGTGTTATTAGTTATTTTTAAAAGTATAAAATATAATTAGTGAAGTTTTGCAAATTCCAATATAGCTGGAGGCCAACTCTATTTGGAAGGTCGAACTCTACGATTTTCCAGCTAATTATTAAAGAATTAATTTTGTTTTCCAATGTATTGTAAAATCAATTCCTCAAATATTCCATAGAATGGCACCACGAATCAGCGTCATGTGATAGCTCATGCAGCGCCACCTATTCCAAATTAAAATAGAATTCTCTTCGAATAATAAAATTGTTAAGTTTTTTAATATTTGAAGAGAATTCTGCTTTCGTTTTATTTCTTGTTTATAATAATAATTTAAAATTATTTCACTTGCGCGCGTTCGCACACACACACACACAAATATATATATAGATGGATGGATGTTTGTATGTATAATGTACGTATGTGTGTGGCTATAAAATAAATTTATTTATTTCATTTTGAATTAGAGAGAGACAAAATATCACATCCAGATAGTGATGTCACATCGCTTCCGTGGCTAAAAAAGAAGAGCAATAAGAGTTACATCATGAAAATAATTCGATATAAAAACCAACGTTTTTAAAAGCAACGTTTTTATATGGTGGCAAAGTTTATTAGAGAAAATTTTTGAAATATTAGTTAATACTGTTAGTTATTTTATCTTTAAAATTTACTTAAAAAGAGACATTTGTGAGCGTATTAAAAAATTCATAATATAAAATCAAAACATGCATTTGAAAGTTTGTAAGTCATTCTATTAAAAAAAAAAATGGGAACCAGAATTCAGAAAAAATTATTGTGATAAGATATGGCGCCTAATATTGGAAACTTTCTTTCTTGCGAATGATTACTGACTAAAAGTCAGCAACCCTTACTATCTCGGAGATTGTAAAGGGGAGATAGTATCTCCCCTTTGTGAGTACAAAAGGTTTACGATAACCTCATGCGGTGTGGGGAGTGCCCGGTGCTCCCAGAGGGGGAAAGAAATTTTTCTCTTAATCCTAAAAGCGCCTAGAGGAAAGAATATTTTGACTTATTAAAATTATTGAAATATTAGTTAAAACTTGTCGCAAACGTATAAATATTGCATTGTTAGGCGAGTACGAACGATTCCCAAAATTTCAAAGCTCTAGCTTGATGGGAAGTTGATTAAATTAACGATCGAAAATTTGATGACACACACACACACACACTCACACACACACACACACCAAGTGAAATTCAGAAAAACGTTGTAATTACGAGTGTCTTTTCGCCTTCCTGGCTAAAGTAGAAGACATTGAAATTTTTCCTTTTTGGAAAATAAATCCAAGACATTTTTCTTGGTATTGTATGAAGGGATCATTAGTTATTTTAGCTGTAGTTGAAAAGTCGATAAGGAAACTCCTTACGGGTTTAAAAACGTGGTATACCCTAATTCATGTAAATTTATAGCTTTTGATAACATAATTTAGAAACTCAAATGAATTTGCATCCGAAAATAAAGTGAACGTCTCATTTGAAGCGTTAAAATGTAG